>JBCNJP010000007.1:88833172-88880788 GCA_039602395.1 Deinandra increscens subsp. villosa | reverse complement strand
AGGAAACTGGAATGCTAAACTCTTTCACACAATTATAAATGATAGATTTGAGTTGATAATGATGAAGAATACATAAATTTAAAGTTTGAGAAATAACATTCAGGATTTTGGACCTTCAATTTGATGTGCAGAAGCAACAGTGTGAATCAATTTGGGACTTCAAAAATCAAAAATCAAAAATCGATAGTTAATCAAACAGAACATAAACCAAGAGTAAGTTAATTACCTGAAGTGAGCATCATCGCCAGAATCAAAAAACCAAATAGAGGGATGTATACACATTTCTCAGATCCAAGGACGACACACAACGAATCGCAATGGGTCGAGGCTATATCAGCGATGGGTGAAAATGGGGCAACGTTGAACGGCGATCGTAGATTGGGAAGTTGGCTTGACTTTTTTGGGTCGAGATAGAGAGAAAGTTTTGAGAAGAAACGGTGGAGAGAGATAACAAAAATGGGAACTGTGGAAGTGATGAAGATAAAAAGCAGGTGGCTACAACCCCACCGCCCATTTGAGCAAATTAGAAAAGGACAATAAATACATGGTTTAATAGGGAGGGGCTGCTCCCGATAAAAATTTGAATTTTAAATTCAAATTCGTTTAAAATATGTCTCCTGGCCGCTAAAACTCTTGTTTTTAAATGGACTTGCTTCTTTGACTTGTACATGTTGCTTTATAATGTGTACGCGTCTTAAAATTAAGACAATCAAGATTCTCTGTTTTAGAATTAGAGATGTAAATCTTTTGGAATTTTTATGTATGAAATCTCAGTATATATTTACATTATATATGAAATCTTTTGAATGGAAACTAATATTGGTTTGCACAATCGATCTTTTGAATAACAATCGATCTTTTGATCAACAAAAACCCTAAACGCACAAAACAGAGATGGTCAACATAAACCCTAAGCCTAGTAAACTGTTTGCACAATCTGCATTCCGATCAACAATAGACAATTTTAATTTTCCTAGACCTTAATCTATTTGCACAATCTTCATTGCGATCATCAAAAACCCTAAACCCAAAAAACAGTGCGGATCGGATCAACATAAACCTTAAAAAACGGTCTAATTACCCGTTTATCCAATTTATCTAATTTCTTTAAGTTATTTTAATTTGAATTTTTTTTTGGTCATATATGAAGTTGGTGTTCAAATCTTCTCAGTTTAAAAATTAAATAAAAACATTTGCACAAGATTTTGTGATTTAAAATATTTGTTAAAAAAATAGATAATTTGGGGTCAAATGGTTAGTGGGACCAATTAATGGAGGGTCCGTTAGGACCTCTGATGGTTAGTTATAAACAATGAGGGTCAATTAGGACCAACGAGTGCCAATAAGGTGTGTTTAGGGGCAATGAGGGTCAGTTAGGACCAAAGAGTACTCCCAATATGGTGTGTATAGGACCAATAAGGTGTGTATAGGACGAGTAAGGTATACATAGGACCAATGAGGGTCAGTTAGGACCAACGAGGACCAATAAGGTATGTTTAGGGACAATGAGGGTCAGTTAGGACCAAAGAGTCCCAATAAGGTGTGTATATAACCAATAAGGTGTGTATAGGACAAATAAGATGTACATAGGACCAATAAGGTGTGTTTGGGATCAACGAGGGCCAATCGGGTGTGTTTAGGGGCAATGAGGGTCAGCTAGGACCAAAGAGTCATGGTGTGTATATAACCAATAAGGTGTGTATAGGACCAATAAGGTGTACATAGGACCAATAAGGTGTGTTTAGGACCAACGAGGCCCAATAAGGTGTGTTTAGGGGCAATGAGGGTCAGTTGGGACCAAAGAGTCCTAATGGTGTGTATATACCACCAATAAGGTGTGTACATGACCAATAAGGTGTACATAGGAGCAATAAGGTGTGTTTAGGATCAACGAGGCCCAATAAGGTGTGTTTAGTGGAAATGAAAGTTAGTTAGGACCAAAGAGTTCCAATATGGTGTGTATATAACCAATAAGGTGTGTATATAACCAGTAAGGTGTGTATATAACCAATAAGGTGTGTATAGGACAATAAGGTGTACATGGGAGCAATAAGGTGTGCTTAGGACCAACGAGGCCCAATAAAGTGTGTTTAGGGGCAATGAGGGTCAGTTAGGACCAAAGAGTCCCAATATGGTGTGCATATACCACCAATAAGGTGTGTACAGGACCAATAAGGTGTACATAGGAGCAATAAGGTGTGTTTAGGACCAACGAGACCCAATAAGGTTTGTTTAAGGGCAATGAAGGTTAGTTAGGACCAAAGAGTTCCAATATGGTGTGTATATAACCAATAAGGTGTGTATAGGACCAATAAGATATATATACATAGGAGCAATAAGGTGTGTTTAGGATCAACGAGGCCCAATAAGGTGTGTTTAGGGGAAATGAGGGTCATTTAAAAGAGTCATAATATGATGTGTATATAACAAATAAGGTGTGTATAGGGGCAATGAGGGTCATTTAGGACAAAGAGTCCGAATATGGTGTGTATATAACCAATAAGGTGTGTATAGGACCAATAAGGTGTATTTAGGACCAATTATGGTTAGTTGGGACTAACGAGGCCAGTAAGGTGTATATAGGACCAATGAAGTCAGTTAGGACCAACGAGGCCCACTAAGGTGTATTTAGGGGAAATGAGGATCCGTTAGGACAAACGAGGCCCAATAAGGTGGAGTCCCAATAAGGTGTGTATAGGACCAATAAGGTGTGTTTACGGCCAATTACGGTTAGTTGGGACCAATGAGGGTCATTTAGGGCCGATTAGGGTCAGTTAATGCCAAGGAGGCCCAATATAATGTAATTAGGACCAATGAGGGTACAACTATGCCCGATAGAGTTTTTTTATAGGATCGACGAGGGTTACTTGGGACTTTGATATATAATTTATTACAACACATTGCGAAAGATATATAATTTATTACAACACATTGCGAAAGATATATAATTTATTACAACACATTACGAATATCGCGTTGTAAATCATCGTAGCCGTCCAACTCACGAACAGAAGACAAATAATGTCCTATAAAAACTGTCGCTCGCCGCAACGTGCGGGTACCCCACTAGTATATATATATATATATATATATATATATATATATATATATATAGGAAGAGGATCATTTGAGAACTAATAGGTTTCAAGAACTTTTAAAAACTATTCTAAGCCACTAGTTTATATAAATGGAAACCCTCCCCCTCCCCCTCCCTCTCGAATTATAGTGGTCCCCACCTGAAATGAGTGGTTAAAATATGGTTCTTAAAAGTACTCAAAATAAAAAGTTCTCATTTGAACCTAACCATATATGTATATATATATATATATATATATATATATATATAGGGTAAGGATCATGCGAAAACACTTTTTATTGCGAAAACGTGAAAACCAATATTAAAACCTACATAACTTATTCATACGCTAATGTTTTTTCATAAAATTCGAACCAAAATTCTTAAAATTATGTTATCTTTAATTCTGGAAAAAAATAGAAAAGAATTAACATTTCATATTATTTTCATGTGTTGCACATGTGCATCATTATCAATTATATTGCACAAAGACGAATTATCATGCGAAAAAACACTCCCTATATCAAAAACTTATAAAAAACACTAAAACATTTATGGTACTAATGATAATGCTACATAGTGCACATGTACAACATAGAATTAAAAATATATATATAAAATGTTATATTTTTTCTTTTGGATCTAAAGATAACACAACTATAAGATTTATGGGTGCAATATCTTTTTCAAAAATATTAAGTATACCACACATATAGTTTTTTATTTTGATGTGATGCACATGTGCACATTCAAAAAAATACGATAAATATGATAAAAATAACAGAATTATACGATATATGGTGCAACTTAGAATAAAAACATATTAATTGTATGTTAATAAGTCATGAGTATATATTTATGATGATGCACATGTGCATCACACACAAAAAAATACGAAACGTTAGTTTTTTTAAATCTTTTTTTCCAGATATTGAAGATAACATAATTCTAAGACTTTTGGTGCAAATTTTTAAAAAAAATATTAGCGTATGAAGAAATATATGTAGGTTTTAATATTGGTTTTCACGTTTTCGCAATATATATGTGTTTTCGCATGATCCTACCCCTATATATATATATATATATATATATATATATATATATACATATATGGTTAGGTTCAATTGAGAACTTTTTATTTTGAGTACTTTTAAGAACCATATTTCAACCACTCATTTCAGGTGGGGACCACTATAATTCGAGAGGGGGGGGGGGGGAGGGGGGAGGGGGAGGGTTTCCATTTATATAAACTAGTGGCTTAGAATAGTTTTTAAAAGTTCTTGAAACCTATTAGTTCTCAAATGATCCTCTCCCTATATATATATATATATATATATATATATATATATATATAGGTAAAAGATCCGTGTAGACCCCTTATTTTTTGTAGACCACGTAGACCCCTTATAAAACTCAATAAAACTCATTAAAACTCACTAAAAATAAAACTTAGTTTTGTTAATTTATTTTTTTTATTTGCGATAAGTTTTTAAGAACAAAAAAGACAATTAAAAAAAAAGAAAAACGAAAAACATTAAAAATTGAACATTTTAAGACAATGAGTTTAAAACTCAATAAACTCAATAAAACTCAGTGTTGCGTTTAAAACTCATTATTTTAAAACTCATTGTATTAAAATGTTCGATTTTTAATGTTTTTTGTTTTTTTTCTAATTTATTTATTTATTTTTTTGGTTCTTAAAAGCTTATCGTAATAAAAAAAAAACCAAATTTACAACACTGAGTTTTATTTTTATTGAGTTTTATAGGGTCTACGGGGTCTACAAAATTTAAGGGGTCTACACGGAACCCTTCCCTATATATATATATATATATATATATATATATATATATATAGGGTAAGGTTTCTTGGAAAACTACTTTTATTTGCAAAAGTGGAAAACCAAAGGAAAACTTTATTAAATAAAGGATATTTGGGTAATTTGACATTCTTTTTTTTGTTCTTTTTTTTTAATTTCACATATATCCACATAATAACTTTATAAAAAAGCAAAAAAAAAAAAAACGTTTTTTTTTTATCTTGTCCGTCCGAGTATGTTGCATATATGCAACATAGTGTGTTTCATACGTTGAATATATGCAACATAGTATCTTGCATATATGCAACATTGTTTGTTATATACGTTTCATATATGCAACATAGTATGTTGCATATATGCCACATTGTATGTATCATATATTGCATATATGCACCATGCTATGTTGCATACATGAAATATAAACAATATATAATTTTGCAAATATGCAACATAGTCGGACGGACAAAAAAAAAGAACGATTTTTTTAGTTTTTCTTAAGGTCGTTAGGTGGGCATTAGATGGATAGACAAGAAAATTTTTAAAAAAGAAAAAAAAAGAAGCATTAAAATTACCTAAATAACCTTCATTTAATATAAGTTTTCCTTTGGTTTTCCAGTTTTTCCAACTAAAACTTAGTTTTCAATTGAATTTAACCCTATATATATATATATATATATATATATATATATATATATATATAGGGAAAAGATAAATTGGAACCCACCTTGAGTTGGAGAACCGTTAGAACCCGGTCTAAAAACGCGGTAAAAAATGTTTTTTTTCTGAATTTTTTTATGGTGGTTCTTTATGTTATAAACTACCCTTAAATAAAAAAAATCAAAAAATCGCCTAGTAGATTTTCAGTTACGAAAAAAGTTACATCTGTAACTTTTATGCATATATTTGCAGTTACGCAAAAGTTACATGTGTAACCTAGACATTTTTGATATCTTAAAAAAAAAATCTAGTAGGCGGTTTTTTGATTTTTTTCATTTAAGAGTAGTTTATAACATAAACTACCACCACAAAAAAATTAAGAGAAAAAAACATATTTTTAACCGCGTTTTTGACCGGGTTCCAACGATTCTCCAACTCAAAGTGGGTTCCAAAATACCCCAACCCTATATATATATATATATATATATATATATATATATATATATATATATATATATATATCGATAGGAATGGGAACAATCCATCCTTTATATATATATATATATATATTCATTACATTTATTGCTTAATATTCCATTTTCCATTTAAAGATCATTTTAAGGGTATGTTTAAAATACTATTATCTATGTTTAGAATTAATTGAGTTTTTAAATCCGAGAAATGCCGTAACGTCCTTATTGGCTGAAATATTTTCACCCGGATAAATCCCCAAATTACTTCCCACCATTTTTCAAGTTTCCCCCAAAAAATTTCACTAACCCAAATTTCATTGATCAGTTCCTATTCTCTCTCATCAAAATTTTATCACCAAAACGATTCATCACTCTCTTCTTCCCTATCACTGAAATCTCCTCTACAGGATTAATAATACTATCTTCTTTAGGAGATCACTACCTAATTCCCGTCAGTATTAATTTCACTGTTATCTTCAGGAGATCATTTGTTTCATCTCAGTTATTTCATCTTAATTATTCCATCGCATTTATTTCATTCTCTATTTATTTCATTTCAAGATTCATCTTATTTAACAATGGATCATGAATGTGAAGCATTGAAGGATCTTAGTGACCACAAATATAACAGTGTAGGCGAATACAATGATGATTATTCACAAGACAGTGAAGAAGAGGAAATGGATAACAATGACGATTATTCGGAGAAGATGAAATGGATAACAATGATGCCCAAGTTGCCAATGATGTCCAAGTTGCCAATGATGTCCAAGTCGACGACCTTCCTCCCCAAGTTACTGAGAATGAGGAAGCCACAACCTCTTCTCCCCAAGCAAACAAGAGGGGGTTGACGCAGGTGGCAAAGTGGCGTGCCAAATTTGAGAAAAATGGTGGGCAAAAATGGCCACTAACATTTGATGGGCTGGGAAGGATTGGCGGGGAGCATAGACCAAAATTTTCGAGTTTTACGGGAGACATTGCAAGGTCAGAGGTTGGATTGAGGTATATCTTCAATGGAGGAATGTGCCAAAAGAGGACAAGACAAGATGTGGGCAGGGGTAAGACCACTGGACGATCTTACTACTGCATAATTCGGTAATTCGGTAAGCAACGAGAAGTAAATAAAGCTTTGCTTTATTGATTCACTTAGAGAATACAAGCTAGAAAGAGAAAACACCTTCAACACACACAGTTAAGAATGATAAGAATGACAGAACTAGTTGAACTCTCTCTAACAGAAACTATTTATAGTCACTAACCAATTGGCCTGCGTACCACCCACGTACCATATGGTACGCATGTACGATCTGGTACGTGTGGCTAACTGGTACGTCCAGTTGACTATCTTGACTCACACATATGCTTTAGATTAGATACAATACACGAGACACACGTTAGCATAGGAATATGCTCTAACAAACTCCCCCTTAACGTGTAGTGTATCTAGCTATCTATATATCTAATCAAAACTTCAGTCTTCAATCTTTAACATCACTGCGTCTGATCTTCAACTTGAAATCTTGTAAGAATTAGAGCTTGCATGGTCGGATCAATCTTGAACAATCTTTGAACTTCAAGATCCACTTGTGAAAGATATAAAGCTCTCCCTTTCACCATGCTTGAGTCTTGTCACACAGAAACCTGCAATTTCAGAGGACAGAAACGCGACTTTGTTTTCCTTTTGAAAATTAATTTAATCTTAGCGCAAAACTTCTCTTCGAGAATCCAAGATATATTTTGAAATTTTGAATTTTGTATTTTGTCTCGATTGGTCGAAAACAAATTAGAAATAAAATCTTTTTGGCTTTTTGAAACTTTATATCAAAACACACCAAAAATCTTTTTGAATTTTTCAGATAAGAAACCTAAATGCAATCCAAAAATGAAATACTGAATCACACACTATTTTTGTCTTTTGCAAGAAAGATCACAACTTGGGATCATATTGGTCATGACATGCTGAACTACACTTCAATTTCAATTACTTCAGCACACAAGTCATGTCGATTACTGGTATAATTTGTCCATCTTAAACTCAGGCACAATCATACTCATAACATCTGGATATGTTATTGTATTGATTAGATTGCTTTGACCAGTGTACCCCACACTATCAGACATGCTCAGATATGTATTTTCTTTTATATCACACTTTGTGATTTCATTTGTGATTTAACCACATAACGATTGAATTCATGATATAGTCAACTGTGTTCCATGCAAAAAGAAATAAGAATGTTAAATCGTCTACCTCAAGGTCGATCTTTCGATACGCAGATAAGGCCTCGGATTTAACAAAATAAGAAAAGAAAAACAAATTGAAATTGTATAACCCAACAACAAGCAGGTCGGTACTCCCGTACACGCAGAGAAAGTCCGATGATTTATACGAAACACCAAAGAAAATAAAGCAGATACGTCAAACGAACAAAAATCAGGTCGATCTTTCGATACGCAAAGAAAGTCCGATCGTTTGACAAAATAAAGAAAATCAAACAAGTTTAAATCTTTGCAAAATGAACGCATGTATACATAGTGATTTCTCATTTTTCTCTTTTTCACATATCTTTTCTTGATATATCATGCGATATGCATCAAGATGTTGTCCACTTGGTCAAGCATTAGTATTTATTGTGTTTATCACATCTGAATACTTTCTGATTTAATGCCGAGCCTACCAAGCACATTGAACAATGATCTTATGGCTTTTTCATCTAATTTATCCACGAGTCAGACACGTAAGCCAATGTACCATCATTTCCCAATTTTGTTGGATCAATTTCTCATTTTCGAATGTTTTTGTAGTTTTCCATTTTTCTCCCACTTAAAATGAAAACTCTATTTTTGGATTTTCATTTTAACAAAAACACAAAGACACTATTTTTTTTATTTTCAATTTTCTTCCCCTAAACGACAAACGGAATGCATTAAAGAAAGAAAATTGACCAATCGATACTGATACCTTTCAGTGTTTAGCTTTCAGAAAAACTTGTAATGTAGTAACATGAAGCAGTCAATTTAAGTTAAACAGGAGACTCCACTATCAGTAACTGCTTGAAGCTTGAACTTTAAAATCACCAATAGGTCTTCTTGAAGTAACCTGCACACTTGATTTAAAAATTAGACTTCAAAGGACCCAAAGCACACAACTTCTGGTCGACCAGTGTCTTCCTTAAAATCATTTGCAGCCTTGCTGACCATCTTAGGTCGCCACTGCATTTTAGCTTTTTCATTTTTAACTGAATCATCATCATGTGATGAACCATCAACACTGGAATCAAATTTGAAAAATTGTTTCTTTGTAGATTTTAATGTGAATGGTGTTGACTTAGTAAAAATTATGCCTGATTCATCAATAATGGTGGCAGATTTGTTTGAAAAAGATCTTTTTTTGCCATTTCAGGACAATCCTGTGCCATGTGTCCCTGTCGGCGACACTGATAGCACAAACGATAAGATCGTTGAGAATATGAGTTGTCCTGGAATGCATTATACCTATCATCAGACTCAAATGCATCATAAAAATCATTATCAAAAACTTGAAAACGATTGGAACGAACCCATTTAGAAGTAGGACTTCGAGGTTTGGAATTAGATCCAGATGATGAAGAATCCTTAACTTTTTGAGCATCCTGAGAAGAACTTTCAGACGGAACCTTCTTCTGAATCTTCCCTCCAAATCCACTTTCCATTGTAGACATGAACACTTGAGCCAAATAATAGATTTGTTCCAAGCTTGTGTCTTTCTTTTCCTTTGGAACTTTCTTGGGCATATTCTTCTGGATATTCTTCGCAAACTTCTTACCTTTACTACCTAAACCTGACTGTTTGTAACCCGGTAGTTTTGATAAATCAATCTGAGAACTAGAAGGACCCGCTTTAGCAGCTTGATTAAATGACGCTTTAATATCCTTCAACTTGTTAGCTTCCACCAGCTTAGCAGCAACTTGTTCTTCATGCACCTGCATATCGAACAATGATCTTATGGCTTTTTCATCTAATTTATCCACGAGTCAAACACGTAAGCCAATGTACAATCATTTCCCAATTATGTTGGATCAATTTCTCATATTTCAATGTTTTTGTAGTTTTCCATTTTTCTTCCCCTTAAAATGAAAACTCTATTTTTGGATTTTCATTTTAACAAAGACACTATTTTTTTTTATTTTCAATTTTCTTCCCCTAAACGACAAACGGAATGCATTAAAGACAGAAAAGTGACCAATCGATACTGATACCTTTCAGTTTTTAGCTTTCAGAAAAACTTGCAATGTAGTAATATGAAGCAGTCAATTTAAGTTAACCAGGAGACTCCACTATCAGTAACTGCTTGAAGCTTGAACTTCAAAATCACCAATAGGTCTTCTTGAAGTAACCTACACACTGGATTTAAAAATTAGACTTCAAAGGATCCGAAGCACATAGCTTCTGGTCGACCAGTGTCTTCCTCAAAATCATTTGCAGCCTTTTTGACCATCTTAGGTCGCCACTGCATTTTAGCTTTTTCATTTTTAACTGAATCATCATCATGTGCTGAACCATCAACACTGGAATCAAATTTGAAAAATTGTTTCTTTGTAGATTTTAATGTGAATGGTGTTGACTCAGTAAAAATTCTGCCCGATTCATCAATAACGGTGGCAGATTTGTTTGAAAAATATCTTTTTGCCATTTCAGGACAATCCTTTGCCATGTGTCCCTGTCGGCGACACTGATAGCACAAACGATAAGATCGTTGCGAATATGAGTTGTCCTGGAATGCATTATACCTATCATCGGACTCAAATGCATCATAAAAATCATTATAAAAAACCTTAAAACGATTGGAATGAACCCATTTAGAAGTAGGACTTCGAGGTTTGGAATTAGATCCAGATGATGAAGTATCCTTAACTTTTTGAGCATCCTGAGAAGAACTTTCAGACGAAACATTCTTCTGATTCTTCCCTCCAAATCCCTTTTCCATTGTAGACATGAACACTTGAGCCAAATAATAGATTTGTTCCAAGCTTGTGTCTTTCTTTTCCTTTGAAACTTTCTTGGGCATATTCTTCTGGATATTCTTCACAAACTTCTTACCTTTACTACCTAAACCTGACTGTTTGTAACCCGGTAGTTTTGATAAATCAATCTGAGAACTAGAAGGACCCGCTTTAGCAGCTTGATCAAATGACGCTTTAATATCCTGTTGGATTTAAGTGTCCTGACCCGACTAAATCAAGTACCCGACCCGGTTAAGACCCGTAAGAGTTACACCGGAGGCAACGGGTATTTAAGACCGCTTACTTTGATAACCGGCAAATTCGCAGAAAGATTAAATTATGTGTTTATTAAATAGTTTAATTAATACATAATTAATCACTTGAATCAATATTAATCATTAAGATTAATTAAGCGACGAAAACGTTAAATAAGATTAACGTATAGAACGTGGATTGACGGATTATTAGTTTGACTAATATTCGGCTAGCAACGAACATTTAAAAAGGTTAAAGGTTAACTTTGGAAATTAAATGGTTTAATTGGAATTAAATTAAATCGAGGGGTTAAACGGAAACATGATCAGTTATAAATATAACTGTTTAGGGAGACGAAAACCTAATCCACCAAAAGGTTTTTTGGCCGTCGCTCTCCCTTCTCTCACGCTAACGACGACGACGGAAACCCCGCCGCCGCCGCCGTGTCTCTTGTTTTCGGCCAACCCCTCACCCGCCGCTAGCCACCGTCCGCCGCCCGCTAGCCACCGCCGCACCCCGCTGCCACGCTAGCCGCCGCACCCGTCCACTCCGCCGTGCACCTGCCAAGCCGCCGCCGCTCCACGCCGCCGCCGCTCTCAGCTGCCGCCGCTCACAGCCGCCGCCGCACGCACCGCCGTCGCCGCCCTGCAGCCACCGCCGCACGCCCTGCCGTCGTGTGCCCCGCTGCCGTCGCCGCCGCACCGTCGCCAAGCCGCCGCCGCCTTCCAGCCGGCCGCCGCTCCTCCTCGCCGTCGCCGGTTTTACCGCCGACAAACCCTAGCCGTGAACCACCTCTTGGTGTGTTCGGCTCGTCGTCCGCAAACCCTAGTTCGCGCCCAATCCGACGTACGAGATTTTCTCGGTGCTTGACTCACCGCGTAGTAAATCCGTGTTCGCGAGGAAAGTTAGATTCGTCAGACGAATCAATTCTGTGAAACCCTAGCGTCACCCGTTGACTTTCGGTGTCTCGAACGTCTGTTTGAATCACCGCTCAGGTATATCTAAACTCGTAATTAGTTTAGATTAAAGTACTTATTTATTTTGTAATTATTTCGCGTTTGTTTAAACGCGTCTATGGTGTTTGCGCGTTTGGTGATTGTCGAATCCTGTTGTTTTGGTTTACGCTAATTACCTGGTTTTCGCGTTAGTAAATTAATATGTTTCCGCTGCCTATTAAATTAATAGTTAATTTAATTATCTGATTTAATTTACTCGGTAATTGTTTAATAATTATTTATTGTAAATAATTATTTCTAAAAAAAAAAAAAAAATTGCTATTACCGAGACCCGAATGCCACTGTCGTAACCCAACAGTGGTATCAGAGCCTTGATCACCACACGCAAACCCAGGCCGGTCTGTTTTAAACCGGCACACACATTCGCGAACTGGGGTTCTGAACCCGAAAGTCGCGAAATTAAATGAATCGCCTTTTAAATATGTTTAGTCGATTTGGATCCACTAAACATAATCCGATTCAACACAATTGATTGAATTATCTTTCGTGCATATTCGGCCCCATCCTATGTTATTTTGTCATGGTTTCGTTATGGTTTGGCCCATTAGGCCCATATGTTTTGTTTTGGATTGGCCCAATTTTGCTGGGTTCAAAGTTGTAATTATTTAAAATAGAATAGTTTTATTTTAATTGTTATTGCTCTCCTTCGCCTGTACGAACGAGACGAGCTTGATTCAAAGACCCGTTTTGAGATCATCGCTTTATGGGATTTTCGAAAATGGCTAGAAGTCAAAACAAGACCGACGGTTCCCAATGACACGCAGGAGCTTGTTGAAGCCAGTGGGAGCAACTAAGTCAATCAGGGAGTTTTTCTATTCTCGTGGTTGATTTACTTTTATGTCCCTTGCCCTATTTGATATTGTCATAGGCTCTGACAATATCGAAAGCCCTGCATGGCCGAATATGCACATGTGTGTTTGCTTGTTTTTGGTTGCTTGTCTTAATTGGATTAACACGCCAACTCAAAACCCAAACTTAGTTTTATCCAAAGTGAAACTAATTTTTCAATCGATTAAATGAAAGTCCTAATTTTGTTACGACTTCTCAAAATTTAAATAACCAATTTAATTCGACATTAAATTCGGATTTTTCGATAATGTAATCGAACTTCAAAAGAAATTGGTTATCGACTCGCGACACGTAGATCATTAATACTTAGGTTATTTAATTGATCGTCCCGAGTGAGATAGGATTTGATAAATTTATCGTCACATTTAATATTAAAATTTGACCTAATAATCCTATCTGGTAAGCCTAAAACCGGTAGTCTATGCCATCCTATGTCAAGTCTAACTTGGAACATATTGACCGATGCATCCGTGTTGGAGTATTTCAACACCGCACGTGGTGTTTAGGGTATCTTCCAAGGTGAGCGTATTGGAGTATTTCAACACCGTACGCACACATTGACCACTTAGGACAACTACTATTTTCTTTACACGCACCTTTGGTATTGGAGTATTTCAACACCGTACCCCTGGTCGGCTTGTAGACAAAGTGGGCATGGATGGGGCTAAACGTATTTCGTTGATCCGCTCACGAAAGCCCCATAACGGGAATTGTGATAGTAGACTCACAAGAGACAATCGTTGTCCATTCAATTACATAGAAGTTTTGAAAGCACTTTACGCTGTCTGGAGAAATTGTCTAACTAATTGAATTCCCAATTCCTATTCAAGATTAGCTTGCCATCCTTGAATACGAATCAAACATCGAAACACTAAAACATTTGCCTGTTGTTTCAGATGGCTAACCGCGCAAACCAAGAGATTTTCCATCTCAAGTCTCTCCTTGAGAAGGAGAAACTAAATGGCGCCAACTTCCTTGATTGGGAAAGGAATCTGAGAATCGTCCTGAAAATGGCTAACATGGAAACCGTGTTAGATGCTGAGGTTCCTGAGGAACCTGAAGCTGATACGCAAGCGGCGCGAAACGCCCATAACACATTGCGTACAAATGCCAAAAATGTCGCATGTCTTATGTTAGCCACCATGGAATCTGAGATTCAGAAAAACATGGTTGACAGGACGGCTTTTCAGATGATCGGTGATCTGAGGGGCATGTTTGAAACTCAGGCCCGACAGGAACGCTATGACACCGTTGTGACACTTATTAGTTGTCGCATGGCCGAGGGCAGTCCTGTCAGCCCTCATGTCCTGAAGATGAAGAGTTACATCGACCGTTTAGCAAAGCTGAATTACGTCATTCCCGCCGAAATGGCGACTGACCTAATTCTTCACTCACTGTCCAGTGCCTTCACTCCTTTCCGGGTGAACTTTAACATGCATAGCATGGTAAAGTCAGTGACTGAACTTCACGGTATGCTTAAAACCGCTGAAGTTAATTTTGTTAACGGTAAGGCACCCGATGTACTCGCGATCCGATCAGGAGGCGTCAAGAAGCCTGAGGTAAAGAAGGGCAGACGTGGGAACAAGAAGAAGGGCAAGGCAGCTGTAACCAGAGCGTCTGGAAGCTCCCAGAAAAGCAAGCCGAAGGCATCCAAAGCACCACCGCCTGAACAGCGCGAGTGCTTTGAATGCCACAAGATGGGGCACTGGAGAAGAAACTGCCCAGAATACCTTGCGAAGGTGAAAAACGGAAAAGCCCAACCGGGTAATTCCTCAGGTATACACATAAGTTATGTTGTATGATGCTTCACTTATTCCTACAAAATATATGTTTGACATACTTTACATTTTGTAGGTGCATGAAGCTGAAAGGAAGCAAGCCAAGACGACGCTGAACTACCCTGCGATTGTCGCACCCTAATAAAGTTCGCGTCCTGAGTTTTGATTTAAAAACAACTCTTGGTGTTTTAAAACAACTGGTCTTGTTTTGGTTTTCCCCTGGCTGTTTTCCAGGATGAACAATTTGCTTTCTCTGGATTTTGATTATGACATGTTTTGACAATGGTTGATTTTCGAAACATTCATATTTGGTTTTAATCTACTTTGAATTTGATTCAACCTTTTGTTAGATTAAATTCAAAATCCCATAACAACATATCTTCCAACCTGGTGCACTTGATTTGATTAAGACTAGCTCAAATGCGACATGACAACTTTTGGTTATCACATCCCATTTAAGCTCTAATGTCATAAGCGCATATCGTAATAGTTACGTGACAACGCACGACGCAATTATGGTTCATAAAGTCCTGTGATTTTAAAACCATCCAGCGTCGATAATATCAAATCAAGTCGAACCGATTGAAGATCGCAGCTTCGATCTACAATCGTATGAGCATATCAATCCTCTACTTCATGTAGACGTTTGCACATATAAGTTCGAATCACCAGCTAAACAACTGCAATGGTAATCACCTGATGATTACAACATTGTAGTATGGTCACACCAATTGTGGTGCACATTACCATTAAATGTATATGCCTAGACACATCTTGGAAGTCTTAGACTACAATAGTTGTACTCACGTGTGTTTTAATTCGACAAACACTAAGTGTTCTATACGTCGATTCAACATTTCATTATGAAACTGGTAACACACAAGACTAATAACTTGCCACAACAAATCCCTTGACTTCATATAACCATGACACCCCTTCACACAACACTTGCATAACTAACTTCCAATCCCAAGACCGGAATCTTGCGAAAATGGAATTTAGAAATTACATGTCCAAAGCTAGATCTCTAAATATCTGAAGCAAAGCGACTAAAACATGTCGCTGGACCATGTAAAGCAATTCTCGCAACTAAACGGGACGAGCCAGATAAACAATGATTCGCCAACAATGGATTGTTGTGCAGCGGATCATATTGACATTCCAATTAGAGTTGGCATGTTTTTAACCTTACCTGAATAAGGAAACATCCTCTAGTGTCGGACTCCTGAGTCCGATAGAACAAATCATCATCTCGATCATCACGAGAAACTTTCAAACAATCAAAGACGAACGCATCTTCATGCTATCAAACTCTGAAAAGACTTTGACAATCGTTTTTGAACTTATGAATAAGTCATAACATATGGATATTAAGCATTCGAATTCCGTACCGCAAACTACGAATTCGAGCTTTTTCGTTCTTGAAAACGGAAATTGATTATCGCATTTCTGCGCAAAATCAGTATCCACACGGTTTGAAAGAAAGATGAAGATAGGAATGTCAATCTGCCTCAAGCAAGTGGGAGCATCGCCATAGATCCTTACTGGAATAACGATCGAGTGCCGATCTAAAGATCATTTAAATTTCTGAGATAATACGTTAAATGACACCTCAAAATTATAAGTTTCAAGATAATGTTAAGAATTGATCGTGACGTGACTGAGCAACCACACGCGATCAATCTCTTGAAACAGTTCATATCATACTGAATATGATGAAGACATGAATCCAATACTTGAATATTGCATAGCATGTTGCCGTAAGAGGTTACGCCATGAC
Organism: Deinandra increscens subsp. villosa; assembly: GCA_039602395.1. NCBI lineage: Eukaryota > Viridiplantae > Streptophyta > Magnoliopsida > Asterales > Asteraceae > Deinandra > Deinandra increscens. Next base: position 88,864,103 of record JBCNJP010000007.1, on the reverse strand, counting down.
CATAGATGGAAAATCACACCATCACTGCTAAGCACTGATGAAGGAATATATATGTTCACCAACTGAGTACAAAATATATTCGTTGAACATTAATAGCCAACTTAATTGAATCTGAACTAAGAATGCTATAAAACATTCAAGGATTAATTCGACTCTATAAATAGTCGGTTAATATGCTCGCGTGATAACACAGTCATACGTGTGCTTACCAAGGGCGCTCCATTATCACAAGTTCGATTCACTTAAGAAGATTCACCGTTCATGATAAACGCTGAATCTCAAGAAACAACAGATACTGGCAATTCTAAATCGAAATTCGAGCACGTGATAGCGAACCCATAATTTCTGCGATCGGGCTAGATCTGCGAAATTAATCTACTACTCTGTACACGAATTCTGCATCACTTCGATATTCGATTTTAGTGTTGGATGTCGAACACTGTCGTTTGCACCATATCATTCGACCTCCTCTAAGTTGTTAGACGAGAGTCTGAATTCTGCGTAACGCGTTCGAATTTTATACGTTTTATTATCCATGAATATTTGGTTCAATATTCTAAAAGTCCGTAGTCGATCAGACATTGCGGGAGCAACGCCTGAAGCAAGACTATTCTGACTCTGGATTCAAGGTGTTGACCTCCAGACTCACAAGGCTTCATTGTAGAATGACGTCGGGACGTAACTCGTATCAGAATGTCTTCATGGATCTTAGCATAAGACAAATCTGATTAATGGTATACTCAACGGTATCCTTAGACCTGAGACACATGAGCAACCTCCCGTTTGCCAAAGAACATTCTTTGATTGTAGCTTAACGCTGTCGCGTAACTGCCAGCCATAACGGTTACTTTTGGGAATGGATCTGAAGCTTAGTGGGAGCTGTATGTAGTCAACATGGGATTCTGTACTCTTGCATTTTTCAATGCAACAGTTTGACATCATGGGCCCTCTCGTTGGTTCCAAGTGTTAAGTGTAAGGCCTTACCCAAACTTACTGTGTGTTTGATTGGACCACTTCGAACAGTAAAACGAGAAATATAATGATCGAACACAAAGAGAATGCAAAGATCCATGTCTCTGTCTCGATTGATGTCACATACAGAAAGGATCTGATGACTTTAAAAATACCTTAAGTCTAAACTATATCACAAGTTTAATGATATGCCTTGGTTGTTCAGACTTGAAGTGTCATGACTGGTTGGGACAATCACGTGTAGCTAGAGCACCTCTGACTGTAACTTGATTAATAGTCGCGATCAGTCCAAGTGGGAGACTGTTGGATTTAAGTGTCCTGACCCGACTAAATCAAGTACCCGACCCGGTTAAGACCCGTAAGAGTTACACCGGAGGCAACGGGTATTTAAGACCGCTTACTTTGATAACCGGCAAATTCGCAGAAAGATTAAATTATGTGTTTATTAAATAGTTTAATTAATACATAATTAATCACTTGAATCAATATTAATCATTAAGATTAATTAAGCGACGAAAACGTTAAATAAGATTAACGTATAGAACGTGGATTGACGGATTATTAGTTTGACTAATATTCGGCTAGCAACGAACATTTAAAAAGGTTAAAGGTTAACTTTGGAAATTAAATGGTTTAATTGGAATTAAATTAAATCGAGGGGTTAAACGGAAACATGATCAGTTATAAATATAACTGTTTAGGGAGACGAAAACCTAATCCACCAAAAGGTTTTTTGGCCGTCGCTCTCCCTTCTCTCACGCTAACGACGACGACGGAAACCCCGCCGCCGCCGCCGTGTCTCTTGTTTTCGGCCAACCCCTCACCCGCCGCTAGCCACCGTCCGCCGCCCGCTAGCCACCGCCGCACCCCGCTGCCACGCTAGCCGCCGCACCCGTCCACTCCGCCGTGCACCTGCCAAGCCGCCGCCGCTCCACGCCGCCGCCGCTCTCAGCTGCCGCCGCTCACAGCCGCCGCCGCACGCACCGCCGTCGCCGCCCTGCAGCCACCGCCGCACGCCCTGCCGTCGTGTGCCCCGCTGCCGTCGCCGCCGCACCGTCGCCAAGCCGCCGCCGCCTTCCAGCCGGCCGCCGCTCCTCCTCGCCGTCGCCGGTTTTACCGCCGACAAACCCTAGCCGTGAACCACCTCTTGGTGTGTTCGGCTCGTCGTCCGCAAACCCTAGTTCGCGCCCAATCCGACGTACGAGATTTTCTCGGTGCTTGACTCACCGCGTAGTAAATCCGTGTTCGCGAGGAAAGTTAGATTCGTCAGACGAATCAATTCTGTGAAACCCTAGCGTCACCCGTTGACTTTCGGTGTCTCGAACGTCTGTTTGAATCACCGCTCAGGTATATCTAAACTCGTAATTAGTTTAGATTAAAGTACTTATTTATTTTGTAATTATTTCGCGTTTGTTTAAACGCGTCTATGGTGTTTGCGCGTTTGGTGATTGTCGAATCCTGTTGTTTTGGTTTACGCTAATTACCTGGTTTTCGCGTTAGTAAATTAATATGTTTCCGCTGCCTATTAAATTAATAGTTAATTTAATTATCTGATTTAATTTACTCGGTAATTGTTTAATAATTATTTATTGTAAATAATTATTTCTAAAAAAAAAAAAAAATTGCTATTACCGAGACCCGAATGCCACTGTCGTAACCCAACATATCCTTCACCTTGTTAGCTTCCACCAGCTTAGCAGCAACTTGTTCTTCATGCACCTGCTTTTCATCCTTTTCCACTTGTTTGCCAACAGAACCAACTCCCTCTTCTGAAATCAATCCACCAGAAACAAACTTTGTTGTGAATTTATCAACCAAACTCTCCTCGTTTTCCACTTTTTCCTTTGACTTCTTTGATATTTTCAAATTAGACTTCGCAGTAGCAAACTCAGAATAATCACCAGTTACTTTAGAAGATGTGACATCAGCCAGAGGATCAGTTTGAACCAATGGAGGTGGTAACTGATTGAATTCTTCACCGCCAAACACTCTTTTGAAATTCTCATCATTGCACAAATAACTTGTGAACGAATGTGAATTCTTCAAATTATTAAGTTGACGATTCAAATCCAGAACTTGAACGTTTAGATCTGATATCCTTTTCTGAGCTTCACCCAAAGCCTTTTCTGATTCTATCAATTGTTCTAAAACTCTGTTAGACAAAGACTTTTCTCTTCTCACATTATCATGAGAATCAAACATCTCTTGTGTGACCTTTTCCACCTTTCCTTGTAAAATCTCTACATTTCTTGTCAACAACCTATTTTCTTTTGTCAAATCAGTGACTTTGTCTTGTAATTTTGACTGGAGGACTTGATAATCATTATTCGAAACCATACTTTCATCATAAGCTTTCTGAAGTTCAAAATTAGTAACCAGAAGCGATTCCACTCGTGCTTTTGATTTCTTATATAATGCATCAAAATCTCCAACAACATCCTTTGCTTCGAATTCCCACTTTTCAACCTTTGTAACTAACTCAGCATTTTCATGTTGTAACTTCACGATCTGTTCGTTATTGACACTAACCATCTCTTCCAATCATGCTTTTGGCTCTAAAACCTCTTCTATCAACACCTTTTCTTTTTCCAACATAACATTAGCTTTGAAAATTTCATCAATTGTTTCACACTTTCTTTTGTAATCTTCCATTTCTTCCTCTTTCTTCTCATATTCAACAACCAACCTTTTCTTTTCAGAAATCAGTTCTCGAATCTTTCTGTCTTTTTGAGCACAAAATTCACAAGTCGACTCATATCCACTAACGTCAGAATCACTTGTTTCAGATGTATTGATCTCAGATTCAAATCCACTCGATTCAACCTCAATATTAGCCATTAATCCATAATTTTCTGAAGCGAGCTAAAAATGCTGATTCATCCCAATCATAACCTCCCTCAGTCACTAGAGCCTTTGCCTCTTTATTGTGATCATGATTATCCGAATTACTTGGTTTAGAAGCAGATTGCTTGCATTCTTGAGCAAAATGTCCTAATTTAGAACATTTGTAACATTTCAGTTTGGACTTATCTAAACCCAGTATGGCTCCTCCCATCACAAAATTCTTGCCATGTTTGCCCATAAACCGTCTTCCTTTTTCAACAGTCATAGCCAACTGCCAATCGAAATCCAATTTATTTAGCTGATCCTCATCCATCTGTTTCAGATCCTCCGGAACCAAACCAGAATTACCAATTTAACTAAATATGGATCTAGACGAAGATGATATGAAAGCACATAACAAAGCAGCTAGATCTTCGGTTGCTTGATTAGAAGTAGATTTGTTTGATGATCTATCAGGAATAGTAAAACTGCAACTCGAAGAATAACCAATGTTTTCAGACTTTCCAGCAAGAAAAGCTATTACTGGTGGATTACTGCTTGAAATAGAATGTGACTTTGTTTTAGCATGAACAGTAGCATAATTCTCCCCAAAATATATTTCAGTTGTCTGAACAGATGGAGTTGCTGACTTTTTCACAAGTAATTCCATTTCCCGAGCTTGTAATTTGCTTATCAACTGATTGAATGTCCAACTTGAGTAGTTTGGACCATTAGACAACATCATTACAAAATTCTCCCACTTTTCAGATAGAGCTTCCAAAAATTTCTCCTTTAATTCATCATCTTCTTTCTTCACACCTACAATATCAAGTTCATTGATCAAATGTGAAAACCTTGCAATCAAATCTGTGATCTTCTCATTCTCACAAAGCCCGAACTTGTCAAACTCTTTCTTCAAAACTTTCTTTCGAGTATTCTTGTACTGATCATTACCCTCACATCTTTCCTTAATAGCATCCCATAATTGTTTCGAAGTTGAAAAACTCTTAAACTGATGCATCAAATCTTTAGGTAATGCCATCGTGAGAAAACTATAAGTTTTTTTTTCTCTTGCAAAAACCATATTTTCTTCAGGCTCAAAATCACTTTTCGACTTTGGTAACGTATTAGCAATCAACGGATACTCATATTGTTTTTCAATCGGAATCCAACAATCAACATCCTGTGAGTATATGTAAGATTCAATATTTTCTTCCAGCTATGATAATCTTCCAAACGAAGTAATTTAGGAACTTTCTGGGTTGTTCCAATTTCATTATCATAGTTCATCATGGCTTGCATCGAGGTTTGTATAGCTGAAAATGCTTGAAAATTGCTCATCTTGAAATTACAATACCTAACGCAAAAACTTCAAACTGAAAAACGAAGATGTTAGAATTTGATTTTGAAAATCAACTTTGAATGAACAATGTGGAGCTCGTCGAGACGATCGATTTGAGTACTTATGGCTCTCGTAGCGATTTCCGATGCAAAAGTTATGACACTTTTAAGAAAACTGCCAGCGGACCAGAATTCAGCGGACCAGATTTCAGTGGACCAGATTTCAGCGGACCAGATTTGGTTTGGCAGACCAGATTTGGTTCGAAGGACCAGAAAATAACTGCCACAGACCAGATTTGAAGATTGCCTAGCGGACCAACGGCGGACCAACGACGGACCAGTGACGGACCATATTTTCTTGAGGCGGACCAGAAACGTATCACGCTGATTTTGACGGATTTTCGCGAATTTTGACAATTTGGACTTGAATTTGCTTCAGAAAGGTGCGAAAACTCACCAGGAAAACTCAGAAATCATTTTTTACCTCGGAAACACCCGGAATTGGAAGAATTTGATGAAAAATGAATAAAAACCCACACTTTCTCACTCTAGAATTCAAAAATTCACCAAAATCACAGCAGTAGAGCAACCAAATGTTCTGATACCACTTTTAAAAACACTAGACGATCTTACTACTGCATAATTCGGTAATTCGGTAAGCAACGAGAAGTAAATAAAGCTTTTCTTTATTGATTCACTTAGAGAATACAAGCTAGAAAGAGAAAACACCTTCAACACACACAGTTAAGAATGATAAGAATGACAGAACTAGTTGAACTCTCTCTAACAGAAACAATTTATAGTCACTAACCAATTGGCCTGCGTACCACCCACGTACCATATGGTAAGCATGTACGATCTGGTACGTGTGGCTAACTGGTACGTCCAGTTGACTATCTTGACTCACACAGATGCTCTAGATTAGATACAATACACGAGACACACGTTAGCATAGGAATATGCTCTAACAGTAGGGATTCAGGTTATGAAACATATTAAACATTTTCTCATATTAAGTATGTTATTAAATTCCATGTGACTAAAAAATCCCGTCGTATGTTATATTTTCAGCAATTATTCAAAATTGATGACTGTTGAAGGGATGCTATATTGGTACGGCTTCGTGGGTTGCTAAGGAGTTTTAGAAGAAAGTTCTTTGAAAAACACATTCGTCCCAACCTAGCAAAACCCACCGTGCTTGAGAAAGTTCCAAAGATATATTGCGCTATCGTGAAAAAAGAAGGCTGGGACATATTTGTAGCATATACAAAATCTAAAGAATTGAAGGTTTTTATTCAATTCAAACTACAGATTTTGTTAATTAAGCTAAGTGTTAATTATTGAGACTATAGTTATATATCCTACTGTTATGTTGTAAAGGTTGCGTCAAAGAGTGCAAAACAGGTTCAAGCACAGTATTCTTATGATCATACAATGGGACGGGGAGGATACGACTATCTGAAAGAAAAACTGGTAATAAGCTAAGTGTGTCACACCCAGTCATGGTTAAAAACCTGTAATGTATGTTTTAAGTCTGATATATATTATTATTACAATACAAGGTACAAAACAACGAAATTACAGCTGATGATTCCCCCTCTCGAGCGTTTATGTGGAGGAAATGAAGGGTAAATAAAGAGGGGAATACAAAACGCCTGTGGTGAAGGGCATAGCAGATGAAATATTAAGTTTAATTGCTATATATATACACCTAATTGTGTACATGTTAAAAATTAACAGCACCTCACTACATTAACTAAATTAATTACTGCAGGTCGAGAATGAAACAAAAATAAATGTGGGATCTGTGAACATAAAACCGGAAACAGGTGCCCTGACATTGGTCCTTGGCAAGGAAAGAGGTTGATACCTAAAAGGTATTGCGATCAAAAGAGCGGATCGAAAAACTTGAGGCAGAACTCAAAAATAAAAAATAGGTGTGTGAGAAAAAGGATCAAGAGGTTGAGCACCTCAATGATAAGCTTAAAGCACGAGATGAAGCAATTGATATGCTTACGGCGTTTTTGAACCGCATGATTCAAGAAAAATAAGTTGATAAAGCGGTAAATTTTATAAGAGACAAATTTTATATATATATATATATATATATATATATATATATATACATACATACTTATAATTAATTATATTATATACTTTACTTTTTATCAATTAGTTATTATAAATCATTAAAACATTTTGCAGGTAAAGTCCGCGGAAGCGCCTCTTACTACAACTGTAAGATCTAAAAAACAGTTGTAAAGAGCATTCCAATGTAAATACAATGGTAATTAAGTATAAATGATTATTTCTGATATGATCGATCTCCGATGAACGCATATTTATTAATTAATTAACTAATTGAATTGTACGTAGGACATGATCAGTTCCGTGCACAATACATCGCGGAAACAATCTCCTCAATCAAACTCATCTCAGAGGTCGGCCGAAAAGGTACGGATTTGAAAAAGTTTTGAATATGAGTTGATTCAGAAGATTCTAGTTCATTTGGATGAACATGCGTCTCTAGTTATAGTTCATTCGGATAGCGAAAGTTCATCAGGATAAGTAAAGTTCATCAGGATAGATCAGGATAGTTAGAGTTCATCAAGATAGTTAGAGTTCATCCTGAAGATTCTAGTTCATCTGGATGAACATGTGTCTCTAGTTATAGTTCACCGGGATAGTTATAGTTCATCCGGATAGTTAAAGTTCACCAGGATAGGTAAAGTTCATTAGGATAGTTAGAGTTGTTCCGGAATATAATTAATAATTGTTCCGGCTATGATAGGTTTGTACTTCATCCGAATGGTTATCTGGATAGTTAACTAATGTTAAGCCGGTTATGATCGATTTGATTAATTAGTTGAATTGTAGGTCTGTTCTGCGACCGGATCACAGCACACTCCTCCATCTACAACAACCTCCGGTCAAAAGGATAGGGTAACTATTTTAATTTACACAATTGTGTAGTTCCCTTATAACTAATTGCTATATGATCATTTAATTAAATGTTGCTGCTGTCTTTATGGGAAAAAGAGATAAAGAACACAAGCGGCAGCTGCTGCAGCCAATACTGCTGGGGCATCACAACAGGAAGTGGTATGTATATATATATAATTAAGGATTTGACAAATTGTTTTTACTATGGGTGAGCTTAACTCGGGTATACCCGTCGTACCCCGCAGGACCGACCCGGTAAAACCGGAAACCGTACCCATTTCTTCTTTATACTTTGGTTCTCGGTTCTCATTTTTCTTCCTTCGCGGGTTCGGTTCGGTTACGGGTAATACCCGACAATAGAACCGTAAACCCGACAGAACCGTTTATAGCACTTAAAAGTTAAAACCTAGAATTTGTAGGGCCCTCTCTTAATTGTTTTCATGTTTCCAATCTCCAATTAATCGTGAAGTACAGAAGTCAGCAGGTCGCTGGTCACACACATACTCATACGCACATGATGATCTGTGACATCTCTTCATCTTCTAAAATTCTAATCTCCAATCAATTTCTTCCATTTGAGAATTGAAATACCTATTAGACTATTAATTCCTTCCAGTAGCATCCTTCCTTGTTCCTTGCTTGGTGCTTCAATTCGATTTTTAAACTGGGAGTTTGGGACATCAAACTGGACATTTACATGTGCTGGGACATTTACATTTTTTATTGAATTTGCCATTTTGATTCACATGCATATGGGCTAGGAAATCGATTTTTTTTGGGATTGGGCAGTAGGCTTGGACATCACTTTTTTGGTTTATACGGGTCCACAAAAGGAACTGGCAGAACTGATCCTTTTACCCGCAGAAAACTGGACTGACCGCCTACAACTGGGTACGGTTCCGGTTTTCTCATTTCACACAAACGGTTCTTGGTCCCAGTTTGGTTCTACCCAGGTTTGGCAGGTCTGACCCGGATGCACACCCCTAGTTTTTACGTTATTGTTAATTAATATATATGTTACTAATCAATTAATTATATGGCGTCAAGTTAGGAAAAAAAATAAGAGATCTACAAAATTAGTAAAACCTGCTCCTGCTAATAATGATGACATTCCTGCTGTTGTTGAGCCAGTAATCTCATTAGAGGTATATAAATTAGTATATTTGACAATTTATTTATTCAGTTTTTTACTTTAATTAATTAATTATTAATATATACGTTATAATTAATATTATTATTATGTCACTTCTGATCAGAGGTGTGTAAGGATCAAAAAGTCCCTCACGCGATATAAAAGTCTAGCAACAACCGTGCGGAATCCTGTGTTACTAGATGATTCAAGATCAATCGATAAGTAAATCAAATAAGCAATGGAAAACAATTAGAAAGACAATACGATTGAAAGAATAAACTTGATTGATCACCTTTGGTTGCAACACACAAGTTGAAATTCTCTTAGGATAATTTCGTGAAGCCCCACACCAAAACACAAGAATCAACAACCTAAAACTAGTCACCTACCTATTCCTTATATAGAGATGACCTATACTTGTTAACCAAGTTACAAAAATTCGGTCCATACACTATGTTAGACCGGACCTCTTTAACCCAACACCAACCAATACAATTTAGCCCAATTACACTATAAACTAGCCCACAAAATATCTAATGTAAAAGCCTCATATTTTTAAGGCCTCTACAATCTTCCCCTAGGCTTTAGCATTAGACAACTTCCACATTCTGAACTTCTTGGAGATCTGCACAGTAGATGGATCATATCGTAGCTTCTCTTTAACAATCTTTGCCGCTGCTCGAGTATAGCACTTGGCATATTCTTCAGTGTCTGGAGAGCTTTCAATTTGATTCTTGTACAACACCAGTATGTCCTTCTCATAAAACCTCATCAAGTCGTGAACTTCCATCACACTCATTGTCTTCGATTTGCAATTGATTTTTTCTTCACCAGTATAATCATTGTAAGCCCAGGTCTAGAAATCATCCAAACAGCCTTCAAGATGTCTCATTGGTAGATGGATGGTTTTAGTTTTCTCTGTTGGTGGATACAACATGTTAGAGAAATTCTTCTTTGAGTCAAACTTGAATACATCCCTGTACTTTTTGGTATACGACTTCTTGTGAGGAAAATCATCAAAGTTCTTAAATTTGCTGAGCACCGCATTCCTCAGTTTCTTGTAGAAGTGAGTTGCATAATCATTCCTCGATGGATTGAAGAAAGGTGCCTTATAAAGCATAGTCAGATCCATAGTCGTCCAAGAATAAAATTGCGTCCAGCACTTGTACTACTCCAATGGACACTGTCCTTTCCTCCGATCCACAAACATATGTTTTTCGCCATCGAACATCCAGGATTTATATCAGAAGTAATTCCTCTTTTGTCATGATAGTCTTCATCGAGCTGAATCAGGTACCTCTAAGGAGGATAAGCAAACGTCTTAGCATCCTAACCTCCGTCAAACTCAGAAGCAGGTACAGTCATGTAATCTCTATCCCTTGTATCCTTTTCGTCATCTATAACTTCAGGCATCACGGGACCGGGTGCAGAGGTATCTGGGATATCGGCTTCAAAGTAAAAAACTGGCGAATATGAGAAACCACTTGCTCCTGAACTGCTCTCTTTATTACCTGGATCTCCTTTATAATCTTTCTTTGTGTTTGACTTAGCTGAATTAAGCTGTCTGATCAACTTGTGTAAATCTCTAAACTGCCTTGAAAATTTTCTATTGATCTTTTTCTGAGTTTCCAGCTCTGATAATAATTGTAAGGATCAAAAAGTCCCTCACATGATATCAAAGTCTAGCAACAACCGTCTGGAATCTGGTGTTACTAGATGATTCAAGATCAATCGATAAGTAAAGCAAATAAGCAATGGAAAACAATTAGAAAGACAAACCGCGTGAAAGAATAAACTTGATTGATCACCTTTGGTTGCAACACACAAGTCAAAATTCTCTTAGGAGAATTTCGTGAAGCCTCACACCAAAACACAAGAATCAACAACCTAAAACTAGTTACCTACCTATTCCTTATATAGAGATGACGTAGACTTGTTAACCAAGTTACAAAAATTCGGTCCATACACTATGTTCGACCGAACCTCTTTAACCCAACACCAACCCATACATTTTAGCCCAATTACACTATAAACAAGCCTAAAAAAATTGTATTGCAAAAGCGTCATATTTTTAAGGTCTCTACAATCTTCCCCTAAGCTTTAGAATTAGACAACTTTCACATTCTGAACTTCTTGGAGATCTGCACAGTAGATGGATCATATCATAGCTTCTCTTCAACAATATTTGCCACTGCTCGAGTATAGCACTTGGCCTATTCTTCAGTGTCTAGAGAGCTTTCAATTTGATTGTTGTACAGTACCAGTATGTCCTTCTCATAAAACCTCAGCAAGTCGTGAACTTCCATCACACTCATTGTCTTCGATTTGCAAATGATTTTTGCTTCACCAGCATAATCACTGTAAGCCCAGGACTAGAAATTATCCAAACAGTCTTTAAGATGTCTCATTGGTAGAGGGATGGTTTTAGTTTTCTCTGTTGGTGGATACAACGTGTTAGAGAAATTCTTCTTTGAGTCAAACTTGAATACATCCCTGTACTTTTTGGTATATGACTTCTTGTGAGGAAAATGATCAAAGTTCTTAAATTTTCTGAGCACAGCATTCCTCAGTTTCTTGTAGAAGTAAGTTGCATAATCATTCCTCGATGGATTGAAGAAAGGTGCCTTATAAAGCATAGTCAGATCCACAGTCGTCCAAGAATAAAATTGCGCCCAGTACTTGTAATACTCCAATGGACACTGTCCTTTCCTCCGAACCACAAACATATGTTTTTCTCCATCGAACATCCAGGACTTTATATCAGAAGTAATTCCTCTTTTGTCATGATAGTGTTCACCGAGCTGAATCAGGTACCTCTCCGGAGGATAAGCAAACGTCTTAGCATCCCAACCTCCGTTAAACTCAGAAGCAGGTACAATCATGTAATCTCTATCCCTTGTATCTGGAATCCAGAGCCAGTTGTATAAACCTTGGAACAGCAGCAAACTTCTTGTCCCTTGTGACTACAGCCTTGATGTCTTCAAATATTAATTTGGACCAGGTGAACCTTAAACCTCTGACCAGTGACACCATTGCATGGGTGTGCACCTGGTTTAGCTGATCAGTTGAGCTCTTCTTAGCAATGACGCATTTCTGCAAATAATGAGCTAGCATTCTACACTAGGGTGGAATAAGAGCCTTCATGGTGGGTGGAGACACTGTGTGATAACCCATCTCTTTCAAACATTGGGTGACAACCTCCTTCTCCAAAGCTATGGGATCTAAAGCAACATCTTTTAATCTGAGAGCCTGTCCAAAGTTCCCTTTAGTCAGAACAATGCTTGTGCCCTGAATCTTTGCTATGATCTGCTTCTCATCACCAGAAACAAACAGAGTCTTCCAAAACTCTTGATGCATCCTCTAGCAGATAACATGATTGGCAGTGAGAGCATAGTGCAAACAACATTTCTTCAAACCTTCAATCATTGACTTGTACTTCTCTTTATACTCAGCAGGTGGATCTAGCAAATATGCAACAGTGTTGTGATCCTTGATAAACTCCAAGTCCCTGCCATCACACACATAGATAAAATCCAAAACAAACAGAAATTCATTAGCCATAAGAATTTTCTCGAAAAAGGGCAGCATAACGGCTTAAAGTTGGACGAAAACCATTTGAAAAATAAGGTTTTTGATCGAAAAGCCTCCTTCTGATCGAAAAGCTACCATGTTGCCGGGATCCTTGATCGAAAAGCCATAAGGCCAATCGGAAAGTCCGAATTACCGAGACCATCCGATCGAAAAGTCGAAGTCTTGATCGGAAATCATATGCTTCGATCGAAAAGCCCAAGCTTTGATCGAAAAGCATAGTTCCCCGAATGAAAACCACTTTGTTCGATCGAAAACCCATGTGTCACCAAGGTTCCCGATCGAAAAGCCTCTGGGACTGATCGAAAATCCTCTCGGCCTGATCGAAAAGTCCCTGACTTCGATCGAAAAGTATCATCTTCTTCCTCACGAACCTGTAACTAAGATCAACAGTCCATATACGCGTGTTTTTTCACTTGATTTCAATCTCAAACACATCCAAACCAGATTTCTTACCTATCCCAACCAACAAACACAAAAATTAAACACATACCCGATGTTATCCTTTGGGGGTCTAGCCGCACGCTTTAAACGGGGAGCCATATCGCTATAGAACTTGAAATCAACACTGGAAGAGTGTTAGATGTTGAATTCCGACCACCCTGGCGGTGTCAGAAGTAGGAGATCGGTGGTGGCGGCGGCGATTGTGTATGTGGGAGAGTCGGCGGCGACGGAGGTGAAGTAGGGGTGATCTGGGAGCAAGGCGGTGAAGGTGGTGGTGAAGAGTACATGCAGTGATTGATGTCGCCTGATTGGCTTCTTGTTATCACCCCCGACGCTAAAGGACTAATGACATTGTCTAAGGGATGATATTTGTGGATCCTTGTTTCAGCAACGGCTTGAATTGGGATTTCTGGAGGTAGATTTGTCTGAACAGGTTCTTCATTAGTTTCAGCATCCGCCTCTGTATCAGCTACCTGAGATTGAATAGTGTCTGTGTCGGGGTTGTACTCTGCCTCATCACCAACAACAGCATCAGCAGTTTCATGTACCGGTGTTGTATCTGCATTGGAGGCGATGACCGGTGCTTTTGAAATGGTATGAGTCCTTGATGGTCCTGATATTGAATCATCATACAGTTCTTCAGCAATGACCAGATCCAATCCAAATGGAAGGAAGAATTGATTGTAGTAAAAAGCTTGTGCGGGACCCACTCTACCATCTAAGGGATTTTCTTCAAGCCAATCCACATTGGTAGACTCCATCACAATACCGGTTGTTTTGTTGAACACCCTGTAGGCTAAACTGGCATAGTAACCTACAAACTAACACTTATCAGATTTAGCAGCAAATTTTGGCAAATCAGTGTTTAATAAAAGAGTGCAAAGACATCCAAAAGCCCGGAGATACCCGATTCTGGGCTTGTCATGATAAATCAATTCGTAAGGGGTCTTCTGATGTCGCTTGTTGATGAGAACTCTATTCTGGACATAACAGGCGGTATTGACTGCCTCTGCCCAAAACATGGTGGGCAGTTTGGAGTCACATAACATTGTATGGGCAGCTTCAATCAGCGTTCTATTATGTCGTTCTGCCACGCCATTCTGCTGTGGAGTATAGGGCGCACTGTACTGATGTTCAATTCCTTTCTCCGAACAAAATTCATCAATTGTATGATTTTTGAATTCTGTCCCATTGTCACTTCTGATGGACTTCACTTTCAAGTTTAGCTTGTTTTCAATGAGCTTCATGAAGGCTATCAACATTCCTGCAACATCACTCTTCCTTGGGAAAAAGAACACCCACATGAAACGAGAAAAATCGTCAGTAATAACAAGACAAAAATGCACAACGGTTAAGGCTTAACATACTGACTGGACCAAAAAGGTCTATGTGAAGCAGCTCTAGTACAGAGGAGATTCTATTGAACACCTTTGGCTTATGTGGGCGTTTGTTCTGCTTCCCCTTAGCACATGCCACACATTTCTCCTTGATCACAAATTCTTTGATTGGAAGGTCTTTGACAAGTCCTCCTCTTGCAAGCCGATTCAAATTCTTCAGATTCATGTGCCCAAACGTCTGTGCCACAACTGAGCATGATTCTCAGCTGTTTTGGAGAGAAGTCATGCCACCTTAGTTGTTGGGGGTTTCTGCATGTTGAGAACATAGGAGTTGCCGTATCTTGGTGTTCGCTTTAACACCCAATCATCAGGGATGGAGTATCCACGTTTGAGAATTAGACATTCTTTGTTGTTGTAAAGTACTCGATACTCCTTATTACAGATTTGTGAAACACTTAACAGACTATCTTTCGACTGCTCAACATAGTTGACGTCATGGAAGTTGAGACATCCGTTTCTGACTGTTCCTTTCTGACTGATGTATCCTCCAACTCCTCCAGCGAATGACACATATCCTCCATCAAATTGCTCCAAATCTTGTAGTAGAGATATGCCGCCCATCATATGCATGGAACAACCACTGTCAACATACCAAAGGTTGTTAACAGTCCTCCTTGGCTGTTCGTGCATACTAAGGAGATCAGTTAGTTTTGGGTACACATGCCTTAATGGGTCTGGGTGAAGGTGGGTCTGTTTTGGTTGGACTGAGTATGTCCTTTGTGTTGACATTTCTGGGACAGTGATTTGCTTTCCCAAGTTCCTGAGGTCTTTTCGGTGGATTTTTATTTTATTTTGATTTTGAAAATTCACCTCTTGGAATTGTTTGGAGTGTTTTTTATACACTCCGGTGGGCTTGAAAGACAGGTTTACCACCTTTGGAACATTCCACCTGTCATCCTTCCGCCAGCCAGTTGATTTTAACGAGCCAACTGGTTTTGGATGGACGGGTGGTTTAGGAAAACTGGCCTGTTTTGAGGGTGAAGCATATTTTGAGGATCCAACAGATTTTGGAATCTAAACTGGATTGACTGCCTTTACTGATTTTTTAAAATTTTGAACCACTTTGCTTTCTTTAAAATCAATCTTTGGTTGTTGCTTAGGTAACTTGCGCTTTTGATTTACTCTATGTCCCTGTGTTTTCCGAGGTGCTGATTTCTGCACCTTGGATTTTGAAGAATCAGACTTTTGGGTCGGGCCAGCCTGAGTTTGGCCCTTTGGGACAGGCCTTGGTTGAACCCTTTTGGTATAGAAGGTTTCGTATGGTCGGCGCAAATAGTTTCTTGGCAAATGACCTGGTTTACCACACACATCGCAAGACTGTTTTTTGGGATAAGTGGGAGCCTGTGGTTGGTTACGCCTAGTGGATATCCAATTTGGTTTTGAACAATTTTTGTGTATCCAATGGGTTTTACCATGAGGCTTAGTGGTCGAAATGTACTCCCGCTGTATCGGCTTAAACTTGTCATATGCAGAATTGACCTCTGGGTACAGGACAAAGTCATGAGGTCTGATGTCCTGTACTTTCTGCACATTTTGGACAACATTGTCGGTCTTATTTTCACAAACTTTCACATTAAGCACACCATTAGTTGAGGTTTTGGGACCAGCAACCTGTGGTCCCGTACCTCTTCTCAAGATTTTAACAGTTCTTAAGGGTTTTAATGGTTTCACATCGCACTTGCTAATGTTAAAAGCATCACACAAAGAAGTTTTATAAAACAAAACAGACTCTGAAGTTTTTGACTCAGACAGAACAGATGATTCAAATTTTTCAAAATTAAAGTTTTTGTAAAAATCATCATAATTAGAATTATTTGGAATCTTAGGAAACTCCTTGCTATCCACTACCCCTGCTTCTTTATTACCTTTATCTGCACAACAAATAGGATTGTTAGTAGTGTTAGAGACAGGAGCATATATTTTAATAGGACAAGCAACAAGTTTTCTATCGATTTTTTCCTTAACTTCTAAAGTGATCTTGGAGATTTCATGATCAGTTATCATTTCATGCATTAATGGCATCGGGGCTGAGTGTGTGGATTTTTCATCCTTTTCATCAGTACCAAAACCCAACCCTGAGTTGCCTTTAACATGATGCATTCTGACATCAGTGTTGTAAAATAGGGAACTAGCCTTCAACATTTGAGAAACAATCTTATCGTTACGCTCAATTTTGCTTTGTGATGTTCCTAGCTTGGCTTTAAGTTCCTCTACTTCCTTGGTTAAAGTTTCCACTTGAGAGTTAGCAATTTTAAGATATGTATTCTTATCACTCAACTAGGTTTGAAGATTCTTAACATCTAACTTAGCAGCTTCCAGTTTCTCTCTAAAAATTCTAGTCTTATCTTTATATTCCCTAAGGTCTTTAGCAGTTGATTCGTGATTTAGGGTTTCATTAGCAAACTTACTTTCCCATTCTTTACATTCTTTAAACACAGATTGACATTTAGAATTAGAACATACCTCATGGCTGCTTGAGCTGGCTTCAGAACCTGGAATGATGTTTACCATGAAAGCATGATGACAAATTTCAGCAACTCTCTTCTCTGCTTCTTCTTCAGCCAAGAGTGCCACATGATTAAGTGTCAAGCTTAGATCTTTCACTTGAGTAGTCCAATCATACCCTGGTGTGTGCTATACCACCAGTGCTCTATCATTTTTCACAGCCTCTTTCTTCATTGCTTCCTTCCTCTTATCATCCCTTTCTACCTTTGGCTTGGTACACTCTCTAGCACAGTGCCCATACTCGTTGCAATTATAGCACCGCAGATTTGCCTTGTTGAAACTGAGCTTGATGCCTTTCCCTCCATTCCAGTCCTTCTTCCCTGTTTTGGCCATAAACTGTTTTGCCCTTAAGGTAGGCAACCCCATCTGATAGGAGATATCCATGTGCTCGAGATCTTCAGGGTTGACTTGTATTGAATCATCAGGAGTTAAGTCGGTGGGAAGTAGAGAACCAGCAACGAGTTCCAGATAGAAACTCATGATACCTACACCAAGAGCAAATCTAGGATCTTTGGTTAGACTATTGATATCTAAAGAGATTAAATTGGATGCACCGGATGAGCCAACCCCAGGGGTTTGTGATACAAACGCCGTCTGATTAGTGATGGAATTGCTTGGACATGCAGCTGGTTGTGAGATGAAGGCTTGGTTGACTTGGTTCATCAATGCACCATTTCCCAACTTTCTAGCCCTCTTCTGCTTTATTTCTTCATAAGCTCTAATAGTAGACATGAGCTCACTCAATGGTGATGTTCCCATTGCCATAGTCTTCTCGATTACTCTATGGTGCTGTCCCAATTTGGTGGAAGTGAGTTCACCAACTTCTTATTCACCTCAGCTTGAGTGTAGGTAACTCCAACATCCTTCATGGCTGTCACTATCTTTATGAATCTCTGCAGTTGGGTCTCCATGTTTTCCCCTGGCACATAGTTGAATTCATTGAATTATTCCCTGAGATTTTCCCTCCGAGATTCCTTCATGTCATCATTTCCTTCATATGCAGAACGAGAGCATCCCAGAGTGTTTTAGCAGACTTATACTCTTTGAAAGCTTCAGCTACCTCGGGGGATAAGTCCATGGTCAATGCAGCCAAAGCCTTCCTGCCACGTTCAACCCTTTCCCAGTCATCTTCGGTCCAGTCTGACTTCTCTTTGGGTTGACCCACCTGACCAGCTGCAGGAGTTGTCTTAGGAACATAATCACCCACCTCAATCGAATGCATGATCTTAGGATCATTATAGTTGACATAATTCATAAACCGGTATTTCCAGCTAATGAAATCTTTCCCCGACATCAGACGAGGAGGTCTGGCGTTGGTACCAATCTTCACATCCATTTCCTGAGTTGCACTGGACAAGCTTGACATATCGAATGCCATTGAAGAACTAATGATGAGTTGAAAAGATGTTTTCGGTTTAGACAAGGGTTGGATCGGAAAGTACTTTTCGATCGAACAAGGGTCAATCAAAAAGTGTGGTTTTCTGTGGAGAAGGGTGATTGGAAAGTGCTTTTCGATCGAATGAGGGTCAATCGAAAAGTATGCTTCTCGATCGGGCAGAAATTCGGCTCGATCGAAAAGTGTATGTTGATCGAAAAGTCACGAAAGGGACTTTCCGATCGAAAAGGGTGAGACCGGGAAGGATCGAAAAGTCACGAAAGGGACTTTTCGATCGAAAAGTGAGAGACCGGTAGAGACCGGGAAGTACTCT
The DNA here is from genome assembly GCA_039602395.1 of Deinandra increscens subsp. villosa. NCBI lineage: Eukaryota > Viridiplantae > Streptophyta > Magnoliopsida > Asterales > Asteraceae > Deinandra > Deinandra increscens. Next base: position 88,845,249 of record JBCNJP010000007.1, on the reverse strand, counting down.
TCGATCGAGAAGTCGATCGAAAAGTATGCAACTGGATTGAAAAGCCAAAATTTCTATCGAAAGAGGGTTAAAGCCACAAATTTCGATCGAAGGGCTTAAAGAGCATGGTCAACTGGCTTCTGTCCTGTACGAAACCTGCAAAAACACTTCCGTTTTGTGCTAAAATCTTTGGTTGCAACACACAAGTCGAAATTCTCTTAGGGGAATTTCGTGAAGCCCCACACCAAAACACAAGAATCAACAACCTAAACCTATTCACTTACCTATTCCTTATATAGAGATGACCTAGACTTGTTAACCAAGTTACAAAAATTCGGCCCATACACTATGTTCGACCGGACCTCTTTAACCCAACATCAACCCATACAATTTAGCCCAATTACACTATAAACTAGCCCACAAAATATCTAATGCAAAAGCCTCATATTTGTAAGGTCTCTACAGGATGCAAAACTGTGAAGTTGCACCTTGGGGAAAAAAGGAACATCGTGGCAAAGGCTGAATTATTCCCAGCATTAAAAGATGAGATGATTCATGGAGTTCCACTACCTTCTAATTGCCGTAGAGTTTTCATTTCGGAGGTTTTGAAGGAACATGGATATTTACTTGTAAGATCGAGATTCTTAACACCTAATTAAGATACAAGATTTACTTGGAAGATTAACCTTGCGGTATTAAGTTAACCTTCACTTTACTTAAACGATTAACACTTGTAAGGGAATAATTTGTGTCTTGTGTATTAAATCATCACTTGGCGGACTATTTTAAAGGCCTATGTGATAGAATAGGTGGAGATTAGCTGGGTTATGGTTATATTGGGTCACTGGGCCAATTTAGATGTGGTTGGGCTCAATTAAACAATGTTTAGATGGAGTTTAGTGGGCCTATATGGTCAAAAAAGGGAATTAGTGGGTAATTAGGGTTACCAAAGATGGATTAGCTTGTTTTCCAAGCTAATCTCCCCCTATATAAGGATAGCTAATCTAGGGGTTTAGGGTTGCTGATTTTGGGGGTGTTCTTGGTGTTTTCAAAGAAGTTTAATCGAAATTCTCCCATAGAGAATTTCGAACCTTTCAAGGGTGTTGGGAGAGGGTGTCCACGAAATTCTCAACAGAAGAATTTTTGAGATTTGTGTAGTGCAACAAAGGTTTTCTGATAGCATTCTCAATCGGTTTGTGTGTTTTATTATTTTCCTAATCGTTTGTTCTTGTTTATTTCGTTTATACTTGATTCACTATAGTGTTTGGATTCCAAGCTGTTTTCTGTAATCGAAAACCCTTTTCTGTCGCCTCCTTGTGATCGAGAAAGACCCCTCGTGTCTTTTCAATCAGTTGTCTCCAGTTGGAAAGTCCATTTTTGAGGCTTTTCGATCGGCCAAACAGCTTTTCGATCAGCCAACCAGCTTTTCGATCAGCCAACCAGCTTTTCGATCAGATATTGTGAGCTAGTCCCTGTTCACTCTGATCGAAAAGTATACTTTTCGACCAGTCATAGGCTTTTCGATCGAGCCAAAACTCTGCCCGATCAAAAAGTACACTTTTCGATCAAAAAGTCCACTTTTCGATCAAAAAGTCCACTTTCCGATCAAATAGTCCACTTTTCGATCAAAAAGTCCACTTTTCGATCGATCAAAAAGTCCACTTTTCGATCAAAAAGTCCACTTTCGATCGATCAAAAAGTCATCTTTTCGATCAAAAAGTCCACTTTTCGATCAAGAAGTCCACTTTTCGATCAAAAGTCCACTTTTTGATCCATTCAGTTTTCTTGATCGAAAACCCTCTTTTCGGTAATAATAAAATTAAAAAAAAAACTCATTTCCTAACCTGACTTTCCGATCCTGTTGAGACTTTTTGATCCACCATTTTCAATCCGATCTGATCAAATTAATTCCCTTGTCACTCAATCAAAGGCATTCATGGCATTCTTTCTACCAGGTAATTCTGTATCTACCAGCAACAATGAGGTATGTTCTAATCCTAAATGCCAAATTACATTTAATGAATCTCAAGACTGGCAACGTAAGTTCTTTAATGAAATGTTAATTCGTGAACTATCTGATAGAGACCTGCGAGAGTACAATGGTAGGAGTAAAACATTAAGTGAAAAACTAGAAGCTGTTAAAGTCGATATTAAGAATCTTCAAAGGCAATTGAGTGATAAAACTACATATCTTAGAATTGCTAATGAAGAAATTGACACATTAAAATCTGAAATTGAACAACTTAAAGCAAAATTAGAAACATATCAAACCAAGGTTGAACGAAATGATAAAATTGTGTCAGAAATGATGAAGGCTAGTTCTCTTTTCTATAACACAGATGCACGAATGCGACATCTCAAAGCCAACTCTTGTTTGGGTCTCGGTACTGAGGTAAAAGATGAAACGTCCACTCATATAGTACCGATGCCGTTGATGAATGAAATGATCCCAGACTATGAGTGTCCAAAGACCTCCTTAGAAGCTAAGGCTGAAATAGAAAAGAAACTTGCTGCTTGTCCCATTAAAATTTTTGCTCCTGTTTCTAACACTACTAACAGTTCTACTTGTTTTGCAGATAAAGGTAATAAAGAAGCAGGGGTAGTGGATAGCAAGGAGTCTTCTGAGAGTTCCAGTTCTAATGATTTTCACAAAAAATTTAATTTTGAAAAACTTGAATCGTCTGTTCAGTCTGAGTCCACAACTTCAGAGTCTGTTTTGTTTGCAAAATCGTCTGATTGTGGTGTGTTTACTTTTGGTAAATGTGATGCTAAAGCTGTGAAACCCTTAAGAACTGTTAAAATTTTAAGAAGGGATAAGGGACCACAGGTTGCTGGTCCCAAACTCACAAATGGTGGGGTGTTCGGTGTGAAACCTACTGAAAATAAGAATGACTGTCATGACCAAAATGTGCAGAAAGTGCGGGACCTTAGACCTCATGATTTTGTCCCGTACCCAGAGATCAATTCTGCATATGACCAGTTTAAGCCGGTTCAGCGGGAGTACATTTTAACCACAAAGCCCCACGGTAAAACCCATTGGATCCACAAAAATTGTTCAAAACCAACTTGGATTTCCACTGGGCGTAACCAACCACAGGCTCCCGCTTACCCAAAGAAACAATCTTGCCATGTCTGTGGTAGACAAGGACACGTGGCAAGAAACTGTTTATACCGGACTTATGAACCCTATTATCCCAAAAGGGTTCATCAGAGACTCAGTCCAAGGACCCAGAAACAAAGTGACCCAACTCCAAGGCCCGGTCCATCAAAACCCAAGGTGCAGAAACAAGCACCTCAGAGTCACAAAGTTCAGCAGAAACCCAAGGCTCCTAAGCAACGACCAAAGAACATTTTTAAAGAAAACAAAGCATCTCAGAATTCTATGAAATCTGTTTTCAAAACTGTTTCAAAATCACCCATCCATCCAAATCCAGTTGGTTCAGCTAAATCAAATGGTTGGAGGAAGGATGACAGGTGGAATGTTTCAAAAGTTGTGAACTTGTCTTTCAAGCCTACTGGAGTGTACAAGAAACACTCCAAACAATTTCAAGAAATAAGAGTTCAAAATTCTAATAAGAATCCACCGAGAAAACCACATGTTTTTGGGAAAGAAAATCACAAACCCAGAGATGTCAACAAAAAGGACATTCTCAGTCCAACCAAGGCAGCCACACCCCCAATCCCTGATGTTACAAAGGGCATGTGTTTAAAAGAAGTAACTTTCGTTGATTCATCAGGTCTACCCAGAACCACTAAGGCCTGGGTTCCATTGGCTAACTGATCTCTCACCTTATGCAGGAACAGTCAAGGAGGACTTTCATTAACCTTGTTTGCTTGTTTGTGATAGTGATTGTTCTAGGCACAAGAAAGGAGGCATCTCTTCACTTCATGACATGCAGATTTTTATGGGGGGTATGTTTCCTTGTGAGAGGTAAATCTGAAAAAAAAATCAGCAAGGTACTGTCTGAATTGTTTGTTTCTTGGCTAATTGTTTGTTTCAGAAAATTTTCAAAAGATAAACTTTGAAGGTTAGCTTGGCCAGTTTTAGTAGATATTTAGTGATGTGTCTGTGTGTCAATAATAATAAAAAAAATGTGTGTTGATTTTAAAAATCAAAAAGCAAGGGGAAGAATAGAAAAGATGAAATAGTTGACCCCTCAAAAATTGTGCTTTTTAATTTTTAATCTTTTGTTTGTGTTTGAGAAGGCAGGGAAGTGAAATATTTCCGTTCTCAGAATGATTGACACGCGTAAGGCAAAAGTGAAAGACATGATCCAAGGTGATGTGCTCGGTAGGCTCAGTTCCAAAAACAAAGGTATGAGTCACAACACTTAAAGATAAAGTATGTCATTTGACGGGAAACACACACTTAGGTTAAGTGCTTGTTCTATTTGACTGCGAAATTGTTCCTGATACACACGCTGGACTCCAAAGTGTTGAATCGAAAATCTCAAAAAGTCGGCGTCCCCTCTGTTTTGTGTGAGCAAAGATCTGGGGATGTCAAAGTCGTCAGTCAAGTCTTGCCTTTGCTTTGCGTGAGCAATGACCTGGTGTAGAATGGTTGACGTGTTAATCAGATTTTCCCCTGTTTTGCGTGAGCAAAGACCTGGTTAGTCTGGATTAACGTGCTTGCAGATCACTGTATATAATTTACACCCCAAAAGATGCCAATGTGCACAACAAAAGAGACCCTTTAGCGTCCAAAACCCTTTAGCCCTGACTTTGTGACTAGGCTTATGTGTTTGATGAAAGGTTACCACCTGACTGATAAACGCCTCTGAGTTGAAATCATACAAGTCTTTGTATATTATTCCTATCTCTTTTATGATCTGTTCTTTCTCTTCTCAACCAAGTCTCGAGAAAAGATTCAAAACTCTGGATATGGGAATGTGAAAATATGTGGTAGGGAATGATCAAGCTTAATAGACTGCACATATTAATTACCTAGGATTTGTGTGTGACTGTCGGATGTTCATAATTAATGCACCTAAAAGATAAATAAGTGACAAACAGCCGGAAAAATGAGGAACATGGGTTTAAGAAGGACCAATATACTGGCAATCGCCTGGACGTGTTCGAGTAACAGATGCTGAAAAGGGTTCCTCAGTTCAGACAAAGACGGTTTGATCCCAAAATAAAACCCTCTCGTTTAGTAATTTGGTATGTTTGTTTTGTTTCTTTTGTGTTATCTTAAGTTTATGAATTGGCCAGATTGATTTGAGAAGTTTAAATAAAATTTTTATGGGATTTTATGCAATAAAGTTTGACCCTCCCTCAGAACCTTAGGGGGAGATAAAAAAAAGAGTCCTCGGGTTTAGGGAAAGTTGTTTGGTTAAGTAATGCTAACCCGATAACCAGTCATCATTGTCTGGTTAGTGTTTGTTCCATGTTGTGCTTGACAGGTTAACTGGAAAAAAACAACTCATGAAAATAAATCAAGATCAAATCAAGAACTCTGCTGCTGATTAAGTTGAAGAACCAGCCGGAAAAGGACTTACCCTATGCTTAAGGGAAGTTTGTTGGTTTTTTCAAGTAAAGCTTCCAAAGATTCAAAAGACACTATTCGTATGTTGAGGGGAAGCTAAATGCCGTTAGTTCAAGATCTACAATCAAGGATGCCAAGATAGAGGTTTTCAAAAGCTATCATCTGAAGTTAAAGGCAAGTCAAGACAGTTACTACTGTTTCAGCAAGGACTCAACAGTTTTCAAGAAGGAGCAAGTATTTGAGAATCCTCCTCTCATTACATGTTCGTCATTTGAAGTCCAAGCTAATGCTGATTGAGAGAACACTCCCTAAAGTCATTTGTTGTTGCCCAATGAAGATTGTTAAAGAAAGGAATCTTCACCAACCCATGCTCAAGCCAAGGTGAAGACTGCAAGTTCTGAAGATTGAAAGTAGAAGACATTTAATATCACAAGCCAAGGGGAAGATTGTAAGGGAATAATTTGTGGCTTGTGTATTAAATCATCACTTAGGCGGACTATTTTGAAGGCCTATGTGATAGAATAGGTGGAGATTAGCTGGGTTATGGTTATATTGGGTCACTGGGCCAATTTAGATGTGGTTGGGCTCAATTAAACAATGTTTAGAGGGAGTTTAGTGGGCCTATATGGTCAAAAACGGGAATTAGTGGGTAATTAGGGTTACCAAAGATGGATTTAGCTTGTTTTCCAAGCTAATCTCCCCCTATATAAGGATAGCTAATCTAGGGGTTTAGGGTTGCTGATTTTGGGGGTGTTCTTGGTGTTTTCAAAGAAGTGTAATCGAAATTCTCCCATAGAGAATTTCGAACCTTTTAAGGGTGTTGGGAGAGGGTGTCCACGAAATTCTCAAAGGAGAATTTTCGAGATTTGTGTAGTGCAACAAAGGTTTTCTGATCTAGCATTCTCAATCGGTTTGTGTGTTTTATTATTTTCCTAATCGTTTGTTCTTTGTTTATCTCGTTTATACTTGAATCACTCTAGTGTTTGGATTCCGCACACTCACTAGAGATCGTGATATCGTGTTTGGGTTCTTTTCGATCCTTACAACACTTGTGAATACTAGTTGTTTGCATGAATATAGTAACCCACGAAGTAAAATATACTCGGCACTATTTGCATTAACTCAACAATATTACACAAGTCTTATACAGATTCATGCGTGTACAATGTTGAAGATGAGCTAAGCTATATACAGTGCTAAAGGAAATCAATGATAGCTATCGATTTCCATAAGGTCATCTAGACTGTTGATTACAAAAGTCAAACTATACTACCAAAAGAATAATCTTCGACATATGGGATTTCTTGCGTGTGATCATATACTCGGCACTATTTGCATTAACTCAACAATATTACACAAGTCTTATACAGATTCATGCGTGTACAATGTTGAAGATGAGCTAAGCTATATACAGTGCTAAAGGAAATCAATGATAGCTATCGATTTCCATAAGGTCATCTAGACTGTTGATTACAAAAGTCAAACTATACTACCAAAAGAATAATCTTCGACATATGGGATTTCTTGCGTGTGATCTGCAACAATCTACTTTGGGACAACGACTTTGATAGATAAGGAAGCAACCAGGAAGCTTTTGCAGGAATTTGAAGACTAAAAAGACTTCACAGGAAAAGTCCGGTTAAACACATTATCTTATGGATAATCAAGTTCACCCGGAATATTAACTACTAGACAAAATTGCTTCTTCCGGTTGAATGGACTTCTCCGCTTGAACTCAGATTTCCGCTTGAACTCTGTTCAGCCAGAACTACTACAAAATAGACTTCAACCAGAACACCAAAGTGTGATATTCCTTACAGTCTCCCCCTAAGCTGATGCTGTCAAATTATTCTCCGTCATTAAAGCTATCTTCAAAAATTGACTTGTAGTCACTTCATCTTCAGTTCTTAGTTCCACTGATGTCATCACCAGGGTTGTTCTTCCTCCTGTGAAAAATTGATATCTTCTTCTCTTCTTCAGTTAGCATTTTCTCCTTTCCTTTGACTGAAGAAGAAGAAGGCTTAGCAGAAGTAACAGGTGGTGTTGCAGTGGCAGTTGGTTCTCTGATGGTAAGAGGAGGTAAAGTTGGGTTTTAGAGGGTAGTTATTGCTCCTCACTGATCTTAATCAGTGCTAATGATGGTGTTTTGAGAAGAAAACCAATCAAACAACAATAGATAATGATTTCCAATAGCTAAAATGGGTTTCTAGTATTGAACAATCACAACATCAACCAAAAGAATGATAAGAGATGAACAAAAAGCTACAAAGATGTATTAGAAAGCTCCTAGCCGTCACCAAACTTACCAAATATGCAGAAATCTGTATTAGGGTTGAGAATGTTGCAAAAGTTACAAATGAGAGCACTAAGGCTACTATTTATACACATCAGTAGACAGTTTCGCTGGCCAGGCGAAACTGTCACTGAGACCGACTAATCTAGATACCGAGCAAAACAACAGTTTCGCTCGGTAGTTTCGCTAACAACCCAAAATACCAAAATTACAAAGAAGCTAATCTATACAAGTAGACTTAACAAAACAATGAATTCCTCCCTACATTGATCTTCAATATTCCCCCTAGGGAGGGATTCAGCCTCTTGATCTTCATTCTTCAGCTCCGGCTTCAGTTGTGCTTGGCTCTTTGTTCAGATCTGTAGTCTCTGATTCCCCCAAAATAGTTGACTCGTTAGCAACGGGGACATCTGCCTCTGATTCCCCCAAAACAGTTGGCTCATTAGCAACGGGGACATCAGCCGGCTTTTCAACTTGTTCAGATGATTCTCCAAGACCGCCCCAAGCTTTGTTCATCTGGTTTGCCAAATCCCTATCTTCTTCCATTTTGTCTTCACCAGCCCTTACCTTCAGTGCTAAATCCTTGATTTCTTTGATAATCCCCCGGGCTTTGTTGGCAACTCTCATAAACAGATTTGCCTCTTCAGCTGTGTCATTTCCTGCCCCACAACGGATTGGATTCTCGCACAAGGTCTTCAGATCATCGTTGCTAAATGAAAAGACTTCCGTAAGATCAAACAATCTAATCTCAGCATCTTCTCCAATTCTGATCACTGCCTCACCGGTTTGATTATCATAAAACCATTTCCTGAATAACTGCAGCCTTGAAAGTTGTTGATCTGGAATTCTGACTCTGTTCATAGTTTTAGCAGGTTTGAACTTTAAGTAAACTTTGGGCTTTCCAGTAGTTTCATCAATTTCAGTCCTTGACTTCCTTCTTTCACCTTTCATATACCCAAAGGACACAAAGTCATCTTTCGCAGCCTGTTGCAGCATCTTTTTCAAATTTATTGCCCTTCCACTTTGGTCTTCATCAATAAGGGGGAGCTCATCCAACCTTCTCAGATCCCATCTGGGCAAGGTTTTAAAACTATCGCGTTTATGTATATATGAGATACTGCCCCCTCTCCTCTTGATCATAAAGGCATGAATAGCTGCATTGAATTTCCAGCTTATGATGTGACGATCAGACTCTTTTCTCCTCGGGTGTGAGATATTTTGAAATAAAGGAGTCTGATCTTCAATTTCAGGCTTGGTGAACCATTCTTCTCTTCTCAACTCAATTACTTCTTGACTTACAGAGCTGATCTTTGCTTGGTAGGTCAGGGAATTTTCAGTCAAAGAGTAGTTTTCAGGCTCTGAAAGATCACCAATTTCAGCCTCTTCATCACTTTCATCAATAAGGTGGAGGAATTGTGCTTGGACGATCTCTGGTTGTTTGTCTGTTTCAAAACTATAAAGATTTACATCACTCACATTGATTGCATCAAGATCTTCATCATTTACAGCACCACTACCACCAGCTTCTTCATTACCACCATTACCACTTCCACCTGCTCCTCCAGATCCACCAGTACCACTCCCGCCTGCTCCTTCGGTTGTAAACTTTGAAATGTCAGTCATGGAGTCAATCTCAACTTCGCTCATCTGGACAGGCAAACCCAGATGCTTCTTAATCTCATTCATATCTATCAGCAGGGATTTAATCATTGAAGATTGCTTCACAATAATCTCATTCAGTTTCTGGATCTGCTTATCCTTCCCCTTTTCTCTAATCTCAGAATTGACAAGCTTGGTCTTGATCATCCCTAGTTCATTGGCCAGGGAGGTATTTACACCTCGAATGACGTCTTCATCCAACTCTGATCTGGGATCAACCTTTCTTTTCAATAGTCTTACTTTAGTATAGCTCCCACTAAACTAATCGACAACGGACATTTAGGACAAGAACTTATTGTCCAAGGATTAAACGTATTAATAGTGAACACAGTTATGTAATTCATTATTGCATAAAACAGATGGAATAAGAATAAGATAGATAACTGTTGGTGTTCATACATCCAAATACTAAATCAAAACATGTCTTTAGCTAATCTAAGCCCTATCGCTTCTCTGTGGCGTACATGAGTCTCCTGAGTCATAGGTTTAGTGAAAGGATCAACTAAGTTTTGATTTGTGTGTACTTTGCTTATTTTAATTTCATTTATGTCGACTACTTCTCTTATGTAGTGGAACTTACTCAAGATGTGCTTGGCCTTCTTATGAAACCCTTGCTCTTTGGCTTGAGCTATAGCACCTGTGTTATCACACAACATCTCGATGGGCTGCCTAATGCTTGGCATGGCATCGAGATCGGATATGAACTTCTTCATCAACACAGCTTCCTTAGCAGCTTCTGAGGCGGCTATGTATTCGGATTCAGTAGTAGAATCGGCTACTACTGGCTGTTTTGAGCTTCTCCAGGAAACATCCCCTCCGTTAAGAGTGAATACGAATCCCGACTATGAGCGAGAATCATCTCGGTCAGTCTGAAAAACTAGCGTCAGTGTAACACCTTACAGTGAGCTCTTCATCAACACCTCCATATACGAGAAACAATCTGTGGTGTTTCTCAAGTATTTCAATATGTTCTTTATAGCCGTGCAGTGGGCTATTCCTGGCATCTGCTGGTACCGACTAGTCACGCTCAATGCATACGAGACATCCGGTCGTGTGCAGAGCATGGCATACATGATAGATCCAATAGCAGAGGCAAATGGGATCGATGCCATTTGGATTATCTCTTGCTCCGTTTTAGGTGCTTGAGATTTGTCCAAGATTGTTCCCTTAGTCATGGGAACGGCTCCTTTCTTAGAGTTGCTCATGTTAAACCGAGCTATGATCTTATCAACGTATGTGCTTTGACTGAGACCCAAAAGGCGATTAGATCGATCTCTGTGAATTTCAATTCCCAGAATGTAAGCGGCTTCTCCAAGATCTTTCATACCGAAACAAGATGAAAACCATTTCTTAACTTCGTTAAGCATGGGTATGTTGTTTCCTATGATCAGTATATCGTCTACGTACAGTACGAGAAACGATACAGCGCTCCCACTTGCCTTTCTGTAAACACAAGGGTGTTTAATTAGTATGTTTAATATTAAGTATTTTAGGATAGGGTTTGAATTAATATGTTTAATATTCAGTATCTTATGATAACATATGATTAGTATGTTTTGTCTGATATAACTAAGTTTGAAGCATACTGGTTTTGTCTATATACATTTCATAGAGTAAAGCACATTACAACCGAGATACACAAGAGGAAAAAGGTATATTAGTTCTGATAACGATATTGATAAAACTGCTCCGCCATCTATTTACGATACCTTTCACATGTGGCTTTAAATTCATCGTCCATGACCAATGTCTTTCCCTGGACTAGCATTTGCATTAAGGTGGCGTGCAAGAACTCCCGAATTAGCACCGAGGTCACCACCATCCTTAGGCAAATACTCTTCACAAATAACGTGTGTTAGTTTCTTTTCATTTGCCTTTCTAAACGGTATAGTTGGACCAGTGTACTTTTTATTCTAGTAACGAATCCGGTGCAACGATTTATTATTACCTTATTAATCAATTAGAGAACATTGTCAGTCTCTTAGTTTGAGACTATTCCTTTCACAGTGTTTTTATGTTATTGGTTAAATGGGCGGTGGTTCACGCGTGTCCCATTCTCTTGCTTATTCATGGAAATGGACGGTGGGGCGTGGGTATTTATGAGTGGATGAAAAGGGCGATGGGTTTGTTTACCCACAGTATATGTTTCTTTTTTCTGCTACACATTCACGCATCTCTCTCTCTCTCTGGTATGCCGTTGGTTCTGTTTCTCTCTTTTCGGTGACGATGGGTGTGTTCTCTCTCTTCTGCTCCTCGCCGCTAGCTGTCTCTTCTTCCGTCGATGCTCCGATGACGTTGAAGCGGCGATTTTGTTGCTCCGTTCACGAGAGGAAATGACGATGAATCGACGATTTGTGAGTAACCTCCGATGTCGTCAAAGCTACGATTTTATTGCTCCACTTATCGTTGTTTTGTTGGAACGATTTTGGGTTTAGGGTTTTCGGTAACCCAGATCTCAAAATGACTCGAAAGATCCGGCTTCGTCCAGTGGGTTTTCCGGCCACAATCACTGTGAATCTGGGGTTATTCATACCCTAACCTGAGCCTGTTAGGCGGTGATGGTGACGGTTGTTAGGGTTTCGGATTGATCTTCTTTGGTCCCGACTAGAAACCCTAAAGTCTGATGGCTTTTTACCTTCTCTGATGCGTTTTCTGATATGT
>JBCNJP010000007.1:88810064-88832672 GCA_039602395.1 Deinandra increscens subsp. villosa | reverse complement strand
AGTGTTTACGATTGGACCAAAGTTAACTCAGTCGTGAACCCTTTTGATATATCGTAAACTCGTTTTATGGATCGTAAACCCATCTATTGAATCGTAAACACATTTAAATGAGTTTTAAAATCATAAACTCTTAATGTTTTTTGAAAACTTAATAATTTTAAGATAAAAATTAATGGTATTTGTGATGTTTGTGAACGTGTGATTCAAAATCAAATATTTTACTTGATCGATTCAATTGAAATTTTCAGAATTTATCGAATTAAATGAGTTAATCAATTGAACCTCAAGTTGTTGACAAACATAATTTCACTTTGATGAGTTTAGGATTGATGCATTTGTCTCGTTTTCTCAGATGGCAGAAGAGATGCTAGACGAAGAGATAAAGTTTGAACAGGATCACTGCATCCCAGCGTATCTTGAAGACCCGCCAGAGAAGCATATGGAACTATTTTATTCTCTGGTGGCTGGGATGAATACTTGCAAAATAAACCATGCCCTGAGGACGAATGTGCTTATTGATGAGATGCTAGTAAGAGAGTTCTGGGGTACTGCAAGAGCGAATGCTGACAAGACAAGTATTTCTGCTACTGTTCAGAACAGACAAGTAGTGATTGAGGAAGATGATATCAGAAAGGGGCTGAATATTACTGATAAAGCCTCTGATCCAATCAAGTATCCGAAGGAGGTTGTTCTTGCTGGTGCTCAATCTATGGGGTACGAGGGGAAGTTTCCGCCGATCTTCAAGAAGCTTCTGCCACATTACTGGAGGTGCTTGGCACATTATATGCAGAAGTCCTTTCTAGGCAAGAGAACCAGTTTTGATCAGCTGAATCAACTTCATGGAACTGCTTTCATCTCATTGGCCTTAGATTGGGATTTCAACTTCTCAAAGATGATGCTGTCTGACTGGGTAGGCAATGCTGATCTGAGTGCCAGAGAACAGTTTTTGATGACACCAAGGTTTGTGCAAATGGTGGTCATGAAGAAATACCCGATGATTGAAGAAAGGATAGAGAAGTTGGACATCAAAGTGATGGATTGTGGGGTTTTTGGTCTTCAAACCCAAGATAGAAAGGGTAAAAACAGCTTTCAGGGAAGACTTGAATGGGTAAAGAGGGGTGCGTTCCCAGAGGTGGCAAGGGAACAGGAGTTTGATGAAGATGAACCTGAAGCTGCTGTGCCTAATGTCAATGCATCCGTTGCTGAAGAACAAGACATAACAGCAACTCCGGCTGTTAATGTACAAGAAGAAGATGTAATAATACCCTCCGATGAAGAGAATGTAATGGATGATATACTTGCTGGTCAGGAGATTACTGATGATGATATCTATGGAAATCTGGGGCCCCTTAACCTTAAAAGGTCAAGGGATGATATGATCGGATCATCAGGCAGTGATACAACCCCTCCTGAGCTGAATCTGGATGTTGGAGATGTTCTTGAAGAACCAATTCCTGCACGTGAACCTTCTCCAAGAAAGAGGTCAGATCCAAGAAGCATCAGATTCAAGCTTTCAAAGACAAGCTCAAGCATTTTGTTAGTACATCCAGCAGGGCCCAGTTCTGAGCGTCCCTGTACTCAAGAAGAAACAGCTGCTGAAAATGTACAAGATCAACCTGCTCCTGCTCAGACAGAAACACCACTTCTAACCGAACGTAGCCCAGTTTGGGAAGAAAGTCAATTCATAGAGGTTGATCACTCATTCGCTGTACCAAGCCCAGTAAGAGTGAGTGCCGCTCCTGTTATTATTCAGCCTACAGCTATTCCTAGCTTCAGGCCCTTCCAAGCTGCTGAACTTCCGATTGATTTGAGGATAAGCACTGATCCTCATATCAACTTTTTGATATCTCAGAATCGATTCAGAGAAAATGAGATAAAGGCCCTGAAGGATGAGAACAAAAGGATGAGAGAAAAGGAGGTGGCAGATAAAAATAGAATGAAGTGGCTCTATGAGACTTTGGTGGACCTTAAGAAGAAATTTACTGACTTGAAAAGTCTCGTGGAGTCAAAATCTTCAAGTGCCCCTGAACAAAGTTCATCACGGGGTGTGCTAGGTGCTGATGCAATGAATGAAGACGATGGAGATGAAAACATTGAGATGTCTGATTATGCCAGAGGAGGAAGAGTGATCTCCAAAGCTCCTGAAGGTCACGACAACTGGTTCCGAGAATTCTTTCAAGGACCAGCCCCCACTCAGTACTCTCTTGATCTTGGAGGAAGCTCATTAGACAAAAAGGGGAGTTGTGAACCCATCTTATGCTGGCATTACGACGCCGAGAAGAAATTATTTGCTGTGATCCGTGAAGGCTATAGTCCAGTTGAATATTATAGAACCCGTGCACAATTCCATTCTTGGACTGAGCCTGAGATCAGAAATCTGCTTCGAGCTCCCTACATAAACAGATGGAACAGCCCTGACGGAGGCCTTATCAGAAACAATCTGCTGAGCCATCAAGAAAATAACTTTGAAGATTTTGAGCTGAAGCAAGTTAAATGGATCCAGACTGAAACTGACCCAGTGACTGGGCAGTCCATTGGTGAAGCAAGGAGGCCACCCACCAAGCGTACAAGGGTTATAAACATGTTGGACGAAATTGAAGATGGTACACTGGTCAGGAATTTTGACTGCTGGTGTTATGATCCAACAACACATGAAGTGGTGGTGCTCTGCAAGCCGATGAGGCAATTCCGATTCTACGATCCGGTGGATCTGCTGAGATTTGGAGAGAGAGACATTAAGCTCCTAGCCTCCCAACCTATTCTCGGGGATGAAAACGACATGGAGAATGCTATACGGGTTGGTATCTTTCATGGAACAGCAAATCGGATAGTAGAAAACGGATGGTGGTCCAACAACGTGCAGAACACTTTCAGATTTGATCTGCTACTGCCGTAGGTAGTCTAATGTTTCATGCCTAGGGGAAGATTGTTGGGCTAGATATATTTAGAGGCATGAACATTAGTATTGGGCTTAATTTAGTTTGTTTATAGGCCATGTGGGCCATTTATTTGTTTATGATTGGGCTTATTCATGTTTATCATTGGCCTTGTTTTTGTATGAGGTGGTATAAATACCACCTCATGTTCACGATTTAGGTAAGCTTTTCAATACACAATATTCTAGTTTACGATTTCTCTCTAGTTTGTGTGATTACGATCAGCTTCAAGCAAGTAGGTTTCTCATTCAAGATTCAATCTTAATCATAGATTGAATCTATTTCTTCTACTTGTTTCTTGGATCAATTGCATTTGAGGATTCCGCACTCATTTGCGATCATATATCGTGTTGTCGGTTTGATCTCGGACCTACAGCAGAGAAACTACAAATTCGCTTGATAGTTTCGCTGTCTGAAGGCACAGTTTCGCTGAATAATCAGCAATTTCGCCCAGAACAGAAAACCCTCTTTTTGAAGAAGAAATGATCAAAAATCTACCCAAATCACTATGAAGCAATGATCAATTGATTGCATAAGCTTCAGGACATCAAAACGCACAATATACAACCAATTTTCAGTCCAAAACAATCAGATTTCAGATTCAAATAGATTTTCAAAAGTTTTACCAAAAACACTCAAAAACACCAAAAATCAAGAGCACAAAGGCTCTGATACCATATTGTTGGTCCTCACTAATCTTAATCAGTGCTAATGATGGTGTTTTGAGAAGAAAACCAATAAAACAACAATAGATAATGATTTCCAATAGCTAAAATGGGTTTCTAGTATTGAACAATCACAACATCAACCAAAAGAATGATAAGAGATGAACAATAACCTACAAAGATGTATTAGAAAGCTCCTAGCCGTCACCAAACTTACCAAATATGCAGAAATCTGTATTAGGGTTGAGAATGTTGCAAAAGTTACAAATGAGAGCACTAAGGCTACTATTTATACACATCAGTAGACAGTTTTGCTGGTAGTTTCGCTGGCCAAGCGAAACTGTCACTGAGACCGACTAATCTAGATACCGAGCAAAATAACAGTTTCGCTCGGTAGTTTCGCTAACAACCCAAAATACCAAAATTACAAAGAAGCTAATCTAAACAAGTAGACTTAACAAAACAATGAATTCCTCCCTACATTGATCTTCAGTAGTTCACTAGCTATAGGTGCAAGGTTGGAGGTAGGTGATGGAGGAAACATATCAGACATATCAAGAACGAGAAGTGGGCTGTGGTTTTCGGACAAAAGGAGTTATTGGAGTTGTTAGAGTATATTTCTATGCTACCTTGTGTCTCGTGTATTGTATCTAGATCAGAGTTGTTTGAGTGAGTCTTAGGGTGTATGTACCAAGGTCCGGACCAGTTGGTACGGAACCAACGTACCAATGGTACGTTGGTTGGTATCAACATACCAATGGTACATTGGTTGGTACCAACGTATAAATAGTTCATGTTAGAGAGAGCTCATTTAGTTTTGTCATTCATATCTTCTTAATTTAGTGTGTATTAGAGTGTGTTCTCTGTCTCTCTCTGGAACCCTTGTAATCTCTAAGTGATATCAATATATCAAAGCTTTATTTACCTCGTTGTTATTCGATTGACTGAATCATGCAGTAGTAAGATCCTTCCAAGGTACTTACAAGTGGTATCAGAGCAATCCAGGTTGCTCAATTGCTTTGACTTGATCAATTTCGGATTTTTCTAGTGAGAGAAAGTGGGTTTTGAGCTTGTTTCATAAATTGTTTGTAAATCTGAGGTTATTTTGGTGTCAAACTTGATCACAAAACGTTCCTAGAGTGTTTTCGTTGTTCACTGTTCTAAATTCCAGTCCAAATTGTCAAAATTACCACAAATCAGTCGAGAATGTGTTGGTACGTCGGATGAGTTTTCTGGTACGCCTGATTACTCTTGGTATGATGCTTGGTATGCAAGGCAATATTCATAGAGATTTGGTACGCTGGTCACTGGTATGCACATTAATCTTCATCTGTGGTACGTGACGGTTATTTCTGGTACGCAGGCAGTTACGCCGTACTAAGGTGGTACGCTGAGTTTATTTGGTACGCTGAAGTTGTTGGTCCGTGGGTGCTATGCTGAAAAGTTCTGGTACGCTGAGAGGAAGTTTGGTACGCTGGCAGTATATTGTTGTCTACTGAAAGTGTCATAATTTTTGTGTCGTAAATCGTTACGAGAGCCATAACTACTTAAAACTATCGTCTCAACGGTATCTACATTGTTCATTCATATTTGATCTTTAAAAACAGATTCTAAGATCTTCGTTTTTGCACTCGAAGTTTTCAAAAGATGTCTGATTTTCACGCATTGGCAGTCGTTCAATCTTCAATACAAAACTTGATGAATTATGATAATGAAATTGGAACAAACTAGAAAGTTCCAAAATTTTTAAGATTGGAGGATTATCATAATTGGAAGCAACGTTTTGTTACACATATTAGTGCTCATGATATTGACCTATGGATACCGATTGAACAAGATTATACGTATCCTACGAAAAATGGAGAACCGGTCATGCGTAGTGAACTTGATGCTGATGAAAGGAAAGATTATGCTCGAGAAAAGAAAACATATGGTAATCTCACAATGGCATTACCAAGAGAACTTTTGCATCAGTTTAAAACTTGCACAACACCTAAAACTTTGTAGGATGCATTAAAAGATCGGTGTGCTGGAAATGAACAGTATCAGAAAAGTCGAAAGAAAGTATTACTCAAGGAATTTGACAACGTTCAACACTGTGAAAAAGAAAATATTTCAGATTTGGTTTCTAGATTTTCACATCTTGTTAGTGAACTGGGGGAACTGAAAGTTACAAAAAGGATGATGAGTAAAAAGAAAATTTTTTGAAAGCCTTACCGAATAACTGGGAAAACTATGTTCTATTATTGACACATGATAATGATTACTCTAAATTGTCCTTTAACAAGTTAACAGGAAAGTTGCAAGCTCGTGAATTAGAAATGAGGGTGAAAAGATCTACATCTGCTCTAAATCAGAATCCAGAATTGTATTATGGAGATAATTCAGCTACTGTGAATGCTAAATCAAAGTCATATTCAGGTTCAAGTTTAAATCCTAGCTTTGTTTGCTGGATCATATGATAATTCTAGTTCTTCTTCAGGTTGTAGTTTCTCTATTCCTGATAAATCAACAAATCATTCAATTCCTGTTCAAACAGCTGAAGATTTAGCTTCATTATTCACTGCTTTTATAGCATCTTCTTGTGGATCAGTCTTTAGTAAAGTTGGTGAAGCTGATATAACTACAACTGACTTACAATGTTTGGATGATGATAATCTTAATGAATTAGATTTACATTGGCAGCTTGCTATGGTTGCTGAAAGGGGTAGAAGATTCATGAAGAAACATGTAAAGAAGTCTTTCAGTCCAAGAGGGAAACTTGGTTTGGATAAATCAAAACTTAAATGTTTTAAATGTTCTAAATTCAGACATTTTGCTCGTGAATGCAATTCATCTCCATCTGAAAAGTGTACTTCGAATAAACATGATCATAATAAGGAAGCTAAAGCTATGATATCTCAAGTTGACGAAGGTTATGATTGGGCTAAAGATTTTCCGGATGAATCTGCATTTGCCTATTATTCTCAAGAAAACGATGCTAGAATGGAAACTATGCCTGAATCTTATTTCACTAATGATTCACATATAACATTGATGGCACACGTTCAGGTTGAATCGAGTGAGTCTGGATCTGAAACAAGTGGATCGAAAACGAGTGGTTATGAATCGGTTTGTGAGTTTTATTCACAAAAGGATAGAAAGATTCAAGAACTTATTAAAGAGGATCAATGTTTGAGTGCTAAAATCAAAAAGAAGGATAAAGAGTTGGCAGTTTACAAGCACAAATGTGAAGAGTCTGTTGAGGTTTTCAAGACAAATGAAAAGTTGGTAAAAGAAAAGAGTGTGTTGATGGAAGAGTTTGAAGAACTTAAGAAACAGTTATTAGAAGGATGTATTTAGACTGATCAACAGAAATTACAACTTTAACATGAGTATGATGAGTTCATGACAAAGATTGTCAAATTAACTGCTGAGAATGAAAAGTTGGTTAAGGAAGTTGAAGAATACAAGTTTCAAGCAAAAGATTTTGTGAAGATTTCGATAATCTGTTTCGGAAATCTACAACACGGGTGGAAGCGCTTAAGAAATCTAATGATGAACTTCAGAAAGCATTTGATGAAGTTACTGTTGAAGGAATTCAATATCAAATAGTTCAGTCTGAATTACAAGATAAAGTCTTAATTCTGAGAAAGGAAAACTCCTTGTTGACAAAAAATGTTAAGATCTATAAGGAAAGGGTGGATAAAATTACACAAGAAGTGTATGCTGCTCATGATTGTATGCAAAGAGAAAAGTATTTATTTAATAGCACATCTGAGAAGTTGATTCAATCAGAAAAGGTTGTGGCTGAGACACAGAAGACAATAGCATATTTGAATGTTAAAATTTTGGATCTTAACCGTCAATTGCATAACTTGAAAAATTCACATTCTTTTGCAAGTTATTTGTGTCAAGATGATAATCCAAGAAGGAATTTGGAGGAGAAGACTTTAATCAAATTCCACATCCAGTGATTCAAAGAGAGTCTACTGCTGATTTGAGTACTCCGAATACAAATTAAGATTATTCTGAGTTTGCTGTTGGTAAATCTGATTTGAAGGCATCCAAGAAAGTGAAGATGGTAGTGGAAAAAGAGGAAATTTTGATTGATAAATCATCATCAAAGTTTGTTTCTAGAGGGTTTATTTCTGAAGAGGGAATCATTTCTACTGGCAAGAAGGTTGAAAAAGATGAAACGCAGTTGAATGAAGAAGTTGTTGCTGCAAAGATGGTCGAAGCTAACAAATTAAAGGATATCAAAGCTTCATTCAATCAAGTTGCTAAAGCTGGTCCCTCGGGTTCTCAAGTTGATCTGACAAAGCTACCATGTTACAAAGGTTCAGGATTGGGTAGAAAGGGTAAGCACTTTGAGAAGAAAGGTAAGAAGTGTGTGCCAAAGAAAGTTCAGAAGTAAAGAAGGATATAAGTTTGGATCAAATTTATCATTTGGCCCAAGTGTTCATTTCTACAATGGAAAAAGGATTAAGATGTCAAAATCAGAAGAAGGATATTTCTGAAGGTTCTTCCAGAGATGGTCAACAGATCAAAGAATCTTCGTCCTCTGGTTCCAATACTACTCCTCGAAGACCTACTTGACAACGGGTTCATTCTAATCATTTTCAAGTCTTAGATGATTTTTATGATATATTTTAGTCTAATGACAGGTATCATGCATTTCAGAGCAACTCCCATTCTAAACGATCATATCGTTTGTGTTATCAATGTATCTGTCGTGGCCACTTGGCACGAGATTATCCTGAAATAGCAAAGCGTTCTTTTTCTGGAAAATCTGCCACATTTATTGATCTATCAGGCAGAGTTTTTACTGAGTCAACACCTTCACATGTTCAATCTAAAAATAAACAATTTTTAAAAAATGCTTCAAGTGTTGGTGGTTCATCATGTGATGATGACTCAATTCATTCTGAAAATTCTAAATGCAGTGGCGACCTAAGTCGGTCAGCACGGCTGCAAATGATTTTGTTGAAGACACTTGTCGACCATAAGTTGTGTGCTTCGGGTCCTTTGTAAACTAATTGTTTTGTCCAGTGTGCAGGTTTCTTCAAAAAGACATGTCGTGATTGTGAAGATTCAAGCTTCTAGCAGTTGCTGATAGTGGAGTTTCCTGGGTAATTTAAAATCTATGATTCATCTTACAAAACTGAAAGTTTTTCTGAAAGCTTAAACTGAAAGGTATCAGTATCAATTGGTTAATTTTCTTTCTTTTACAGTCCGTATGTAGTTTAGGGGGAGAAAATTGAAAATCCAAAAATAGTGTTTTTGTTAAAATAAAAAATCCAAAAATAGAGTTCTCATTTTAAGGGGGAGAAAAATAGAAAAATAGAAAAATACAAAAACATTGAAAAATAGAAAAATAAAAAAACATTAAAAAAATGAGAAATTGTATCCGACATAATTGGGAAATGATGGTACATTGGCTTACGTGTCTAACTCATGGATAAAATAGATGAAAAAGCCATAAGATCATTGTTAGATGTGCTTGGTAGGCTCGGCATTAAATCAGAAAGTATTCAGATGTGATATATATTAAATACTAATACTTGACCAAGTGGACAACATCTTGATGCGTATCTCAAGATATTGAAAAGATGTGTGAAAAACAAAATAAGAAGTCACTGTGTATACATGTATTCATTTTGCAAAGATCTAAACTTGTTTGATTTTCTTTATTTTGTCAAACGATCGGACTTTCTCTGCGTGTCCACAAGACCGACCTGATTGTTGTTCGTTTGACGTTTTGCTTTATTTTCATTGGTGTTTCGTATAACTCATCGGACTTTCTCTGGGTGTACGGAAGTACCGACCTGATTGTTGTTGGGTTATACAATTTCAACTTGTTTTTATTTTTTTATTTTGTTAAATCCGAGGTCTTATCTGCGTATCAAAAGATCAACCTTAAGGTAGATGATTTAACGTTCTTATTTCTTTTTGCATGGAACACAGTTGACGATATCATGAATACAATCACTATGTGTTAAATCACAAGTGAAGTCACAAAGTGTGATAAGCAAATGCATATATGAGTATGTCTGATAGTGTGGGGTACACTGGTCAAAGCAAACTTAATCAATACAATAACATACCCAGCAGTTATGAGTATGATTTTGCCTGAGTTTAGGATGGACAAATTATACCAGCAATCAACATGACTTATGTGCTGAAGTAATTGAAATTGAAGCGTAGTTCAGCGTGTTATGTTCAATATGATCCCAAGTTGTGATCTTTCTCGCAAAAGACAAAAATAGAGTGTGATTCAGTATTTCATTTCTGTATTGCATTTATGTTTTATATCTGAAAAATCCAAAAAGATTTTAGGTGTGTTTTAGCATAAACTTAGAAAAATCAAAAAGATTTTCGGTGTGTTTTGATGTAAAATTTCAAAAAGCCAAAAAAATTTTGTTTTTTTTGTTTTTGACCGATCGATACAAGATAAAAAATTATGATTTCAAAATTATATCCTGGATTCTCGAAGAGAAGTTTTGCGCCAAGATTATTTTCAAAAGAAAAAGGAAGTCGCGTTTCCGTCTTCTGAAATTCCAGGTTATTCTGTGTGCCAAGACTCAAGCATGTGAAAGGGGGAGTATGAATTATTTTTCCCAAGTGGATCTTGAAGTTCAAAGATTGTTCAAGTATGATCCAGCCATGCAAGCTCTATTTCTAACAAGATTTCAAGTTGAAGATCAGATGCAGCAATGCTGAAGATTGAAGAATGAAGTTTAGTTGGATAGATAGATATATAGATGGATGGATGGATGGATGGATGGATGGATGGATGGATGGATGGATGGATGGATGGATGGATGGATGGATGGATGGACGGATGGACGGATGGACGGATGGACGGATGGACGGATGGACGGATGGACGGATGGACGGATGGACGGATGGACGGATGGACGGATGGACGGATGGACGGATGGACGGATGGACGGATGGACGGATGGACGGATGGACGGATGGACGGATGGACGGATGGACGGATGGACGGATGGACGGATGGATGGATGGATGGATGGATGGATGGATGGATGGATGGATGGATGGATGGATGGATGGATGGATGGATGGATGGATGGATGGATGGATGGATGGATGGATGGATGGATGGATGGATGGATGGATGGATGGATGGATGGATGGATGGATGGATGGATGGATAGATAGATACACTACACGTTAAAGGGGAGTTTGTTAGAGCATATTTCTATGCTACCTTGTGTCTCGTGTATTGTATCTAGATCAGAGCTGTTTGAGTGAGTCTTAGGGTGTACGTACCAAGGTCCGTACTAGTTGGTACGGAACCAACGTACCAATGATACGTTGGTTGGTACGCTGCACTTCATGATAAGTATAAATAGTTCGTGTTAGAGAGAGATCGATTAGTTCTATCATTCATATCTTCTTAACTGTGTGTATTAGAGTGTGTTCTCTGTCTCTCTCTAGAACCCTTGTAATCTCTAAGTGAAATCAATAAAGCAAATCTTTATTTACCTCGTTGTTATTCGATTTACCGAATCATGCAGTAGTAAGATCCTTCCAAGGTACTTACAGGAGTGAAATTGTGAGTTCTGTATTTGGGATGGAGATACTTTGCTTTCTTGGTTGATAGGGTTTGTACCTGGGTGGCCCTTTTGGTAATGATGCCAAGCTGGTTTGTCTAAGGTATGGGAATAAATCAGTGATGAAAGGAGGTGGTACCACTGCTGTATCAGCATCATCTACATCAGATTCTGGTTTAATGAATGGCAATTTTGACATACCCGAAATTGTTGTAGAAGGATCAGGCATAACCAGGGTAGGATCAACAGCATACTCATCTCCTTTCAGCTTTTGATAAATGTAGTCAATGTAGCTACAGAGTTCTTTGACCTACATATTAAACACCTCTTCTTCTGATTTCCACTCCCTTACAACCAGAATTCTTTTCACCTTCTTGAGGAGTTCATAATTATCATCATTTTTCACCAGTTTTGTAGGCATCTTGGAGGTAATCCTCATCAATCTATCCTTTTCTTTGTCATCCATCTTCACCAAATCATATATCCGCATTCTCCACTCAGCAGATCTCTTTTTGGCTTCCTTAAATGTTCCCTAAACTACAAAATCCATAGAGTATAGCTCCAATTCATCTTGATATTCTTTTTCCAGCCTCTCATTCTCAGCTTCAGTTCTGGCATCTTCTACATACTTGTTGAGAGCTTCAGATTCTTTTGTATGTACTGCTTGATAAATGACCATGGCAGTGTCAGCTTGAACTTGCTTTACAACTTGGACTGGCTCTTCAGCTTGAACTGGCTCTTCATCTTGAACTGTCTTCATAGCTACCAGTGTTTGAGGCACATCCTCAGTTTCATCTTTAGCTTCACCTTTAGGTTCACCTTCCGGTTGAACTCCTGGAAACTAGTCAGTTCCAAAGATAGAAAAGTTCTTTCCAAATCTTTTCGTTCTCACAACATCAGGTGCATTCTCATCAATCTCTATCAACTCAATCTGATTTTCAACTTCAACATGACCTTCAGCTTGAACTTCTTCTTAGACTTCAGGTTGAACTTTTGTCACTACCGGTGGTTTGGTGACTTCAGCTCCTATGTCAACTGATTCTATCACCTCAGTACCTTCACCTTCACCCAACACATTTTTGTTTACTCCTTTAGTTTCAGTTCCTAACACTGCAGTCCCACTTTGTTCTATCGAGAACGGTTGAACTCCTGATTCCTGACTGCAGTGGCTCTAACTTCAGCCGAAATTCTTTTAGTTTCTTCAATCTCTTGGTTGTGATCAGCAGGTAGAGATGATGAGGCAATAGTTTTCTCCCCTAACTTGGCAGGAACAGCTTGAACTGATGTAACCATGTCTGGGTTTGAAGGACCTGCTTCATCCTATGGAGTGGTACCTTGTTCAGCAGAACTGACTTGAGCTTGAACCAAAGATGCAACAGTGACATTTAGATTGTCAACCTGCTGATGTAATAACTTGTACAAATTCGTCAATTCAGGTAGTGTCAAACTGTCCTCAACTGGCTTTTTACTAGTATCCGTTGACATAACTAAGCTGTCAATCCGAGATTGACCAGGCCTAGTACCCATGGCTTCTTGGCACCTGGGATTCTCTTCATTTGTTTCAGCCACCCTAGGTTCCAATGAAGGACCTTTAGGCGCTTATTCAGAGAAGATTGCTGTAGATTGGGTCTCAGCTATGTTACTACTGACACCAAGGTCCAATGGGGACTCCTGGGCAGCAGCAACAGCCCTTTCTACATGAATCTCTTCAGTCCTACTGAGATTCACCTCCAAAGTATTGTGTGGGTTCAATGTAAAAGGGTCCAAATCCATCAGTATGTTCCCATGTGATGAGGTTGGTGAGTTAATAACACAATCATTTGGATCGGGATTGAAAGCATTGTCACTCCAAGGTGATAAGGAAAGTACGGGTGAGAACCTGTTGGATGGGGATTGTGCATCTTTGTCTAATGACTCCCCCTCAAATGAAGGTTCATCCCTAAGAGATAACCCCAATTTGGTTAACTTCCGTTTAGGCTTTTTTCCTTGAATGGGGCTAAAAGCTTGGGTTTGGTCAGTGGGCATAGGTGGAGGAGACCTAGCAACCGCAAATTTATGTCTTTTGAAAATGACAGGTGGGGATTCAGATGATGAGTTGGCACGGGTGGTGATTGTGGTGGTAGATTTCCTCTTTTTGGATTGGTAAGGTTGAAGGGTGGAGGAAGTGGGGACTGATATGGGCTTAGGAACTATTGGGTTAATAGTCCTGTCATCATGAGCAGGTTGCTCAGTTGCAGCAACAGTTTCTGTTTGAACATTTAAAGGTTCATCAGGAAACTGCCTCGGAATTGGTAAGGGATGGTCAGTGTCCCTTCCGAGAAATACTGATTTATTGACAGCCAGGTTTGAAAAGGTTTTCTCATTAAGAAGTTTTTGATGTAACATTGTACCACCCAAAGGAATTTGAGGGTACTCTTCTTTGAGAATGCAGGTAAGAAATTTCGGATATATGTAAAAATTGAAAGTTTGAGCATTTAACTTTAGGGCATGAAAACTTAGCTTGGAAAAATTAAAGATTTCACCCTTTACCATAGCGTAGAATTCCGATGCTTGTTCAACCGCAAGTTCATCAAAGCCCCCTTTCTTTGGAGTGAGGCACATCAGTATCATGTGGGTAAGGAATCTCCGTTTGTATGGAACTTTCCCCTTCTTGATTGTTTTGCTGGTGGGAGAACCGCCGTAGCCTATGGCTCTGAACAGTGGCAGGTACTTCTTGGCATTTACAAATATGTAGCCATCTTCGTTCTTCAATTTCAGAACCTTTTGAACTTTTGACTCATCAATTTCAACCTTTTTGCCCATAACTGTTGACACAATGCTTTCACCACCGTCACTATCTTCGATTACTTCAGCGTTTGACCAAAATTCTTCCAGGATTTCTTAAAAAATCACTGCTTTAACTGTCAGCGCGTGATGAAGATGAGAATTTTTCAGAAATTCTATCATGCCGGAGTATATGTCATTTTTTCTTGGGTTCTCGAGATATGCCACTAGGTTGTGTTCGACAGCGAACTTGGAATCACTGGCAGGCTTCTTGCCACTCGTGCTTGCTTTTGGAGCGATCGTTTGTTGGGTTTACAGAGAGAGTGTGAGTAATTTCTTGGAGGTTATGGAGAATTTGAGAGAAATTTGGGTGTGGGAGTTATGAGAAATGGGAAGAATGGCGGTAAATTAGGATATTTTACCTTTGACGTGGGTGACGTGGAGCAGAGATGTTTTAAAGTAAATGTTTAGTAACTGATGTGACTTGTGCTTTGGGGTTTATACGGTACAACTCCTTGAAGCATGTCTTTATTCAAAAGGATATTTACTGAACCTCGGATATTTAATGGTTAAAAACTAAATGGGTAATTTAATGCATATCCGCTTAAAAAGATGTGTCTTCCGAGTAATTAAATGTAAAGTGATTTTAACCTTTTGACCCAGAAGTTCAAGCGGAACCCATTTTCTCATTTATTTTAAAAACAAATTTTCCCCGTTTGAACTTCAAGCGGATAATTTTTCTGCTTGGAAGAATTATTTTCAAAAAAAATTCCACGTTTATTACAAAGCATTTTTCGGTTTGATGTTCACCCGGAGATTTTTAAAATTTGTTTTCTTATGGGTTGAACCGGAACCTTGAGACTGAAAACCAAAACACATGACTTTTTGAGAATGACTTGTGTTAATTTTCATAGTTTGACAGAAGTTACTGACTATGAACTAAAATTGTTTCTAATTAACACAAAGATTTTCTTTTTATTTTTCTTTTAGTATCAAGAGACGGACTCTTTGACACAAAATTTTCTTTATTAAAGTTTTCTTAAAACATTTAATCAAAGTTTTTGTAAATAAATCAAAAGCTTTTGTAAATAAACCAGCTAATTGGTTATCTGTGTGAACTTTAAGAATTTTAATCAAATGTTTTTCAGCACAATCTCTAATGAAATGACACCTGATGTCAATTTGATTTGTTTTGGAGTGCTTCACTGGGTTGTTGGTAATTGAAATGGCACTGTTGTTGTCAGCAAAGATGGGAGTTTCCATGAATGTGATGCCATAATCTAGCATTTGATTTTGAATCCACAAGACTTGACCACAGCAGCTTGAAGCAGCAATATACTCAGCTTCAACAGTAGAAGTAGAAACACAGGTTTATTTCTTGCATTGTATAGAGACCAAGAAAATATGAGGCTTTTGCATTAGATATTTTGTGGGATTGTTTATAATTGTAATTGGGCTAACTAGTATGGGTTTAGTGGGTTAAGTAGGTCCGGTCGATTGTTAGCATGTATGGGCCGAATTTTGTGTCTTATTTTACAAGTTAGGGTCAACTATATAAGGAACATGTAATTCACAAGTTTAGGGTTGTTGATTGTGTGTATTGACAAGGGGGTGTTCGTCGAAATTCTCTGTGAAAATTTCGACTTTCTCAAGGTGTGTGGTAATCGGATTTCATCAAATATTCTTCCACTGGTTTGTGTTTTCATATTGTTTTCGTCATTTGTTTACTGTTTTATTCGATTATTCTTGAATCATCTATAATCACCGGATTCCGCACGGTGATTTGTAAACTAGATATCGCGTGAGGGGCTATTTAGATCCTTACAATTGGTATCAGAGCCAAGAAACATAAGTTTTAAGGCTCTCGCGATATCAGATTCAAGTTTTTGTGGCTAATGATTTGAGTTTTCTTGGTGTTTTTCAGCTTTTAGCTCAAAACGGGAAGTGTTTTTTTAGGTTACAAGTGTTTGCAGAATCAAGAAGTTGTGTTCCATAAGCTTTTCGATAGAAATCTGTGGCCTTGACCCTTATTCGATCGAAATTCAAGCTTTTCGATCCAAAGTTATACTTCTCGATCGGCTTTTCGATCGAGGTATACTTTTTGATCACCCCTTTTCGACCAGGTTCTATGGCTTGACCCGTTACACCTGATCGAAAAAGGTACTTCTCGACCAGTCAACACTTTTCGATCGAGCCAAACTCTGCCCGATTGAAAAGAAGGCTTTTCGACTCTTTTGTCTGGATCGAGAAACACTTCTCGATCAACACTCTCTCTGATCGAAAACCCTCTTCGACCCAACCTCCACCCGATCGAAAAGCCTTCTCGATTCAACACCCCTCTAGCCGAAAACCCACTTTTCGATCACAGATTTCTCTTTGATTCCGGATCCCCGACCGAAAACCCCATTTTTGATTGACCTTTGTTCGAACGAAAAGTACTTTCCGATCCAAGCTTGTTAATCGAAACTCCTTTCTTAATTTGATTTTTTCCTTAAATGGCCTTCGATATGTCAAGCCCATCCAATGCAACTCTGGAAATGGACGCCAAGATCATAACCAACGCCCTACCTCCCCATTTGATGTTTGGGAAAGATTTCATGAGCTGAAAATTGTGATTTGTGAATTATGTGAACTATAATGATCCCAAGATCATGCGATCGGTTGAAGTGGGTGACTATGTTCCTAAGACAACTCCAGCTGCTGGTCAAGTGGGTCAACCCAAAGAAAAGGTAGACTGGACCGAAGATGACTTGGAAAAGGTTGAGCGTGACAGGAAGGCTTTGGCTGCAATGACCATGGCCTTATCCCCTGAGGTGGCTGAAGCTTTCAAAGAGTATAAATCTGCTAAAACACTCTGGGATGCTCTTGTTTTTACATATGAAGGAAATGACGACATGAAAGAATCTCGGAGGGAAAATCTCAGGGAACACTTCAATGAATTCAATTATGTGCCTGGGGAAAACATGGAGACTCAACTGCAGAGATTCATCAAGATTGTTATAGCTATGAAGGATGTTGGGGTTACCTACACTCAATCTGAAGTAAATAAGAAGTTGGTGAACTCTCTTCCAACAAATTGGGATAACACCATTGAGTTAATCGAGAAGACTGTGGCAATGAGTACATCACCCTTGAGTGAGCTCATGTATACTATTAGAGCGTATGAAGAAAAGAAACATAAGAGAGCTAGAAAGTTGGGAAATGGTGCATTGATGAACCAAGTCAACCAAGCCTTCATTTCATAACCAGCTACATGTCCAAGCAATTCGATCACTAATCAAACGGCGTTTGTGTCAAAAACCCCTGGGGCTAACTCATCCAGTTCATTCAATTTAATCTCTTTAGATATCAATAATCTAACCAAATCCTAGCTTTGCTCTTGGTGTAGGTATCATGAGTTGTTATCAGGCACTCGTTGCTGGTTCTCTACTCCCCACCGACTTGACTCTTGATGATGTCAATCAAGTCAACCCTAAAGATCTGGAGCACATAAATATTTCCTATCAAATGGGGATGTCTGCCTTAAGGGCAAAACAGTTTATGGCCAAAACAGGGTAGAAGTACTAGAGTGGAGGGAAAGGAATCAAGCTCAGTTTCAATAAGGCAAATCTACGGTGCTATAATTGCAACGAATATGGGCACTACGCTAGAGAGTGTACCAAGCCAAAGGTGGAAAGGGATGATGAGAGGAAGGAAGCAATGAAGAAAGAGGCTGCAAAAAATGACAGAGCAATGGTGGTACAACACACACCAGGGTATGATGGGACTACTCAAGTGGAAGATCTGAGCTTGACGCTTGATCATGTGGCCCTTTTGGCTGAAGAAGAAGCAAAGAAGGAAGCTGCTGAAACCTGTCATCACGCATTCATGGCGAACATCATTCCAGGTTCTGAAGCCAGCTCAAGTAGTCTTGAGGTATGTTCAAATTATAAATGTCAATCTGTGCTTAAAGAATGTAAAGAATGGGAAAGTAAGTTTGTTAATGAAACCCTAAATCACGAATCTATTGCTAGAGACCTTAGGGAGTATAAAGATAAGACCATAATTTTTAGAGAGAAACTGGAAGTTGATAAGTTAGATGTTAACAATCTTCGAACTCAGGTCAGCGATAAGAATACCTATCTTAAAATTTCTAACTCTAAAGTTGAACCTTTAACCAAGGAAGTAGATGAACTTAAAGCCAAACTAGGAACATCACAAAGAAAAATTGAGCGTAACGATAAGATTGTTTCTGAAATGTTGAAGGCTAGTTCCCTATTTTACAACACTGATGCTAGAATGCGGCATGTTAAAGGCAACTCAGGTTTGGGTTTTGGTACTGAGGAAAAGGATGAAAAATCCAAACACTCTATCCCAATGCCATTGATGCAGGAAATGATCCGTGATCATGACATCTCTAAGACCACCTTAGAAGTTAAGGCAGAAATTGATAGAAAACTTGCTGCTTGTCCTATTAAAATATCTGCTCCTGTCTCTAACACTACTAACAATCCTACTTGTTGTGTAGATAAAGGTAATAAAGAAGCAGGGGTAGTGGATAGCAAGGAGTCTCCTAAGAGTCCAAAGAAGTCTAATTATGATGATTTTTTACAAAAACTTTGATTTTGAAAAACTTGAATCATTGGTTCAGTCTGAGTCAAAAACTTCGGAGTCTGTTTTATTTGATAAAACTTCTGTGTGTGATGTTTTTAACATTGGCAAGTGTGATGTGAAACCATTGAAACCTTTAAGAACTGTAAAAATATTGAGAAGAGGTACAGGACCACAGGTTGCTGGTCCTAAACCCTCAACTGATTGTGTGTTTAATGTGAAAGTTTGTGAAAATAAGAATGATAATGTTGTCCAGAATGTGCAGAAAGTACGGGACGCCAGACCTCATGACTTTGTCCCGTACCCAGAATTCAAATCTGCATATGACCAGTTTAAGCCGATACAACGAGAGTACATTTTGACCACTAAGCCTCATGATATAACCCATTGGATACACAAAAATTGTTCAAAACCAAATTGGATATCCACTGGGCGTAACAAACCACAGGCTCCCGCGTATCCCAAAAAATAGTCTTGCCATGTGTGTGGTAAACTAGGACATTTGGCAAGACACTGCTTTCACCGACCTTACGAACCCTTCTATCCCAAGAGGGTTCAACAAAGGCATGTCCCAAAGGGCCAAACACAGGGTGGCTCGGCTCAAAAGCCTGATTCTTCAAAATACAAGGTGCAGAAATCAGCACCTCGGAAAACACAGGGACACGGAGTGAATCAAAAGCCCAAGTTACCTAAGCAACAAGAAAAACCTGATATTAAAGAAAGCAAAGTGGTTTAATATTTTAAAAAATCAGTAAAGGCTATCAACCCCCTTAAACCTGTTGGATTCCAAAATCTATTGGACCCTCAAATTCTGTTTCACACCCAAAGCTGGTCAGTTTTTCTAAACACCCATCCATCCAAAACCAGCTGGCTTGTCAAAATCAACTGGCTGGCGGAAGGATGATAGGTGGAATGTACCATAGGCGGTAAATCTATCTTTTAAGCCTACTGGAGTGTACAAAAAGCACTCCAAACACTTCCAAGAGGTAACTTTTCAAAATCAAAGTAAAATAAAAATCCACCAAAAAGACCTCAGGAACTTGGGAAAGAAAATCACTGTCCCAGAAATGTCAACACCAAGGACATACTCACTCCAACCAAAACAGGCCTTCACCTAGACCCATTAAGGCCTGGGTACCCAAAACTAACTGATCTCCTTTGAATGTAGGAATAGCCAAGGAGGACTGTTAACAACCTTTGGTATGTTGACAGTGGTTGTTCCATGCATATGATGAGCGACATATCTCTACTACAAGACTTAGAGCAATTTGATGAAGGATATGTGTCGTTCGCTGGAGGAGTTGGAGGTTATATTAGTCAGAAAGGAACAGTCAGAAATGGATGTCTCGGCTTCCATGACGTCAACTATGTCGAGCAGTTGAAACACAGTCTGCTCAGTGTTTCACAAATCCATGATAGGGAGTATCCGGTACTTTTCAACAACAAAGAATGTCTAATTCTAAAACCTGGATACTCCATTCCTGATGATTGGGTGTTAATGCGAACACCAAGATACGGAAACTCCTATGTTCTCAACATGCAGAACCCCCTACAACCGAGGTGGCATGCCTACTTTCTAAAACATCTGAGAATCATGCTCAATTGTGGCACAGACATTTGGTGTACATGAATCTGAAGAATTTGAATTGGCTAGTAAGAGGAGGACTTGTCAAAGACATTCCAATCAAAGAATTCATGATCAAGGAGAAATGTGTGGCATGTGCTAAGGGAAAGCAGCACAAACGCCCACACAAGCCAAAGGTGTTCAACAGAATCTCCTCAGTACTGGAGTTGTTTCACATGGACCTTTCTGATGATTTTTCTCGTTTCACGTGGGTATTCTCTTTGCCAAAAAGAGTGATGTTGCAGCAATGTTGATAGCCTTCATCAATCTCATTAAAAACAAGCTAAACCTGAAAGTGAAGTCCATTAGGAGTGACCATGGGACAGAATTCCAAAATCGTACAATTGACGAATTCTGTTCAGAGAAAGGAATTGAACATCAGTACAGTGCACCCTATACTCCACAGAAGAATGGTGTGGTAGAACGTCGCAACAGAATACTGATTGAAGCTACTCGTACAATGTTATGAGATTCTAAATTACCCACCATGTTTGGGGTAGAAGCAGTTAACACAACCTATTACGTGCAAAACAGGGTTCTCATCAATATGCGACACCAGAAGACTCCTTATGAATTAATCTATCATGATAAGCCCAGATTTGGGCATTTGCGTGCTTTTGGATGTCTTTGCACTGTTTTAGTAAATACTGATTTGCCAAAATTTGCTGCTAAATCTGATGAGTGTTACTTTGTAGGTTACTCTGCCAGCTCAGCCTACAGGGTGTTCAACAAAACAACCAGTGTTGTGATGGAGTCTACCAATGTGGATTGGCTTGAAGAAAATCCCTCGGATGGTGGAGTGGGTCCCGCATAAGGTTTTAACTACAATCAATTCTTCCTTCCATTTGGATTAGATCCGGTCATTACTGAAGAACTATTTGACGATTAAATATTAGGACCATCAATGACTCATACCATTTCAAAATCTCCGGTTACTGCCTCCAACGCGGATACAACACCAGTACATGAAACTGCTGAAGCTGGTGTTGATGATGAGGTAGAGAACAACCCCGGCACAGACACTGTTCAATCTTAGGTACCTAATGTATAGGCAGATGCTGAAATTAATAAAGAACCAGTTCAAACAAATCTACCTCCAGAAATCTCAGTTCAAGCCATTACTGAAACAAGGATCCACAAATATCACCCCTTGGACAATGTCATTGGTCCTTTAGCGTCTGGGTTGATAACAAGAAGTCAATCAGGGGACATCAACCACTGCATGTACTCTTTTTTTATCTCTCAAATTGAGCCTCCTAACATTACAATGGCTTTAACAGATCCTAGCTGGGTGGAAGCCATTCATGAAGAGCTGAACCAATTTTCAAAGCATCAGGTGTGGAGGTTAGTGGAGAAGCTTGCTGACAAAAAGGTCATCACAACTCGATGGATTTATAAGAATAAAAAGGATGACAATGGTGTTATTTTCAGAAACAAGGCAAGGTTGGTGGTTCAAGGGCACAAGAAGGTCGAAGGAATCGATTATGATGAAGTATATGCACCGGTTGCTCGTTTAGAGGCAATAAGAGTCTTTTTGGCCTACGCATCCTACATGAATTTCACTGTCTATTAGTTAGACGTGAAAACTGCATTTCTCTATGCTGAAATGGATGAAGAGGTGTATGTTACTCAACCTCCTGGGTTCACTGATGAAGAACATCCCAACCATGTGTATAAGCTAGACAAAGCCCTGTATGGTTTGCACCAGGCCCCACGGTCTTGGTACAGAACGCCGACTGACCACCTTCTAGCTCATGGGTATATAAGGGGTATTGTGGACTAGACACTCTTCAGGAAAGAGGTTGAGGATGACATTATCATGGTACAAGTGTATGTGGACGATATCATCTTCGGGTCCAAAAATGAAGATCTGTGCCAAGAATTTGAACAAGTAATGAGAATAAAGTTCGAGATGAGTCAAATGGGTGAAATGGAATTCTTACTGGAATTACAAGTAAAGCAAAGTGACAACGGCATCCTAGTTCATCGAGCCAAATATGTGACAGAGATTCTGGAGAAGTACAAGTTGCCAGACTCAAAGCTTGTCTCCACAACATGGCAGCCAGACCTGCACTCACAAAAGATCCAGATGGTCAGCCGGTCAGCGAGCATATGTACCGGTCAATGATCGGATCACTGATGTACTTGACGGCCAGTCGACCAGATATTATGTTTGCAGTGTGCCAATGTGCACGATATCAAGCTAACCCTAAACTCTCTCATTTATCTGCTCTTAAACGAATTTTCAAATATTTGAAGGGTAGGCCAAGGCTGGGCCTATGTACCCTAAAGAGTCAGGTTTAATCTGCATTGTGACATCCGAGAATTTCAAGGTTTACTTCCGTTAGAGAATTCCGTTAGTTACGTTAAAAGTGTTAACTTAGTAACTAATGCATAACTAGGCCGAATACGTCCACGACCTTTGGTTGATCACCGAACCCGCCCATATGTGCTATGTGTTCATTTAC
>JBCNJP010000007.1:88732111-88809564 GCA_039602395.1 Deinandra increscens subsp. villosa | reverse complement strand
GCTTTTCGATCGGAGCTTGGACTTCTCGATCGAGCCTTAAGCTTTTCGATCCATATCCTGTACTTTTCGACCACCCGTCATCGGTGATCTGACATTTCGATCGAGGAACTAGGCTTTCCGATCAGAGCCTGGACTTCTCGATCGAGACCAACACTTTTCGACCAGGGATCTCGGTAACCAAATGACTGTCCAATCAGACGGATGCTTTCTGATCGAAAACCCTGTTTTTCGATTGGAAAGGTACCTGATGATGTTTTCAATGGTTTTTCACTCAATTTTAAGCCGTTATGCTGTCCGTTTTTTGAGAAATCCGTAAGACTAATGAACTTTCATTTGTTTTGGATGTTTATCTGTGTTTGTGAGTGCAGGGATTTAGAGTTTGTCAAAGATCACAATCAGGTGGCTTATTTGCTGGACCCGCCTGCTGAATACAGAGAGAAGTACCTGTCAATGATAGCAGGATTGAAGAAGTGACTAACAGCAAACCCAGTTATATGCAAACGTATGCAGCAAGAGTTTTGGAAGACAGCAGATGTATCTGAAGATGGAAAGCAGATAATTGCCAAGATTCAAGCTGCTGAGGTGATTTTAACTGAAGAGAATTTCAGACAGGCACTCAGACTTAAAGATCTAGCTGCTGATCCCACTGTTCTTGATAAAGAAATGGTGTCTCAGTGCCTGAAGGAAATGGGTTACCTCACCATATCTCCTCCCACCATGAAGGCTCTCATCCCACCATATTGGAGAATGTTGGCACATTACCTGCAAAAATGTGTCATTGCCAAAAAGAGCTCTACAGATCAGTTGAACCAAGTGCACTCCCATGCAATGGTGTCACTGGTCAGAGGTGTTAGGTTCAACTGGTCCAGAATGATATTTGAAGATGTGAAGGCTGTTGTGTCCAGAGATAAAAAGTTTGCTGCTGTTCAAAGATTCATCCAGTTAGTTCTGGATTCAAGATATCCAGCACTGAGGAAGACAAATGACACACATGATACCAAGCCAATGGGCATTGAGGTTTTTCCAATGATAAATCCAAAGAAGAAATTGTCTGATAAGATGCCTTTTGGTGATAAGTTTGGAGAATTTGGAGAAATAGTGAGAGAGGAACTTCCAGTGAACAGAAATGCCTCTGTTGAAGAAGAACATAGTCGACCTCCTCCTCCGAAGAAAGTTGTTGACCTTCCCGATGACTCTGACTGGGAAGAGTTTGACTTAGAAGATGTGCGGATTGGTGCACTGAATTTTGAAGGTGAAGATAATATCAATTATGACACGTATCTTGATGACATCACTATAGAGGAAGTTGAGACTGAAACTGCTGAGACGCCACTGATTAGAAAACGGAAAGCCACAGAGGATCCTCCCCTCGGTGCTTCTGTTCTTGAAGAAATGACCGAGACTGAGTCGATTGCTACAAAACACCATGTGGAAGGCCCAAGTGACCCAAGAAGAAGGAGATTGGACCCTCGTATACCACCAGTCACAAGCTCAAGTGCTGGTCAATCATCCACTCAACCCACAGCCCAAGAAAAGGGGAAAGCAGTAGAAACCCCTGAATTCAGACTGGAAAAGGAACTTAGAGAAGAAATAAAAGTTCTGAAAGCCCAGAATACAGTCCAAAGTGAGGTAACTAAAGATCTGATTGATATTCAGAAAATTCATAACACTGAGTTGGAGAATCAGAAGAAGATTAACCGAGAGTTTGCAAGACAATTCAGAGATCTCCATAAGCTAATCAAGCAGCTTAGCTCGGATAGATCAAGCAGATCCAACTCTGGTCAAGGTGATAAGGGAGATCCAGGCAACACAGAAGGAAGTTCAGGTGCAGGTGATTCCTCACAATCACCAGTATTTGACTTTGAAGCTGATATCCCTGAGGAAACTCATAATGTATTACCCGAAGCTTCCACTGAAGATAAAGATACTCGGGATAGAGATTATATGACAGTACCAGCTTCAGAATTTGACGGAGGTTGGGAAGCTCAGACATTTGCCTATCCTCCTGAAAGGTACCTAATCCAGTTGGGAGAGCATTATCATGATAAGCAAGGAATCAATGCAGATATTAAAGCCTGGATGTTTGATAGAGAGAAGAATATGTTCGTAGTAAGAAGAAAGGGTCAGTATCCATTGGAATACTACAAAAGCTGGACCCAGTTCTACTCCTGGAAGAATGTAGATCACACAATGTTGTACCATGCACCGTTTTCAAATCCTTCAAACAATGATCAAGCCAAGTATTTCTACAGGAAACTAGAAAATGCTGTAAGAAGCAAGTTCAAGAGGTTTGAAGATTTTCCTCACAAGAAATCGTACGTGAAGAAGTACAGGAATGTCTTCAAATGGGATGGAAAGAAGAGTATCCCAGGAATGGAGAGTGTAAAAGCCAAGAAGTTCACAAATGTTCTGTATCCCCCTACAGACAAGACAAAAACAATACCTCTGCCGATGAGACATCCTGAAGATTGCTTGCATGATTTTCAAACATGGGCTTATAGTGATTATTCTGGTGAAGCCAAAATTCTCTGCAAATCAAAGACAATCGATGTCATGGAAGTTCATAATTTGATGAGGTTTCACAAGAAGGATATAATGGTACTTGCAAAGCATCAGATTGAGAGTAATCCAGACACTGAAGAATATGCCAAGTGTTATACTCGAGCCGTAGCTGAGATCGTGGCAAAAGAGCTGTGGTATGATCCAGCAACAGTAAATCTGTCAAAGAAGTTCAGGATGTGAAGTCTGACTAATGCTAAAGCCTAGGGGAAGATTGTAGAGTCCTGGCTTTTGAGGCTTTGGCATTAGTTCATTAGTTAATAGTTTGGACTAGTATTTTGTTAGTGGGCTTGTTAAATGTAAATGTGGGCTAGTGGTAGGTCCAATCGGTTTTAGGATGGGCTTTAGGGTTCGAAATCTTGTAAAGAGATTGACTTGTTTACCAAGTCAATCTCTCCTATATATAGATCCTCCTATAATCGATTTAGGGTTGTTGGTTGCTTCAAGGTGTTTTTGCGATTTCCAGTGTACCGAATTCTCATTAAGAATTCGGCTTTAATCAAGGGTGTTGCAATCGAATTCTTCAAGTGTTTACAATCAGTTTGTGTTTTTCGTGTTTCTTATACTTTTCGATTATTGCATACATTGATTATTCTTGAATCACCTAGCTAAAACCGGATTCCGCACGGTTTTACTAGTCTTTGATATCGCGTGAGGGACGTTTTGATCCTTATATTCGATCGAAAAGGTACCTGATGACATGTTTCAAATGGTTTTCTTCCATTTTTAAGCCGTTATGCTGCCCGTTTTTCGAGAAAAATCTTACAGCTAATGAATTGCTGTTTGTGTTGGTTTTTATCCATGTTTGTGATTGCAGGGACTTAGAGTTTATCAAGGATCACAACACTGTAGCATATCTGCTGGATCCACCTGCTGAGTATAAAGAGAAGTACAAGTCCATGATTGAAGGATTGAAGAAATGTTGCCTGCATTATGTACTCACCGCCAATCAGGTCATTTGCAAAAGGATGCAGCAGGAGTTCTAGAAGACAGCTTTCGTGTCAGATGATGAGAAGCAGATCATGGCAAAGATTCAGGGCACAAGTGTCGTATTGACTGAAGAAAATTTTAGGCAGGCTCTCAGGTTAAAGGATGCTGCTTCAGATCCTTTTCCTTTGGAAAAGGAGATTATTACCCAATGCTTGAAGGAAATGAGTTATCACACTGTGTCTCCACCCACCATGAAGGCTCTTATTTGTAAGTCCCGAAAATAGTTCTTAACACGATATCACTACTCGATTGAGTGTGCGGAATCCAGTCAATCGAGTGATTCAAGATGAGAGAAATAAAAATGATAAACACAATAATAAAACAATAAAACCTTGTTGATGCACACGATTACAATTGATGAGAAACGTCTAGTACACCTCAGAGAATTTCGAATTCTCTA
Source organism: Deinandra increscens subsp. villosa (assembly GCA_039602395.1). Classification (NCBI taxonomy): domain Eukaryota; kingdom Viridiplantae; phylum Streptophyta; class Magnoliopsida; order Asterales; family Asteraceae; genus Deinandra; species Deinandra increscens. Next base: position 88,805,615 of record JBCNJP010000007.1, on the reverse strand, counting down.
TCTCTCTGGTCTTTCTCTAGAATGGCCAACCCCTACAATTATGCACTAGGGGTCCTATAAATAGGAATGGACAAGCTTGGTCAACAAGCCATCCACAAAACCCTAATTTGCTAATAATTCCCGTATTGGACCATATAAGCCCAATAAACTCCATCTAAACACCTTCTAAATGAGCCCAAACATGTCTAAATCGGCCCAATGACCCAATATACCCATAACCCAACTAATTTACACCTATTCCATCACATAGGCCTTCAAAATAGTCCGCCAAGTGATGATTTAATACACAAGCCACAAATTATTCCCTTACAATCTTCCCCTTGGCTTGTGATATTAAATGTCTTCTACTTTCAATCTTCAGACTTGCGGTCTTCTCCTTGGCTAGCATGGGTTGATGAAGATTCTTTTCTTTAGCAATCCTGTGGGATGATTGATGGCTCTTTCTCTTTATCAGCATCAGCTTGAACTGCAAATGATGAACATGTAATGAGAGGAGGATTCTCAAATACTTGCTTCTTCTTGAAAACTATTGAGTCATTGCTGAATCAGTAGTAACTGTCTTGACTTGCTTGTGACTTCAGAGGACAAATTTTGAAAACCTCTGTCTTGGCATTCTTGAATTTCTTGTTGTAACTGCTCTGCATCTTTTCTTTTTAGCTTCCCCTAAACTTGAGAACGGTGTCTTTGGAAGCTTTACTTGAACAACCAACAAACTTCCCCTGAGCATAGGGTAAGTCCTTTTCCGGCTGGTTCTTCAACACGAACAGTAGCAGCACTCATTGACTTTTCTTCTCCATGACATCTAATTTAACCTGTCATGCACAACATGGAACAAACACTAACCAGACAATGATGACTGGTTATTGGGTTAGCCTTATTTAACCAAAACCCCTAACATAGGTTACGGGTTTCCTATAAATACTTCCCCTAAACCCGAGGACTCTTCGCATTATCTCCCCTTGAGATTTTGGAGGAGTGAAACATTCTTGCATAAAACCCATAAAACTTATTAAAACCTTTAAATTAACCTGGCCATGGTTGAAAAATAAACAATAAAAACTTAAGATGACTCAAAAGAAAAATAAAAATAAAACAAACATACCAACTTTCTAAACGAGAAGGTTTTGTTTGGGATCAAACCGTCTTTGTCTGAACTGAGGAACCCTTTTCAGCATCTGTTACTCGAACACGTCCAGGCGATTGCCAGTATATTGGTCCTTCTTAAACCCATGTTCCTCACTTTCCCAGCTGTTTGTCACTTATTTATCTTTTAGGTGCATTAATTATGAACATCCGACAGTCACACACAAATCCTAGGTAATTAATATGTGCAGTCTATCAAGCTTGATCATTCCCTACCACGTATTTTCACATTCCCATATCCAGAGTTTTGAATCTTTTCTCGAGACTTGGTTGAGAAGAGAAAGAACAGATCATAAACGAGAGAGGGATAATATACAAAGACTTGTATGATTTCAACTCAGAGGCGTTTATCAGTCAGGTGGTAACCTTTCATCAAACACATAAGCCTAGACACAAAGTCAGGGCTGAAGGGTTTTGGACGCTAGAGGGTCTCTTTTGTTGTGCACATTGGCATCTTTTGGGGTGTAAATTATATACAGCGATCTGCAAGCACGTTAATACAGACTAACCAGGTCTTTGCTCACGCAAAACAGAGGAAAGTCTGATTAACACGTCAACCATTCTACACCAGGTCATTGCTCACGCAAAGCAGAGGCAAGACTTGACTGACGGATTTGACATCCCCAGATCTTTGCTCACACAAAACAGAGGGGACGCCGACTATTGAGATTTTCGATTCAACACTTTGGAGTCCGGCGTGTGTATCAGGAACAATTTCGCAGTTAAATTAAACAAGCACTTAACCTAAGTGTGTGTATCCCGTCAAATGACATATTTTATCTTTAAGTGTTGTGACCCATACCTTTTTTTTGAAACTGAGCCTACCGAGCACATCACCTTGGATCATGTCTTTCACTTTTGCCTTACGCGTGTCAGTCATTCTGAGAACGGAAATATTTCATTTCCCACCTTCTCAAGCACACGAACAAAAGATTAAAAATTAAAAAGCACAATTTTTGATGGGTCAACTTTTTCATCTTTTCTATTCTTCCCCTTGCTTTTTGATTTTTAATAACAACATATATATATATATTTTTTAGTTTTTTATTATTATTATTATTATTTTTTCATGTTTTTTTTTAAATTTTTTTATTATTATTATTATTTTTTATATAAGCACACACTGACACATTACAAAATAATACGTACTAAAAGCTGGCCAAGCTAACCTTCAAAGTTTATCTTCTCAGAAATTTCAGAAATGGGTTTTTGTTTCATGCACAACCATACTTCAAATCAAATTAGCCAAGAAACAAACAATTCAGACAATGTTACCTTTTCTGCTGATCTTTTCAGATTTACCTCTCATAAGGAGAACATACTCCCCTTAAAAATCTGCATGTCATGAAGTGAAGAGATGCCTCCTATACTGTGCCTGGAACAATCACTATCACAAACAAACAAGGTTAATGAAAGTCCTCCTTGACTGTTCCTGCACAATGTGAGAGATCAGTTAGCCATAAGTACCCAGGCCATTGTTATTCTGGGTATACCTGCAGAGTCGGTGAAAGAAATTTCTTTTAAGCACATTCCCTTTGTAAAATCGGGAATTGGGGGTGTGGCTGCCTTTGATTTTGGTTTCCAAATTCCAGGTGATTTGAAAGTTGTTTTAGTCACCTTTGAAGTAGTGACTTTAGGTATTTCAACCTTTTTCTTTTTAAAATCATTTTTCAAAACTGTTTTAGTTACCTTTGGATTGACAACTTTAGGTTTTTCAACCTTTTGAGGTTTTGATTCGTTCACCTTTTTATGAAAATTGTCATAATTTGGAAAAACCTGTTTTTGATTTAAGAGTTTTTTGTGCTCTTTGGGAGCTCCCCAATTTCCATCAGAAGGTTTAACCTTAGGATTAACAGTCTTCATTGCCTTTGGTTGTTGCATATTCATCGGCTTAGACTTTATTGAAACCTGAGATGAAACCTTATGACTCAGCGGGTAATAAGGTTCAAAGGGACGATGCAAGCAGTTTCTAGCAATGTGACCAGGAACTCCACAGTTATAACAGGTCTGCTTCTTCAGATAGAAATCAGACGTGTAGCCATTTGAGCTGTATGGCTTTGATGGAGAGGCATTGAGATTCGGTTGCATGTTCGGAAGGACTCCAGATCTCCAGTTATCAGATCTTTCTAACCTTGATGAATTTCCGTTGAATCTTTTCTGATTCGTTGAAAACTGAGCAGAACAGGGCATTTGAACTTTTGGGCCCTCTGACTTCTTAGAGAAAGTAGTGTTGCCACTACATGAGCCCACTGATGAGATTGGAGACTTGATTGTAGTTTTCGCCCTCTCAATCTTGATAGGAACTGAAGTTGGAGGCTTGATGGTGATCTTGGGCCTTATACTCTTAATGTCAGATGATAAACCACCATCATGACCCAAGCCTTTGAACTTAGTGGTGAATGAGGGTCTCTCTTCTCCTTCAATCGGAATGAACATAGACCCTGTTGTCATGAATATCTTACTGTTGGGCCTTGTAGTCATCACCACTCGTTCCCGTTTTACCTCATCCACAACTTTGGAATAAGGAGTCTCGATCTTTGGATAAGGAACCAACTTTTCTTCATCAGCTCTCTTCACCTCACTGGAGCTTGAGCTTGCACACTCAGTAGTTTTATTAGACTGAGTTGCTTCCGTGGTTGTCTTTTCATCTTTATGTGCTGGTTGAGGCCCGTATACCATGGTTGCTTCATTAAGGGACTCTTTCAACACTTCCTCTGCAGTTTGAGGCACTTTGATGTACTCATGTTGTAGTGGGGGAGGAAAGTTTGCATCCCCGAGACCAGATGTCTCTTGCACATTCTTGTGTCGATCTTCTGATTTAAATAAAGCATGGTGAGAGTCCATCATTTTCTTTTGTATAACTTGATGCTTCACCAATGCAATCTCAGTAGAATTAAACTTTGCCTTTAGTTCAGTGAGTTCTTGTGTCAATTCTTCCACCTTGCTTTCAGCCACTCTTAAAAGGATGCTTTTATCACTCTTATCTTGTTGACACTTAACTAGGTCCTGTTTAACTGCTTCGAACTTTTCTCTATAAAGCCTTGCAATATCTTTATAGTTGTTGATTTCCCAAGTGGTTTGTGAATGATTCTTACATTCGTTTGTAAACTTGCTCTCCCATTCTTTAATCAAAGCACAACATGTGGGATTTGAGCATTCCTCGCCATTACAAACCCATGATCCATCAGCATGATTGCTCTTCCGCTTTTCCTCCTCTTCTTTGGCAATTTTTTCGTAGAATGTTCGGAAAATATACTTTTGCTGACTGAGTTCTTCATCTACAGCCTCTAACTTCTTTTTGTTGGGTTCAACTTGTTTTAGATGATTCTCTAGTTTGTACTCTGCATTGATACGGTCTCTTTGTTCAATTCGAAATAGTTGCTTATATTGTTCGATCGATTCTGAGCATGCCGAGTTCGAACATATCTGAGTTTGATCACTCACAAGAGGAGAAGCAACTTGAGTACTTTTCATTGTCTTCTTTGGATGAACTTCTAGAGAAAACTCGAACTGAAACACTTAAACGGATAGAAAAGGGTTTTTGATCGGAAAGGTAGGTTGAAAAGGGTTTTTCGATCGGATAAGGTATAGATCGAGAAGGTTGATCGAAAAGAAGGTTTTCGGTTGATGAGGCTTGATCGGAAATGGGTTTTCGACTAGACAAGAAATGGGTCGGAAAGAGCTTCTTGGTCGGAAAGGGTGATGGATCGGAAAGGTGTTTACGATCGAAGGAACGGATCAAAAAGTACTTTTCGATCGGACAAGATCTTGGTCGAAAAATACACTTCTCGATCGAAGAAGTGGATCGAAAAGTCAGATGGGACTTTCCGATTGAATCGAAGCTGATCGAAAAGTCACGAAGGGACTTTCCGATCGAAACGGACCTGATCGAAAAGTCACGAAGGGACTTTCCGATCAACAGTGTGCTGCACGTGTGTGCTTTTCGATCAAGGGTTCGATCAAAAAGCCTTGAACCGGGTCGAAAAGCCAAAAATATCGATCGAAATAAGGGTCAAAGCCACAGATTTCAATCGAGGGGCTTATGAAGTCCTAACAGCCTGCTTCTGTCCTGTGCGAAACCTGTAACAAAATCACAAGAAACTCGCAAACAAAACCGTTAGTAACCCTTGAAACACTTGGAGAAAAAATATGAATATTAAAACAAAACGAATTACTCCATAATGTGCAGAAAAATTCAACTATCAAAACCCCGTAAAAATTAATTTACACCAATGTAAAATGAGTGGTCGTTTATTGTTTCAAAAACCGGACGACGTGGACCACCCGTTTTAATTAAATCAAATGTAATTATATTGAAAGTCAATTTACGTAGACATGAAATTCGTTTGATGGCAGAAATGTAAATGTTGACATCTTCCTCCAAAAAGAATTTCAAATTGCCGCTTTAAAGAAACCTGCAACAGATACGAAGCTCATGCGCTACGATCTTAAACTCAAGATGGATGTAGCCGACAACCAAGAAGAAATCGAAAACCAATGGGCGGCCGTAACACTTGAGATGAACCGAGAACTTGAGTCACCCGATCGTAAACCTAGAAACCGATCGAGAACCTTCAACCTGAACGTAACCTGAATGAGAAACTGCAATCTGATCGTAAATCGCAAACGGAAACCTCAATCATACACGGGAACCACCTAAGCAATCATAAACCTTCAACACAATCGTAAACCTTCAACCTCGCAAAGCCAAACGTGAAACTTCAACCCCGATCGAAAACTTGAAGAACAAGTCGTTTCAACCCCAACTATGAATAATATATGCTTTCCTAATATAAGTCGATCGAGAACCACATATGTAGGCGAAAACCACTGTCCAAGTTAACAATTTCGATTATTTTGGACACTGTTGACTTTCCAAAAATCACTTCTCGATCGAGAAACCAGTAAAACTTGATCGACCTTTGAAATCTTTATTTCAATACACGATCAAAATCAATTGATTAAAATTGATTTGGATGAAGCATAACCAATTTTCGAGAAAGTAAATACTCTTGAAACAACCAAACATAGAATCTTTTAAAAAATAAAATCGGATCAGAAGCTAAACACAAAATTAATCCAAATAACCACAATCTCAATTTGAATCAGTAACCGATTCCAAAATCGTTGAATCAATAATATGCGACCAATATGAAATTTTTATGAACCCTAAAATATTTCTTTAACAGCCGTCAACTTTGATTTCGTCAAAAAACAACTCGAAAATCAATGAAACACTTGAATCGGATATCGTGAGAGTCTCGAAACACTTGTTTCTTGGCTTTGATACCAATTGTAAGTCCCGAAAATAGTTCTTAACACGATATCACTACTCGATTGAGTGTGCGGAATCCAGTCAATCGAGTGATTCAAGATGAGAGAAATAAAAATGATAAACACAATAATAAAACAATAATAAAACAATAAAACCTTGTTGATGCACACGATTACAATTGATGAGAATCGTCTAGTACACCTCAGAGAATTTCGAATTCTCTATCTCTCTGGTCTCTCTCTAGAATGGCCAACCCCTACAATTATGCACTAGGGGTCCTATAAATAGGAATGGACAAGCTTGGTCAACAAGCCATCCACAAAACCCTAATTTGCTAATAATTCCCGTATTGGACCATATAAGCCCAATAAACTCCATCTAAACACCTTCTAAATGAGCACAAACATGTCTAAATCGGCCCAATGACCCAATATACCCATAACCCAACTAATTTACACCTATTCCATCACATAGGCCTTCAAAATAGTCCGCCAAGTGATGATTTAATACACAAGCCACAAATTATTCCCTTACATTATTACGCCCTACAGGAGAATGCTGGCTCATTATTTGCAAAAATGCATCATTTCTAAGAAAATCTCAACTGATCAGCTAAACGAGGTGCACACCCATGCAATGGTGTCATTGGTCAGAGGTTTAAGGTTCAACTGGTCCAGAGTAATATTTGAAAATATCAAGGTCGTTGTGACAAGGGACAAGAAGTTTGCTGCTGTTCCAAGATTTGTACAACTAGCTCTAGATTCCAGATATCCAAATCTGAGGAAGTTGAGTGATACTCATGATACAAAACTAATGGGGCTTGAGGTCTTTCCAATGATAAACCCTAAGAAGAAGCTAACTGATAAAGTCCCATTTGGAAACAAATTTGGGGAATATGCTGAGATAGTGAGAGAGGAGGTCCCTACTCAAAGAAATGTTGTAGTTGAAGAAGAACACAATGCACCTGCCTCATAGAAGCCCGTCACTGAACTTTCTGATAGTAATGATTCGGAAGATTTTGATTTAGAAGATGTGAAAATTGGAGCTTTTCATTTTGATGATAGTGATAATATCAACTATGACTCGTATCTTGATGACATTGACGTTGAGGAAGAAGAAGAGACAGAGAATGTTGAGATTCCATTGATAAGAAAACGGAAAGCTACAGAGGATCCTCCCCTCAGTACTTGTGTTATAGATGATCTGACTGAAAAGGTGAAGGTTGTCACACATCACCTTACTGAAGCTTTAAATGACCCAAGAAGGAGACGATTAGACCCTAGAGTGCCTATTTCTACTGGCACTAGACCCAGTTAATCATCCTCCTGACAACCTACTGCTCAAGACAAAGGGATAGTAGTAGGGACAGCCGAATTCAGACTAGAAAGAGAGCTTAGATCAGAGATAGCAGTGTCCATTGGAGTACTACAAGTGCTGGACAAAAGAGGAATTACTTCTGATGTAAAGTCCTGGATGTTTTATGGAGAAAAACATATGTTTGTGGTTCGAAGAAAAGGGCAGTGTCCATTGGAGTACTACAAGTGCTGGACACAATTTTATTCTTGGACGATTGTGGATTTGACTATGCTTTATAAGGCACCTCTCTTTAACCCATCAAGAAATGAGTATGCAGATCACTTCTACAAGAAGTTGAAGAATGTTGTTCTTAGCAAGTTCAAGAAGTTTGAGGATTTTCCACACAAGAATTCATATACCAAGAAATACAGGGATGTATTCAAGTTTGACACAAAGAAGAAGTTCTCTAACGTGTTGTATCCACCAACAAAGAAAACTAAAACCACCCCTCTACCAATAAGACATATTGAAGGCTACTTGGATGATTTTCAGACTTGGGCTTATAGTGACTATACTGGTGAAGCAAAAATCATTTGCAAATCAAGGACAATGAGTGTGATGGAAGTTCACGACTTGCTGAGATTTTATGAGAAGGACATACTGGTGCTATACAAGAATCAAATTGAGAGCTCTCCAGAGACTGAAGAATATGCCAAGTGTTATACTCGAGCAGTGGTAAGGATTGTTAAAGAGAAGCTGTCGTATGATCCCTCTACGGTACAGATTTCCAAGAAATTCAGAATGTAGAAGCCATCTAATGCTAAAGCCTAGGGGAAGATTGTAGAGACTAAGAAAATATGAGGCTTTTGCATTAGATATTTTATGGGATTGTTTATAATTGTAATTGGGCTAACTTGTATGGGTTTAGTGGGTTAAGTAGGTCCGGTTGATTGTTAGCATGTATGGGCCGAATTTTGTGTCTTGTTTTACAAGTTAGGGTCAACTATATAAAGAACATGTAATTCACTACTTTAGGGTTGTTGATTGTGTGTATTGATAAGGGGGTGTTCATCGAAATTCTCTGTGAGAATTTCGACTTTCTCAAGGTGTGTGGTAATCGGATTTCATCAAGTATTCTTCCACTGGTTTGTATTTTCATATTGTTTTCGTCGTTTCTTTACTATTTTATTCGATTATTCTTGAATCAATTATAATCACCGGATTCCGCACGGTGATTTGTAGACTAGATATCGCGTGAGGGGCTATTTAGATCCTTACACATTGCCATGAAACAAGTCTCTCCCCTAGAAACTAACATCCGCCTGAAGTTGATTTCTTGTCCAAATTGTAGTCTCCATAATCACTATCAGTGAATACTTTGAAGGTGAAATCAAAATTCTTAGGGTACTACAGACCTAGTTTAGGTTGACCCTTCAAGTATCTGAATATCCTTTTAACTGCTAACATGTGGGACTCCTTTGGTGATGCTTGGTATCTTGCACATAGGCAAACACTGAACATTATGTCTGGCTTACTTGCTGTGAGATGCATCAGGGATCCAATCATTGCTCTATAAAGGTGCTCATCCACAGGTTCACCACTACAGTCACTTGTAAGCTTGTGGGATGTGGAGATGGGAGTCTTGGTGCTAGAAGCTGATTGCATATCAAAACGTTTAAGTATATCTTGAATATATTTAGATTAGTTAAAGAAAATACCAGAGTCATTTTGCTTCACTTGAAGCCCCAAGAAGAAACCGAGTTCTCCCATTGAGCTCATCTCAAACTTTGCTTGCATAAGAGCTTCAAATTCTTTACAAAGATCAGAATTAGATGAACCAAAGATGATGTCATCCACATAAATTTGAACCATCAACATGTCTTTACCAACTTTCTTGATAAAAAGTGTTTTGTCAATTGCTCCTCTCCTATACCCATTTTCCAAGAGATAATTGGAAAGGGTTTCATACCATGTTCTAGAAGCTTGTTTGAGACCATACAAAGCTTTGATCAACTTACACACTCTATTAGGATGGTGTGGGTCCTCAAAACCTGGAGGTTGACAGACATACGCTTCTTGATCAAGTAACCCATAGAGAAAGACACTCTTGACATCCATTTGGAATACTTGGAAGTTCTTGAATGCAGCATAAGCCAAAGATTCTGATGGCTTCTAATCTTGCTACAAGAGCAAAAACTTCATCATAGTCAATTCCTTCCTCTTGATCGTACCCTTGCACTACTAATCTTGCTTTGTTTTTCACCAGTATTCCTCTGTCATCCTTCTTATTTCTAAACACCCATTTGGTACCAATTAGCTCTGCCCCTTCTGGAAAATCAACCAATTCCCATACTTTTTAATTGTTGATCTGAAACAGTTCTTCCTGCATAGCTTCCACCCAAACTGTTATCTTCTAGATCTTCAGTTACCTTGGTAGGAACTTCTTGTGATAGAAAGGCAGCATGCAAGCAGATGTTTGCATCAACAGACTTGCTTCTTGTCAACACAGGTGCTGACACATCTCCAATAACATTCTCCAAAGGTTGATACTTGCTGATTCTTCTATCTTGGAACATTGGGAATTCATGGCTTCTTCCATTGGTGGGAAAATTGAGTTGTGGAAGTATCTCATCAAGCTCAATATTTCTAATAGGTGAAATGGGATCGGGTGTTGTGTTTTAATCTTAGGAACTTGGCATTGACCCATAGGATTAATGTTCAGAACTGAGCTCATTTGATGCTAGATCATTTGAATTTGAAGGCTCAGTGATCCTAGAGTCAGAGTTCTCCAAAGAATCTAAACCGTTATTTTCCGGTTGACTTGAACCGAAGATTCAGTTGAAGCAGGTTCCATTTGAACTTGAACCGGAAATTATTCCGCTTGATTTTGAACCGGAACATTATCCGCTTCAATTTGAATGACATCATAAGTGTTTTTCGCAACTGTTGGCTTCAGTGGCTTCATGCTAAGTGAAGAAAAGAATGGAGGGTCAACAAAGAAGTTCTTTATGCTACTCCTCCAATGTTCCTCAGCAGAAGTTTTGATTTCCTGTACCTGAACATAATTACTAACAGGATTCTCAACAGTTATGTTGAAGGCGGTGGTTAGTGAATCAATATCATATAACCAAGAGGGCTGAGAAGTAAAGTTGTTCTTTGATTTCTCATTAAAGAACACATTTAGTGTTTCCTCAACAACTTTAGTTCTCTTGTTGTATACTCTATATGCTTTTGACACACCAGAGTAACCAACAAAATATCCATCATCTGCTTTTTCAGCAAATTTTGGCAATAGCTCATTAGTTATAAGGATGGTAACAGGACACCCAAAAGATTTAAAGAAATAGATGTTTGGTTTTCTACCTCTCCAAAGCTCATATGGTGTTTTATTCTTTCCCTTAACAATTAAAATTTTGTTTTGGACCATAACAGGCAGTGTTTACTGCTTCAGCCCAAAAGATTACAGGAAGTGTACAATCAGCCAACATTGCCTTGACAGCTTCAATCAAAGTTCTATTTCTCCTTTCAGCAACTCCATTCTGTTGTGGAGTTCTGTGAGCACTGAACTGCCTTGTTATCCCTTTTTCTTCAAAAAAAAATGAATTTAAAACATGATTTTTAAATTTTGTGCCATTGTCACATCTGATTGTTTTGACTTTCAATTTTGACTGATTTTCTAACTTGACAACAAGAGTTTTCAACAATTCAGTAGTTTCATCATTTATTTTTAAAAAGAAAACCCAAGTATATCTAGTGAAATCATCAATTATTACAAAACAATATGACTTCTTTCCCAAACTCATTACCCTAGTTGGCCCAAACAAGTCCATGTGTAGCAACTCTAAGGGTTGTGAGATAGAACTTTCAGCTTTTGGCTTGAAGGAAGACTTGTGTTGCTTACCCTTGAGGCAAGGTACATAGTGCTCAGAACAAGTAAATTTTTTAGCAGGAAGACCCTTGACTAAACTAAGATTGACAATTATGTTCATATTCTTGTAATTTACATGTTCTAGCCTTCTATGCCAAAGATCAGAATCATCAACTGAGGCTTTGGATATAGAATAGGCAGTGTCACTACTAAGTGCAGCAACTGACATATCCAATACTTACAAACCTTCTTTCCTGGGTGCTTGAAGCAAAATCATTTCCTCAGGAATTTTAACTTTAGATTTCAGTATGATTGCCTCTTTCTCATTAAATAAGACATTTTACCTCTTGTCACACATTTGTGAGACACTGAGTAGGTTAAAGTTTGATGTATCAATTGTAACATCTCCTCTAGATGAGATGTACCCCTTGATGCTTCCAAAGGCAACAGTTCCTCCATTGAATATTTTTGTGTTTTCTAGGATGTTTTTATTTCCTGTCATGTGACTAGTGCACCCACTATCAATGATCCACATTCGATCTTGACTTTTATTTTGCACCTGCACATGTCACAAATTTATTAGCTTTTGTAAGGGACCCAAGCCTTTGTGGTCTTGGGTCTTCCCAATGCATCATTATACTTGTACTCTTTCAGTACTAAAGTATTTAAAATAGGTTACTCAGTGAGCAAATCATCATTTTCAAAGTCTAAATCTTGCTGTGAACTTTGTGAATGAAATTTCTCACTTCCTATTTTTGATTTTGTTTCCAAAGCCTTTCTTTATCTAAACTCTCTAAACTTTCTTTGTTTATTTGACTCAGTTTTTGCAAAATCATTATTTGGAAATTGGTTATGACTTGGAACTCTAGTTCTTTCTGGTGAAGCAGTATACTTATGTGATGCAAAGCTATTTTTAACAGATTTAGCACTTTGAAGCGGAACAGTAGAGCTTCCGCTTGAACTAACTACAAACTCATTTTGACCAAAATTTCTTTCTGTTTGGAAAAGGTTGCGAGACTTGACTTTTCCTCTTGAAGGGTTCCTCCTTCCTTGACCTTCAAACACTTCATAGTTTTCACTAAACTTCACAGATGGTCTTTGTTTTAAAGCAGTGACAGACCTGAAGTTTTTCTTGTTTTCCAGTTGAACATGAGTTCGAGCGGAGGATTGTTCCGCTTAAACTTTAGCCGGAAAATTGTTTTGCTTAAAAACTGAGAAACTTCCATTCCTTTCATTACTAGTTATAACCTGGTTTGAATTTGATTCAAAATGCTTAACTGTAGGACTCTTAACAGGTGAAACTTTTCCTATTATTTTCCTAGCCAAATTTTGACTTTTCACAGTTTTAGGTTTTGAAGATTGGTTTCTGTTCAGAGGCTTATAAAAACAATCAGCTGCTAAATGACCCATTTTACCGTAGACTATACACTCCGAAACTCTAGAAGATTCATAAGAGTTAGTGTATCTAGGGGATTTTTCACTTGTTTCTTGATTAAAAACTGTTCTACCAAAAAAATGACCTTTGCTAGTTTTGACATTTTCAACATGCTTACCTTCAACTTTTGAATCTTTTAGTTCATAAAAAGTAGGTGGAGGCACTTCAAGCCTTGGTTTCAAATTTTTTTTATTGATCAACTGCTGCAGAGGTGCTTGCAGCAGTGATTTTAGTTTTAACAGTTTCACATTTCTCTTCAACAACTGTTACTGGAGCAGTGTCATCAACAACTAAACTGAATGTGCTTTCAGTTTGTAAGGCAGGAATTGGTTCATTTACAGGTAAGTAATCACCTGGTGGTTTAACAGAATTGTAACCAATGCCAGTTTTGCCATACATAGCACCATTCCAAAGTTTTTCAGCCTTTTCATTTGCTTTTTGAAATTGATCACAGGTGAATTGAGCTTCAGTTAGCTTCACCTCAAGAGAACCCACATCTGCCTTAGCATATTGGGTTTCCTTTCTTGAGATGTTCAGCTTGGAGATTAAGTCATCAATCTGAGTTTCTAAGTTTGAGTTTGTTTGTTTCAGTTTCTCAATTTATTCATTTAAAGCAGTGACCTTTGAAATGTACGAGTTTTCTGTTTTCCTAAAACACTCTTTTAGTCCTGTTAGGTTTATTGGCTCATATTCTGCAATAACTTCCTCCCAGTCAACAAACTCCGTTTGGTTAGCTACAACTTCTGTAGAGTTGTTGTTATTCCCACTTCCACTTGGTTTTGGTGGTGTTGGCTGTGAGCCTAAAGAACCATGTGTGTTGTTGTTCTTGTAGCTGTTGTTGTCATGGCTTCCTTGAATCTTGCTTTGATTATGATTCTGAAACTGACGTTCTTTTCTTGGACTTGAACACTCTCTTGCAAAATGACCCAATTGGTGACAGTTGTAACACTTGACCTTGCTTTTGTTAAAACCAATAGGTGCATTTTAGGCTCCTTTGTAAGTTCTCCCAGTATGTTTATACAAACGTTGGGCTCTTACTGAGACCATAGCAAGCTGTGTAAGAATGCCCATCTCCTCCAAGTCATCTGCACCAATACACCCTAAATCTTCACGTGTGAAGTTGGAGTGTGAATCAGTGACTACAAAGGCATGATGGTTGTTCTCGAAATTGTGAGACACATTTTTAGAAAAGTTTGAGTTCATGTTTCTTTGAGTTTGAGAATCAGTTAATACAAGTGCAGTTGATTGAGGCTGAGATGTTTCAGAGACTGAGTTTGTTTAAGGTTTATCTCTATCTCATAGGCACATAAGATATCGTGGAGTTCACTCAATTTAAGTTTCTTAAGGTTTTTGCACTCTCTTATGTTTACTGTATAAACAGTCCACATTGAAGGTAGTGACCTTAGAAACTTTCTGTTAACATCTGCCTGTTGAAGAATTACATCAGCTCTTTAAAGCTCATCAAGTAGATAGACAAAGTGAAGATACTAGTTAGTCATTGTTTTACCATATTTTTAACTCAAATTTTCATATTTTTGTTTTAAAATGTCCTTTTTATTCTCTTTTACCTTACTTGTTCCTTCATACATCTCATTGAGAGCATTCCACAGTTCGAAAGCCGTTTTGTACCCTTTAAACCTAGAAAGTATGGAGTTGGGTAAAGCTGCTTGCAAGGTCCAGTAGGCCTTGAAGTTTGGCTCGAGTTGTTTGTGGTCTATGTCGGTAAATTTTTCAAGTGGTTTTGGAATGAGAACATTTTCATCATCCGCAGATGGTACAGTTACAACAATGGGACCAACAGTCATTGACTTTCAAATACGGTGGTCTAAACTTCGAACAAACCCCTCCATATGGAGTTTCCATGTCTCAAAATCCTCTGGGGTGAACATGGGTGGTTTGTTTATGCTACCGTTTGAAGTTATTAAACTGAGATCGTTCATTTTGAAAGTTTTTTGAAAGAAAAGCTTGAAAAACAGTAAAGTAGACAAGTAAATATCAACTTTGAAGCACTTGAAGTCTTCAAAGTGAGAGCCAAAGCTCTGATACCACTTGTAGGATCGAGATTCTTAACACCTAATTAAGATACAAGATTTACTTACAAGATTAACCTTGCGGAATTAAGTTAACCTTCACTTTACTTAAACGATTAACACTTGTGAATACTAGTTGTTTGCATGAATATAGTAACCCACGAAGTAAAATATACTCGGCACTATTTGCATTAACTCAACAATATTACACAAGTCTTGCACAGATTAATGCGTGTACAATGTTGAACACGAGCTAAGCTATATATAGTGCTAAGGGAAATCAATGATAGCCATTGATTTCCATAAGGTCATCTAGACTGTTGATTACAAAAGTCAAATTATACTACCAAAAAAATAATCTTGGACAGACGGGATTTCTTGCATGTGATCAGCTACAATCTACTTTGGGAGAGCGTCTTTGATAGATAAGGAAGCAACCAGAAAGCTTTTGCAGGGATTTGATGACTGAAAAGACTTCAAAGGAAAAGTCTGGTGAACTCATTGTCTGATGGATAATCGAGTTCACTCGGAATATTCACTACTTGACAAAACTGCTTCTTCCGGTTAAATGGACTTCTCCGCTTGAACTCGGATTTCCGCTTGAACTCTGCTTAACCGGAACTGCTACAAAATAGGCTTCAACCGGAACACCAAATTGTGACATTTTACTTACATTACCACACCTAGTAGAAGGTATAACAACAATTAAGGAGCTTGCAGAGAAAAAAAAGCAATAACTATATTATTGCATGGCCGGAGGACCAAATGATCAATGCTGATCATGATAAGATATTAAAATCAAATGTTTGTTCCATTGATAATAAAGTTAAAGTACTTGAAGAACCACGTATCCACTTTAATGAATTAATTACTATATTAATCACATTATTTACCTGGAGTAACAAAACATGACAAATAAAACCGATCACATATATATATATATAATCGGTTTTATTTGTCATGTTTTGTTACTCCAGGTAAATAATGTGAAAACGAAGCTTAAGGTACAGTACGTAGCATCAAACAACTTGACGAGCATGACGACGATGAAAAAACTTACAAGGAGCCAGACTAACCCGACCAAGATATTATAATTTTCATAGAAATGAAAGTTTGATTTGTGTATATGTATGTACAATTAATTCTAATATAATTTTAAGGTTTCTCATAGACATATGTATCAAGTTTAAGAGAAATAAAATCTTTTTGTCTTTTATAAAGTTTATGCTAAAACACACCAAAAATCTTTTTGATTTTTTTTAAATGAAAAATAAAATGCAATACAGAATCAGTCTCTATTTTCGATTTTGCTAGAAAGATCATGACCTGAGATCATATCAACGTAACGCATCTAACACATTTTTTCGGCCTTAATCAGCAAGTCATGATATTCGTAAGTAAACATTTATGTTTATTTCAGCATGCGCCAATCATTTTTATCGTTTTTAGATATGCTTAAGGTAATTTTATCAAGCATAGATAACTCGGCCTCCATTATATCAGAAATACCAGCAAATCATCATGTTTTATCATATAGAATCAACTTTTATTTTAGATTAATCAACCTTGATGAGTCATGTAAAAATAAAGAAGAACCCCAAATACCTAGCAATTAGGTCGGTCTTGTAGACACGCAGAGAAAGCCCAAGTATTTGAGAAAATAAGAAAGCAAAACACGTGAAGTTGTATAATTCAACAACGATCAGGTCGATACTTCTGTATACGCAGAGAAAGTCCAATGAATTATACGAAACACCAAGAAAAATAAAGCAGAATCTCAAACAAACAATAATCAGGTCGATCTTTCGATACACAGAGAAAATCCGAGCGTTTGAGAAAATAAAGAAAATCAAACAAGTTTAAACCTTTCAAAATGAAAACATGCATTCATCAGGATATCTCTTATTATGTTTTTGTCATAATCATCACACAACATTCATCAAGAAGCAAATAACCAGAGATCATCAGGCAAGCTTTATGTTTATATCTTACTTGCAGATATCAGATTAGTCATGCACATCACAGATTATGCTAGTACCTACATCTTTTAGACTTAATCTATCCATGGCAGGTAGCGTATATCCTGATGTACTATCATTTCTTGCATTTGTCAGATCAATTTCTCAATTTTTTATTTTTTATATATTTTCCATAATCTCTCCCCCTAAAGTTAAACAAACTCAATTTTTTGAAATTTTTAAATTTTTCTCCCCTCTAAAAATATGCACGAAAGAAAATGAAAAACAAAAATGAAAATGATCAATCAACACTTGACACATTTTTTAAAATGATAATTTTGAAAATCAGGTTTTCAAAGATATGAACGATTCAATCTAACTTAAATCAACCACAAGTATTCCACTGTCAGCAATTTTTTAATCACAAATTTGTCATCTTGAAATACATGCATACACTGGAAAATAATAAGTCTATTAGACCCCGACCCCTCTCCATGGTTGTGGGTCGACCAGTGTCTTCAACAAAATATGTGTTGGTCATAGAGACAATTTTTGGTCTCCATTCGTGTTTTGGTTTTGAAATTTCTAGTGAACCATTGTCAACTAATGAATGACAATCAGAACTACTACCCAATCTTTCATAAGTAAGCTTCTTTTTCCAGAAAAAATTAGTATTGGGCATAAGTTCACTAAAAATAATGTCATTAGAATCAACATATTTTGTATTTTTGGCATTTGATGATGAATTGTTAGTAGTCGTAGGACAATTATTTGCATAATGACCCTTCTGATGGCAAACATAACAATGTCGATGACTAGTTAGATTATTTGAAATTGGCTTTCCAAACTGATCAGTTGAAGATTCATCATAAACACGTGGAAACATAGGTTTGGGTTTTTGTGGTTTCTGAAAAACATTTTGGAGAATCATAAAAACCAGAATCATCTCCAAAACCACAGAATTTATCTTGACGATAAAACCTATTAGATTTAGCGGAATAAAATGAACCTAAACTTTTTCAACCTTTTGGTGTTGCATCGGATACCCAATTCTTCAGTAGACACCTTATCCTTTGAAGATGAAGGAGACACTTCCTTCTTCCAAACTTGAGGCTTCTTATCCGATGACACCTTCTGTTGCTTTTTCTGCTCAGCTTTGAACACCTTCTAATTTACATTCTTCATTTGAACCTCTTTACTTTCAAATCCCAACTTACCATTCTTTTGTTTGAATTTATCTTGCACAGAATTTGGTGTCTCATGACCTTGTTTGGTCAGTTTTGTACATTCAGACTTGATTCCTTTCAGATATTCTTCTCAGAAATCAAAGAATCATCTATCACAATATCTAAAAACTTGTGAATTTTCACTTTTCCTGGAATTCCATCTAACACCTTTTCTTTTTCAAGAAATATAGATTTTGGATTAAACCTCGGAACTTTGATTAAATCAAATCTTTCTTCATCCTTTTTCTTTCGAGACTTTGACTTTGTTTTCTTTCCTGAACTGGTATCAGCAAATTTCGAATAATCATGCTGTTCAAGACTAGATGATATAGCTAGTATAGATATTTCAATATTAACAGGAGCAGGAACTTGATGAAGATTTGCATCTTTACCATTCTCCTGACTCTTCTCCAGCTGATACAAATAATTCAGGAACGTTGGTGAATTATTACAGTTCTTCAATTTCCTTTGCAAATCAAAAATCTCTATTTTTTGTTCAGATATCCTCGTATTAGCTTCCATCAATTCTTTCTGTGAAGCAATGTACTTGTCCGAAAATTTGTTATATTCATTTTTATGATGTTGTCTCAAGTCACACTCTTCCAGAACTTCAGCAGTAACTTTGTCTACCTGTTTCTTATAATATGCAACATCTTGTTTCCAAATATTATTTTTCCTTTGTAACTCACTATTTTCATCACGCAACCTCGTTAGTTCCTCCTGAAATTTATTGACATTTTCATACTTTTCTTGAAGAGGATAACATTTCTCAAATAAAGCATCAAAGGTTTCTTCAACATCTTTGTATTCAGCCTTTGCTTTGTTACAAGCATCAACTAAGTCCTCTTTCTCTTTCAACCAATCTTTCTTGAATTTGACAAATTCAGAACACGTTATACATGAGAAAGATGATGCACCCTTTTGAATTTCTGCTTCGTAACCATCACAAATTTTATTTTTCCACGTTATACATTCTTTGTTATGTCAGTTTTAGTGAAACAACCAAAATTCATGATCTAAGAATTTTGAGTTGCGAACTGATGTGAACTGGTATGAACTGGCCCAAACTGAGTTTCGCCGAAGTGATACGAACTGGTCCGAACTGATCTGAACTATGACTTCGGTTACACGAACTGGTCTGAACTGGTCCGAACTGATATGCAAAGTGTGACTTCGGTTACACGAACTGGTCCGAACTCGCACTTCGGAGCAGTTAGTTTCTGAACAGATTGTTCTTGCACACTTTACACGAACTGGAGCTCATCCGAAGTGCCACTTCGTGTCACTTCGTGAAATCACGAAGTGTGACTTCGTGTCACTTTGGATCTCACTTCGTGTCACTTTGGGTGACACTTCGTGAACAGCCTCATTAGTATCTTCGTCTTGTTTAGATACTTCACACGACGAACTAATCATGCTCTAACAAAATATGAAGAGCATTAGAAGAAATTGCTGTCAGCGGACGAGGCACGGCCCGTGTCGTGTCTTGTAAAAGCAGCTGGTCTTGACATTTCTTCCATCCAAACAATGACTAAATGGCATTAAAACATGTTTTTGTCATTTGTTTTCAAAATGTACTCAATGGATGCTTTCTTTTGATATAAACATGCTTTTTAAGCAAGATTTGAGCTAGAAACAAGTTGTAAAGTGAAAAACTCATGGTCTTATGCTTGAAGATAAAGAATGATGATGAAGATGATGGACATAAGAAGAAAGCTTATGAATGAGGAATGGATAAGTGAAAAAAAAAAGTTAACATCCTTACCTAGTATGTGTGAAACTTTGTCTAAAATTTAACCTCAAGTTCTCCAGAAAGCTCCAAAAGAAGAGGACAAGAATTTCCAGGCGGTTATCCCATTCTTTATACAACTTCGTTCTGACAGGCACGACCCATGCCAAGGGGTGCACGACCCATTTTGGGCTGTCGGACAATTTGATATTGGGATTTTATGACACGGGTCTCAAATGTGGCATGCACCGTGTTGTGGTTCGAGCATGGCCCGTGTCGGGCTTTCCACACGAAATATTTTGAAAGTTTTATTCCTAAAATCTGGAAAAAAAAAGAAAAGAAAACTAACAGAAAATAAAAAAATAGATGCCTAATTTTTAGTTCCGGGTCTTAGGCAGGACCCGCAGACACACTATGCGTGTCTGACTCTAGGGTTAGGACTTCCTAAGAGGTGTCAGGAATTCCTTTATAGAGCTTCAACCGGTGGTCGTTGACTTTGAAAGGTGGGTATTTTCCGGAGTAGATTTCAACGACCCCGTAGGTATAAACATGTGTCACTATGAACGGTCCCGTTCATCTGGATTTCAAATTTTCTAGGAAGAATTTTAGTCGGGAGTTGTACAGTAGCACTTTATCACCTTCCTGGAATTTTCTAACTTTTACAAGGCGTGAATCGTGGTAACGTTTTGCTCGTTCCTTGTAAATGCTAGAGTTAGCATATGCTTGGTTTCTCAATTCTTCAAGCTCATTGACTTGGGAGAGTCGGATTTGGCCTGCTTCACGCAGATCTAAATTGATAGTGTAAAGAGTCCAGTATGCTTTGTGTTATAATTCCACGGGGAGATGGCAAGCTTTCCCATAGACCACTCGGAACGGTGTGGTTCCAATTGGAGTTTTATAGGCTGTCCTGAATGCCCAAAGAGCATCATCAAGTTTATCAACCTAGGCCTTTCGGATTTCTCCCATTGTTCTTTCAGTTTATCAACCTAGGCCTTCCTGAATGCCCAAAAAGCATCATCAAGTTTATCACTTTTTCCCCTAATTTTCACTCAGATTAGAGCCAATGATGGAGTAGCTATTGGATCCGATGTGTCCGAAGCTTTTCGGATCGACCTGGAGAAGCTCACCTCGAAGATCCAGTCGCTTCTTCTATCCATCTCACTCTCAAATCCTCTCGAATTTGCCCAATCTTTCTTTCGTGATGAAGTGGAGCAAAAATATTCAATCTTCTTCGAATATGCCCTAATTCTATGAAATTGCATCCATAAATCATCGGATTCCTCCGCGGTGATGATTTCACGAATGGCGTCTTGCATCTAGAAAACAACCAAACAAGTCGTTCCTCACCGGGTTCATCTTCATTTTACTGTCTTCTACGTAAATGACTAGCGTTTCTACGAGTCTCAAGCCCGCTTAAATACGGTCTGCTCAAACCCTAGAAAGTTTTTCATTCACTTGATTTAAATTAACAATAATGTTACTTATATCAACAGGTTGAGAATCTGAAAGTTGTACTTGAAATTAAGGTCAGATTTTGATTTCTTAACCTTCGTTTTAAAGGCTAGTTTAGATGAATTTCGTTACAGTTAGTATATAGTGTATTGTGGTTTCTAGAATTATGGAATAAATTGTCACAAGTGCCACTTCAGCAACAACAGCTTCAGAGATCACACTTGTCCTCGTGTAAGCCTTTTGACCTTTTCAATTTTGTGTAATGGTACATTTGTTGCATTTTACTCGATTTGATTGCCAAATGATTGGATGAAATCACTAGTCTCAGTTCTACTTTTTGTTCTAATAGTACAGATTTGAGATTAACTTCATAAAACTTCCATGTGTTCTTATGCATTTGACTCTAATTTGTTATAGTTCCCCCAATTTTTTATGTGGAAATGAAAGCTTAAAACAAATATATAACTAGAACTCGTTCTATGCTTCTTTTGGTCAGACAAATTGATACAATATCACATGTTTGTTGAATTTTCTATTTTAATGATGACATTAGTTTCGTGATGTTTCCCTAATTTTGATGTGGAAATAAATAAGTTAATAAATTACTATACCTTGATTTGTTAATGTTCCATCCAAGTTTTTATATCATTTTTTCCTCTTTAGTCATGTAACCAGAAAAATATTTGTCGAGATAAAAGGAACAGAAGTATATTAAAAAACAAGGTAATATTTTTTTGAGATAAGAATGAGACATGTTTGATTATGGATTGAACAAAACATACACAACCATGATGTTTAGTGCTCTTGCTCTATTCATGCTAGCAGGTAAAAAACGAAGGGTAACATGGTTACATATTGTACCGGTCCCTGCTCTAGAATAACATTAGTTTTGTGATTGTAATTATGCCCAAGAAACTATTATTTTGTGTTTATGTGATGGTTGATTATGATTTTTAGGAGAGATCTTGACAACCAAAGCAGCAGCTAGCAGCTGCATATAATGTCATAATGGTAATTTAATTGCTACTACTGCAACTCGGCAACTTATTTTTATATTTTATTTTTCATTTGTTTTCTCTCAGGGGTTATCTTTCATCTCTACATGCAAAAAAGAGGAAGTTGCTTCCATTTGCAATCCTATTAGATTCCTTAAGTTGTATGTATGCAATATGACTTCATTGTTACATCAAACAAGATTTCGGTTTCAATGTGTTATATATATTATATGGTTATGCATTTGTTTTTACTTTTTATGTCTACAGAAGATGTGAAATATCTGCTTGGATGGTGAAAAGAGCCGAAATGAATGGATTCAAAGCTATTCTTCTTTCTGTTGAAGCTCCTAAACTCAGTCGTAGGGAAGCCAACATATAAAACAAGTAAAAATCATCCCCAAAAGTAGTACTTATTTCCTTTATTACTTAATTTTGGAACATATTACGCAGAATGATCGCACCCCAACTGAAGAATTTTGAAGGTCTCGTGTTGACTGAAGTTGAGGAAGCAGGTGAAATTACCATCTATTTGTTTTTTTAAATTTCTTATCATGCAATAATTTTAAAGATTAATTATATGTATTATGCAGAGTTAGGGTTCAAATCTTGAAGCATTTGCATCTGGGACCTTTGATCCTTCTCTTTCTTGGACATTCTTCTCAGGTTTGTCTAATTGTAGAAGGAATGATGATGTTTTGGTGTTCCTGCTTGCTTGATTAGAAGTTTATTTGATTTTAGGCTCTATTTTTTTTAATTCAGGTGAAAGAAGTAAGTATTTAACATATTTACTTCTATCTCTTGATTTTCAAGTTGAAAATATGTCACGTTTTTATGTTGGCACGTGTCCTTATGGTGTTTACTTGTTATCTTGAAAGTTTCCTAATTATGTACTTTAAACTATGTGTGTGCAACTCCATATGCTGCACTACTTGACACAATATGAAATGCTTATGATATTCTTTCATATTGTGATATCAATCTCCCAGAGGTACCATATACTCACACTTATTCTAGTATCATTTTGCTTAACATTAGCTTTCATATACGATAAGTATGTGATTTATGGAATGCGGAGAATATTTGGCACTTCATTTACCAGCAAATTGTTCTTTGTAGATCGAGAGTAATGATAAATATGCTAATTGTGGACCACCATAACTCATCCTGCTCTTGGTCCTCTTTGAGAAATCACTAGACAAAAAGTGATTTCATATTTCATCTTCTCTATTGAACTTGTGTAACAGGGTTCCATCTTATTTATGGAATGTGGAGAATGATTAATCTTACAACTTTAATAGTCCATGTCAGTCACGGGGGTTACTTGTTGTTATAAGTGGTTCCAAGAGATTTTGATATAAATATCCCTACCTTTCAAAATGGAAGACATCATCAGCTTAGTACCAGTGCAACAGATCTTAAAAATGGAGAATTTGGCTTTGAACTAGCTTTGTTCAAAAAGTGTCTTTATAGTCATCTGGATTAGGGGGACACACCAGCATGCCTTTCAGTATCTGCACCTGAAATCAGATCCGATTGAGCATCTTATAAACAGCAGCAGCATCAGAAAATTAAATACAGGCATGAATAGTTGCAGCGAAATTGGAAGTGTTAATCACATCAATTATAAAACATATATCACTGGTTATTCAATACAGGCATGAGTAGTTGCTAAAATTCATAGAAACATCCATAGACTTTCATTATGTTTGTAAGTTTGCGATAACCATGTGGAAAAAATGTCAAGGGGCTGATATGTATTTTACTTATGTCTTAAGTTTTTTAAGAGATATGCAATCTTGCGAGGCTACCCTAATTGACTTCGAAATATATTATTAATGCATCACTAACTGACTTAGAAAAACTATTATTATTGTTGATCATTGTTTTGCACCATGAAAGAGGTTGATGATTTGTTCATGTTTGCATGTCAATAGGTTACCAGTTAATGAAGATAAGGCCATGGTGATTATGGTTAAGACTACCATTCGCAAGTTTTAGATTGGGGCACCGACTCTAGTTGTGAGTTCAACTTTTGTATTTGAGTAACATGTTGCTTATTGCACCTAATGGGAACAAATGAGACGATTATCAATTTTTGTATTTAAGAAGACTCAATGAAATGTAAGTCAAGGTAAAGATTTAAATTTGAGTTATTAGGAGATTAGGGAGGTTTTATGAATTTGACGAAATTCATGATGCTCTTCATTTCTTGATCAGTTTATTAGGTACACCTAGTGAAGAAATCTGGCTAGGAGTAAGAAGCTCAAGGACCGGGCAACTTATGTGTCAAACTTTATTTTCCGGAACCTGGAGTAGTGCTGTATATTTGTAAACTTTTGTGATTAACTTTGGAATTCTTAACTAGTAGTTGTATGTATATGAAACGCATTGTTATAATTGCTATATATGTGAAATACATTATTTTACTATAAGTGTATTTTATTTTGTAATATTGGATTAATTGTCATTTAATGCGGAAATTAATTATTTTAGAAAAAAAATATTTTTTTATTAAAAATTAAAATTCTTGACGCACAAAAATACGTGTCATAAGCAGATTTATGGCAGGGGCTTTCTTGACAGGCATTTTATGACGCGCATTGCACATCATAAAATGGGCATAATCGTTTGCACGTCAAGAAGCTTCTTGACATGGCCTTCCTTGACGCGTAAATGCGCGTCATCTGACCCCTTACTTGATACGCATTGCGCGTCAAGAAAGACATTTTTTTCCTTGGGTGGCTCTTTTTATTGCCTTCCATTTTTTTATATATTTTTTTATACAAACATCAAATGAAACGATTTGAAAAATTATTGATAAGAAACCGAGTGTTAAAAAACGAAAGTTTAAGTAAAAATAGGGTGCTTTTGCAAATAATGGTACTTGCAATGGGGTTTGTTCAAACGAAGAGGTTTAGGCTCAACAAGGCTATCTAGGGGGTATATTTAGAAAAGTGGGGGGTGAAAGAAGAGAAAATGGGAAGATCCTAAGTGCGTCATCCATTTAACCATATAAATCCAGCTTTTTCCATTTTGGGTTGTATTATCGAGTCAAGTTCTACCTTTATCGAATTTACATGGCTTCTCTCAAAGTTTCAAGAAAAATGAGCATGCATAATGTTTTATTTAATGCTATTCAGGCTAAAATCCTCACCGAAAAAGGGAAAAGGGAATATTATGAGTTTACTTGGAAATTAAACTTATTTTTCCTCTTGTCGTGAAGAGATACTCAGATTTAAAATTTTATTTGTTCAATGGAATTCGAGTTTTAGTAATTTCGAATGAGAACTTTATTCGTAAACAGATACTTGAAGTGGAAAATGATTTTTAAGATTTTGGAAAAATATGGTGTCCTAATTTCAAAAACTTTTGTGTAAGTCTTGGTTAACAAGACAAAGATAAAAATATATATTTTTTAAATTATTCCCAGCAATTCCCGTCCCCGCACTTACATTCTACATTGTTCTCAATGTACGTTTCCGAGGAAAAAGTAAAATTAAAGCGTGCAAGTTTACAACTCTTTTGTAGGTGCCAGATGAAATTTTCTGCGATTGCATCCTCTCCTGTTTTTCAAAATACTGAATAAAAAGTTAAATAATAAAAAGACAAGATAATTAAAGTCATAAGGTGATTATCATTTAATTAACTCATAAGGAGACAATTACATGGTAATCAATTTTTCAAAAGTCCTAGATAAGGATTACATAAGTTCCTAATTTACTTATTCAAATCCTAAGCTACTCATCAAGAAGCATCATCATGGGTCCATCTCTACTGTGACAACTGGCACTTCATTCATGTCGTTGGCATCGTCAAGGTTGACGATGAAATCAGCACCAAAGTAAAAAACGGGGAGAGTTGTGTTCTCTCCGACCTCCTCTTCCAGCCATGGCTCGTTTGACAAACGAGGAGGCAGGATCGGTGTCACCCTCTCGCTAAGGTCAGCCAGATGTCCAATAAAGATTTCAAAACCAACTATCAAGAAATTTACTTAATCGTTAAGAACGAGCTCATGCTCCTTCAAAGCTTCGATCTCCTCCCTAAGTTGCATACAATATCTGACCAGTGTTGAAACAATCGACCTTTGTTGACCTTCCGCGTTGTTTGCAGCAGCTGGTGGAGACACACCATGAATGGCCTTGCTAAAACATGAAGAGCATTAAAGGAAATTACTGACAGCGGATGAGGCAGGCCCATGCCTAGGGGGCACGGCCCATGTCGTGTCTTGTAACAACAGCTGGTCTTGACATTTCTTCCATCCAAACAATGACTAAATGGCATTAGAACATGTTTTTGTCATTTGTTTTCAAAATGTAGCTCAAATGGATGCTTTCTTTTGATATAAACATGCTTTTTAAGCAAGATTTGAGCTAAAAACAAGTTGTAAACTGAAAAACTCATGTTCTTATGCTTGAGTATTGCTTGAAGATAGAGAATGATGATGAAGATGATAGACATAAGAAGAAAGCTTATGAATGAGGAATGGATACATAAAAATGAAAATGCGTGAGCATCGGATCGTCTACTCGATCTAGCTAATCGGACATCGAAATGTAATTAACCGATTGTTTTATTGATCAATGAAGAACAATTACAATCAGTAAACACTGAGAAACACAACACAGAGAAACACCTTGAAAACACACACTTAGCATAAATCTCACACGCTCAGAACTAACAATTACACAGATCAAACAT
Organism: Deinandra increscens subsp. villosa; assembly: GCA_039602395.1. NCBI lineage: Eukaryota > Viridiplantae > Streptophyta > Magnoliopsida > Asterales > Asteraceae > Deinandra > Deinandra increscens. The sequence goes on along the minus strand of JBCNJP010000007.1, from coordinate 88,778,510 downwards.
CTATTTATACCCAGCAGGCCGATACCTGTCCGAACGTTAGGTTCGGCCAGTCCGAACTTCAGGTTCGGACCAGGCTCGGCCAAGCAACATTTGGCTTGATCTTGTACATAGCTTGATACTTCACACGACGCACATTACAGGTATCAACAAACTCCCCCTCGTCGTGTGCAGTATCTCTACTCTTCTACATCATCAAATCTGTATCTTCAACCAAGCTCCCCCTCAAGTGTAGAATCTGTTCGTCCGATGAAATGAATCTTCGAACAAACTCCTCCTCAACTTAATCGTAGCTTGATCTTAAATACTTGACATTGTCTGGTGTATCTCTGGTCTTTATCAACAGCCTCAGAAGACTTAAAGTTGTGATCACTTGCACCTTAGCATCCTGCATTAATATTTAAATAATCTTAGCGCAAAACGTCTCTTCGAGACTCCAAGATATGACTTTTGAAAATTGAATTTTGTATCACGTGTTGATCAGATCGAAAATAAAGCAGAAACAAAATCTTTTTGACTTTTTGAAAGTTTATGCTAAAACACACCGAAATCTTTTTGTACTTTTCTGAAATGAAATGAAATCACAATACAGAATCAAACACTATTTTTGGTATGAGAAAGATCACTATATGGGATCAAATTGGTCATAACGCACTGAACTACACTTCAATTTCAATTAATTGAAACACATAAGTCATGCTGATTGCCGGTATAATTTGTCCATATTAAACTCAGGCAGAATCGTACTAATAACATCTGGATATGTTAAGGTATTGATTAGATTTGCTTTGACCAGTGTACCCCACACTATCAGACATACTCAGACATTTTCTGTTTGACTTTCTTTTTCCTTTTGTGTGATAACCCTTGTGATTTGTCACAATTGCATAGTATTTATCATGATATTGTCAACTGTGTTCCATGCAAAAAGAAATGAGAACGTTAAATCGTCTACCTTAAGGTCGATCTTTCGATACGCAGATAAGGCCTCGGATTTAACAAAATAAGAAAAATAAAACAACTTGAAGTTGTATAACTCAACAACAATCAGGTCGGTACTCCCGTACACGCAGAGAAAGTTCGATGAGTTATACGAAACACCAAAGAAAATAAAGCAGAACGTCAAACGAACAACGATCAAGTCGATCTTTCGATACACAGAAAAATTCCGATCGTTTGACAAAATAAAGAAAATCAAACAAGTTTAAATCTTTGCAAAATGAACACATGTATACACAGTGACTTCTCATTCTGAAATTCACACTTATTTTTCTTTTTGTGTCATGAAATATGCATCAAGATGTTATCCACATGATCAAACATTAGTATTTAATGTATATCACATCTGAATATTTTCTGATTTGCCGAGTCTACCAAACATATCAAACAATGATCTTATGGCCCTTTTATCTACTCTCCATGAGTCAGATACGTAAGCCAATGTATCATCATTTCCAAATGATCAAATTTCTTAAAAATAAAATTATATTTTGTATGTATTCACCTTCATTCGTTATATATTTGGCATGTATTCACCTTCTTCCCATAACATGCTTTTTCTCAATTACTCCCCCTTATTTACAATTCTTCCCCTTAAATTGAAAAACTTGTAAACAAAGAAAATTGATCACTCAACATGGATATTTTTGCAGTTTTAGAATTCAGAAAATGCAGGTTAGAGAGATTTATCATGCAATTTAAATTATGCAGACTACTCCTCCATCAACAACTTTGCAATCGTTGATAGATCGTCTAGTAGTACCTGCACACTGGTCAAATGGATTAGTTCATAAAAGACCCGAAGCGGATCGCTTCTAGTCGACCAGTGTCCTGGTTTAGCTTTGAAACCACCTTAGGTTTCCATTGTTGTGATTTTGGTAATTCTGTTTTTTATGAACTTATCACAGGTGACTGTGATGATGAACCTACATTTTGAACCTGTTGAAACATTGGAACAAAACGTTTTTGATTTTGAAAGAATGGAGGTTCTACTTCATCAAACACTCTGCCACGTTCATCAAAGAATTTCTGTTGGGCAGGTTTACCAACCACTGGTTTCTTGTGAAACCTTCGTGAGGAATCAGCAGGCAGTGAACAATCTTTTGCCATATGCCCTATTCGGCGGCAAACATAACAAATTCGCTTTGTCTTGTCCCACTTTTGACGTATCTGCGAGGAGTTACACATAGGAATATCTCGAACATAATCAGAAACAGAATCATATACCTGATGCATGTGATCATGAACCCATTTGGATGTTGGGCTTCGAGATTGAGAACTTTCAGAAGAAACTTGAGCTTTCACAAAAACTTCAGAAATCTTTCGAGCATCAACACAATGAAGAGGAAATTCTTTATTAGAAAAAAGCTGATCAGAACCTTTGAGCTTGTAGAATCTCTCAGGTAGAACCTTGTCTGCTTTGAAAACCTCCTTCTTCACTTGCTTCATTTTTAATTTCTTCAAGTTTTGTAATGCAGATGCTGGAGCATTCTCAATTTTACCTTTCTCAGCTTGAAACCCTAAACCAACTTGTTTACCAGAAATCTGTTCCTCAGAATTTGAACTCGAGTGTCCATTCTTGGCTAATCTTGTGAACTCAGCTTTCACATCAGTGATTTTCTTCTGATTATAGAATATTGTCTCATCAAAGTCAGATTGAGACTGAATCCTTTCACTAGACAAAGCTGATTTCTCATTATTAGCAGAAGATGAACCAGATACAAACTTCGGAGCAAGAGGAATCTCAGATTTCTTTTCCTTCTTCTTGTTGTTCTTCTTGTTTTTCTTTTTCGGTACAACCTTTTCTACCTCAGAAGTAGATGATGAAACCTTTAAATAATCAAAATCTTCAACTTGTTCCTTCACTTCTTTGAATGCTTCTTTAATTTGAGCCGGGGGTGATGCAGTTTTATCAAACATCTTCTCAAAATTAGCATCATTAGCTAAGAAGCTTGTGAAAACTTGAGAATTTGATACATTTTTCAGCAAACGATTTGCATCGTTGACTTGAATTTTGAGATCAGAAATTTTCTGTTGTGCTTCAGCCAACTCTTTTTCTGTAGCGATCAAACGCTTAGCAACTTTATGAGTTTCAAACTTTTGCATTAGAAGATTTTCCAATCCTTCAAACAACTCTTTCTTTAGTTTAGCTTCATTTCGCCTTTGAATCTCCAAATTTGTTGTTTGAACTTTATTCACACTAACCAACTCCCGCTTCTCATCCAATAATTTTGCCATGTCAACTTGATATGCTTCAAGTTGAGCAGCGGATTCTTCAGCATTCTTGGTAAGCAAATCAAGCTTAATTTTGGATTTTTCAAAGAAATTTTGGATATCAGAAGTAGCATCTTCAGCATCAAACTTCCATTTCTTTATTTGGTTGAACAAATCCTCCTTCTGGTCTTCTAAGATGTCCATTTTATCAGCAAGCATCTGTTCATTTTCTTTGACGGAATAAAGATTTGCGTTAAGCAGACTCACTTCTTTTAACAAAGATTCATTTTTCAACATCAACTCCTTCTCATTGGTTTTAGACACCTCTAATTCTTCCTTTACTACCTTAAATTCCTCAGAAAGCTTTTGAATTTCATGCAATAATGAAGTATTTTCTTTCATCAGACTCTCCATATTCTCAGCAGATGCATAAGAACTTTGTGTTGAGCTAGTATCTGAACTAGTATCTGAATTATAGTCATATTGTTGAATATAAGTAACAATCAAAGGTGTTGGATCACAACCAAATTGTTTACCCCAATCATAAACAACATCTTGTTGAACTGTTAGCGCTATAGTCTTGCCTGTGTTATTAGATGATGATTGAGAAAAACCAGGCTTGGATGATTGAGTAAAACCAGTTTTAGTAGCATGTGGACATTCTTTGGCAAAATGTCCAAGTTGTGAACATTTATAACATTTTAACTTTGACTTGTCAAAACCTAATTTGTCACCAGAAATATTCCGTCCATGTTTCTTGAAAAACCTCTTCGATCTTTGACATGACATAGCATATTGCCAAGATATATCCAATTCAGTTAATTGATCATCATCGAGTGCATCAAGATCATCGCTGGTTAACTTTGCATCAGTAACATTCTTGATAATCAACCAAAAAGATGATGAAATCAATGCATAAATCATTTTGGCACAATCATCTGTTGATTCAACAGAAAACGCATTATGACTTGATGTATTTGGAATTGTAAAGCTACAACCCCGTGAAGAATTGTTATTAGAATTTCCTGAACTTCCTGACAAGAAAGCAACACTTGGTGCAGAACTCAAATCAGGCTTAGCTTTTGCATTCATGCTTGCACTATTCTCACCATGATACAATTCAGGATTCTGCAAAGTAGCAGTTGACTTTTTTGAGTTTAACATTTCTATTTCCCGAGCATGAAGTTTTCCAGTAAGCTCGTCAAATGTCATTGTAGAATAATCCTTATCATGAGTGAGTAGCAAAACATAGTTTTCCCATTTTTCAGGCAAAGCTTCTAAAATATTTTCTTTCAAATCAGCATCAGTTTTCTCAATTCCAACCACCTTTAATTCACTAATCAAGTGTGACAACCTTGAAACGAGAGCAGTAATGTTTTCATTGTCATAATTCTGAAAATTATCAAACTCTTTGTTTAGAACTTTCTTCCGACTCTTCTTGTAGTCATCATTACCTTCACACCTCGCTGATAAAGCATCCCAAAATTGCTTAGATTTCTTGCAAGTGCTAAATTGATGAAGCAACTCAGTGGGTAATGCCATTGTAAGATAACCGTATGCTTTTTGTTCAAGCTCGTATGATTTTCTTTCAGCAAGATCAAAGGTATGAACTTCTTTGAAATCTCCTACATCTGTTGGATGTTGATATAGCTTCTTAAGCGGGATCCACAAATCGATATCATTTGTACTTATGTAAGCGGAAAATCGTTTTTTCCAATTTTGATATTCTTCCAGCTTCAACAATTTGAGAACTTTCTGACTTGTTCCGATTTCATTGTCAAAATTTAGCATAGTTTGCATCGCATTCTGCATCGCCTCAAATGCTTGAAATTCCGACATCGTTGAAAAATTTGAATTATGTCGGCCGAGCTTGCTCCGAACCTATCACTGACCTCCGAACCTCGTCCGAACCTAAATCTAATGTCCGAACTCCGTCCAAACTTGCTCTGAATCAAAATCAACTGTCCGAACTCTTAAGTAACTCCGAAGTTTCACCGAAACAGAAGAAACTCCGAACACAGACCGAACTCTAGCCAAACTTCGACCGAACTAGCTCCGAACTCGAACCTCGGAGCGGTTACTCCGAACCTGAGCTGGAAAATCCGAACCTTGAACTCATTTTTCAAAAACGGGCGAAAATTGACTGATTTTGATGAAACTCGTTATTGTGGACCAGGAAAACTGATAGAATATGAATCAGGAACAAATTTGACACCAAATACTCGATAGAAATGATGAAAAACACAAAAACACACTCGAGAATCACTAAAAACACTTCAAAAATCCGAAAATAGCAACCACAGATCAGTAGAGTGAACTAGAAAGCTCTGATACCACTTGAAAATGCGTGAGCATCGGTCGTCTACTCGATCTAGCTAATCAGACATCGAAACGTAATTAACCGATTGTTTTATTGATCAATGAAGAACAATTACAATCAGTAAACACTGAGAAACATAACACAAAGAAACACCTTGAAAACACACACTTAGCAGAAATCTCACACGCTCATAACTAACAATTACACAGATCAAACATCTATTTATACCCAGCTGGCCGATCCCTGTCCGAACCTCAGGTTCGTCCAGTCCGAACTTCAGGTTCGGACCAGGCTCGGCCAAGCAACATTTGGCTTGATCTTGTACATAGCTTGATACTTCACACGACGCACATTACAGGTATCAACAAAAAAAAGTTAACTTCCTTACCTAGTATGTGTGAAACGTTGTCTAGAATTCAGCCTCAAATTCTCCACAAAGCTCCAAAAGAAGAGGACAAGAATTTCCAGGCGGCTGTCCCATTCTTTATACAGCTTCGTTCTGACAGGCACGACCCGTGCCATAGGGGGCACGGCCCATGTCGGGTTATCGGGCAATTTAATACTAGGATTTTATGACACGGGTTTCATTGAATGAGGCATGCCCCGTGTTAGGGTTCGGGCATGGCCCGTACCGAAGGAAGCACGGCTCGTGTGGGGTCCCCCCGTAGGTATAAACATATGTCACTGTGAACAATCTCGTCCATCTGGATTTCAACTTTCATAGGAAAAGTTTTAGTCGGGAGTTATACAGTAGGACTTTGTCACCTTCCTGTAGTTCTCTAACTTTTACAAGGCGCGAATCGTGGTAACGTTTTGCTCGTTCTTTGTAAATGCTAGAGTTAGTATATGCTTGGTTTCTCAATTCTTCAAGCTCATTTACTTGGGAGAGTCGGGCTTGGCCTGCTTCACGCAGATGTAAATTGATAGTTTAGAGAGTCCAGTATGCTTTGTGTTATATTTCCACGGGGAGATGGCAAGCTTTCCTATAGACCATTTGGAACGGTGTGGTTTCAATTAGAGTTTTATAGGCTGTCTTGAATGCCCAAAGAGCATCATTAAGTTTATCAACCCAGGCCTTTTGGTTTTGTCCCATTATTCTTTCTAAGATTCGTTTTATACCTCGGTTTGTTACCTCAGCTTGACTTTTCGTTTGAGGGTGGTAGGCTGTAGATAGCTTACGGGTTACCCCATACCGAGATAGAACTCGCTCCATTTGGTAATTGTAGAAGTGAGTGCCTCTGTCGCTTATTAATGCGCGTGGAGTTCCGAACCTAGAAAATAGCTTCTTAAAGAATCTAACCACTACTCGTCCATCGTTACTAGGGAGAGCCTCTGCTTCCACCCATTTGGATACGTAATCGATAGCTACGAGTATGTAGTTACTCCCTTGAGAAATTAGAATGGTCCCATGAATTACAGACCCCGTGCGTCAAAACTTCACAAATTCGGATGATGGTCTGTGGCATCTCATTTGTTGTTGAGATGTTTCCCGCCCGCTGGCAAGCGTCACAGATTCGTATCCATCTATGTGCATCCCTATATATCGTAGGCCAGTAAAATCCAACATCGAGGACTTTCCGTGCGATGGCGTTTGCTCCGTGGTGTCCTCCACAGGGTCCTGTGTGACAATGTTTAAGAATGCTGGCAGTCTCAGGTCTATAAACGCATCTTCGAATAAGTTGGTTGGCACACATTTTGAAAAGATATGGTTCTTCCCAAACGTAATGCTTTACATCAATTAAGAACTTCTTTCGTTGCTGATGCGTCAACCCTTTTGGAATGATTCTACCGGCGAGGTAGTTAGCTATGTCTGTGTAACAGGGTTCTGGGGAAGTATCTATCATCTCTAAGTACTCGATCGAAAATCCTGCGTTGATCTCTTCGCCTTTGTCTACACCTTCTAGTTTGGATAGATGATCAATAACAGTGTTTTCAGCACCTTTCTTATCTTTGATTTCAATGTCGAACTCCTGGAGCAGAAGGATCCTATGTATGAGTCTTGGCTTTGCATCTAGCTTCTTTAAGAGGTATCTGATGGCAACATGATCAGTGAAGACAATGGTTTTGGATAACACTAAGTATGAACGAAGTTTATCAAACGTGAACACCACTGCTAGCAGCTCCTTCTTAGTAACTGTGTAGTTCTCTTGAGCGCTTGTGAGCATTTTGCTAGCATAGTAGATTGGGAAAAAGTGTTTGTCCTTCCGTTGACCAAGAACTGCTCCCAGAGCATAGTCACTCGCATCACACATGACCTCGAAGGAAGATACCAGTCTGGTGCGGTCATGATTGGTGCATTGACTAATAGATCTATGAGAGTGGCGAAAGCTTCCATGCAATCTTTGTTGAAGTCGAAGACAGGTTATTTTTTGAGGAACTTCGTCAAAGGACGCAAATTTGTTTAGAAGTCCTCGATGAAGCGATGATAGAATCTTGCGTGTCCGAGGAGACTGCGAATAGCACGAACTGAAGAAGGTGGTGGAAGGTGTAAGATAGTGTCAATTTTGGCTTTATCCACCTCTAATCCAGCCTTGGAGATTTTGTGGCCAAGAACTATGCCTTCTTGAACAATGAAATGGCATTTATCCCAGTTGAGGGCTAGATCAGTTTCTTTACAATGAGCAAGCATTTTCTCCAGATTTAGCAAACAATGATCGAATGAGTTGTCAAAGACCGAAAAGTTATCCATGAATACCTCCATGGATTTCTCAATCATGTCGTGGAAAATGGCAACCATGCAACGCTGAAAAGTAGTGGGAGAATTACATAGCCGAAAAGGCATACGTCTATAGGAAAAGGTTATCTGATGACAAGTAAAAGTGGTTTTCTCTTGGTCATCTAGGTCAATAGGGATTTGGAAATACCCAAAGAAACCATGGAGAAACCAGTAATACATTGTGACAACCGTCGGATTTTCAAGTCATTTCCGCTCCCGATATATCCAGTGTGCATGCATTACATATCCTATAGACTTTAATTTGCATTATTAATGTCTTACATGTCATAGCGTATCCAGTGCATTCATTTCATGCATGGGTAGTTCAAGAAATTACCGGGTCACACTCGCGGTCTAACCGACACACAAACATTGGTGATGTTTCCATAATAGGATAAGTAAATATTTCAACAAATATTTAATGCCGATTAATATATTTTAATGATTAAAATATATTTACATTACGTTTTTTATTTGAATGTGAACGTTTCACGCATAGCTATTATTTGGTCTAGTCTAAACATACCTATAACCAACGAACCATCTAACATCAAACATTGTTTTTACAAAAGTAGTTTTAATATAAGAATCATTTTATTCCATTTGAGTTGTTTATACCCTACCCGTTACACCTGAAAAATACCTGAGTTTCCACCAGAACGACTTGATAATATATCATTTATCTAAACTTTTATACCACATTATCTTTTTCTTCTACCCATCTTATTGTTGGGTTACGACAGTTGCATTCGGGTCTCAGTAATAGCATTTGTTTTTTGGAAATAATTATTTATGATAAATAATCATTTAATCAATTACCGAGTAAATTAAATTTAAATTATTAAATTAACACTTAATTTAATATGCAGCGGAAACGTTTTAATTTACTAACGCGAAAACCAGTTAATTAACGTAAACTGAAATCAACAGGATTCGACGATCACCATAACGCGCAAACACCAGAAATGCGCTAAAACAAACGCGACATATTCTTAAATAAATAATCAATTAAAATCTAAACTAAAACAAGTTTAGATATACCTGAGCGGTGATTCAAACAAACGCTTGAGACACCGGAAGTCAACGGGTGACGCTAGGGTTTCGCAGAATGTGATTCGTCTAACGAATCTGACTTTCCTCACGGATACGGATTTACTACACGGTGAATCGGGCACCGAGAAAATTTCGTACGTCGGATCGGGCGCGAACTAGGGTTTGCGGACGACGACGGAACACGCGGGAGACGCGGTTCACGGTTAGGGTTTGTCGGCGGTGAGACCGGCGACGGCGAGGAGTGGCGGTGGCCGACTCGGGCGGCGGCTGCGAGCGACGGTGGCGGCGGCAGTGTGCGGCGTTCGGCTGCGGCTGGGCTGCAGTCGGCGGCGGCTCGACTTCTCCGGGCTGCTGCGGCGGCGGCTTGGTCGTGGCCTGCTGCGGCGGCTCGGTGGCAGACGGCTGCGGCGGCGGTGGCGAGGGAGGAGGGCACGCGACGACATCTCGATGAGCAGCAGTCGGCGGCGGGACGACGGGGCAGCGACGGTGATCTAGGATTAGGATTCTCGTGATCGGATCGTCGGAGAACAAGGGAGGCGGCGGCGGCGGGGTTGCCGTTGGCGTCGGAATCGTGAGAGGGAGGAGAAAGGGGGGGCCCGAAAATCTCAATTTTGGATTAGGGTTTCGCCTCCCTTAATCAGTTATATTTATAACTGATTTTGTTTCCGTTTAGCCCCTTGATTTTACCTAATCCTTAATCGAACCTTTTTAATTTCCGAAATTAACATTTAACTCTTTAAATGTTTGTCGCTTACCGAATATTAGTCAAGCTAATAATTTGTCGATCTTCGTCCCTGACGTAAATAATATTTAACGTCTTTTGTCGCTTAATTAATCTTAATGATTAATGGTAATTTAAATAAGTAATTAATTATTCATTTATTAAACTGTTCAATAAACAAATAATTAATACTTCTGCGAATTTGCCAGTTATAAAAGTAAGCGGACTTTAAATACCCGTTGCCTCCGGTGTAACTCTTACGGGTCTTAACCGGGTCGGGTACTTGATTTAGTCGGGTCTGGACACCTAAATCCAACAGTCTCCCACTTGGACTGATCGCGACTATCAATCAAGATACAGTCAGAGGTGCTCTAGCTACACGTGGCTGTTCCAACCAGTCATGACACTTCAAGTCAAAACAACCAAGGCATATCAGTAAACTTGTGATATAGTTTAGACTTTTGGTATTTGTAAAGTCATCAGATCCTTTCTGTATGAGACATCAATCGAACCAGAGACATGGATTTATTCATTCTCTTCCGTGTTCAATCATTGTATTTCTCATTTTTCTGTTCGAAGTGGTCCAATCAAACACACAGTAAGTTTGGGTAAGGCCTTACACTTAACACTTGGAACTATCGAGAGGGCCCATGATGTCAAACTGTTGCATTAATGCAAGAGTACAGAATCCCATATTGACTACATACAGCTCCCACTAAGCTTCAGATCAATTCCCAAATGTAACCGTTATGGCTGGCAGTTACGAAACAGCGTTAAGCTACAATCAAAGAAAGTTCTTAGGCAGACGGGAGGTCGCTCATGTATCTCAGGTCGAAGGATACTGTTGAGTATACCATCAATCAGATTTGTCTTATGATTGGATCCATGAAGACATTCTGATGCGAGTTACGTCCTGACGTCATTCTCCAATGAGGCCTCGTGAGTCTGGAAGTCAACACCTTGAGTCCAGAGTCAGAATAGTCTTGCTTCAGGCGATGCTCCCGCAATGTCTGATCGACTACGGACTTTTAGAATATTGACGAAATATTCATGGATAATAAAACGTATAAAATTCGAACGCGTTACGCAGAATTCAGACTCTCGTCTAACATCTTAGAGGAGGTCGAATGATATGGTGCAAACGATAGTGTTCGACATCCAACACTAAAGTCGAATATCGATGTGATGCAGAATTCATGCACTATCCAATAGTGTTATTTCACTGATCTGACCTGATCATTGAAAACTATAAACTTGCAATCATTTCCTCGAGTTTCGTTTTAGGATTGCTAATATCTCTTGTTTCTTAAGATTCAGTGTTTATCTTGAACAGTGAGTCTTCTTAAGTGAATTGAACTTGTGATAATGTAGTGCCCTTGGTAAGCCCATGTACGACTGTGTCATCACTTGAGCATGTTAACCGACTATTTACAGAGTCGAATTAACTCTTTGAATGTTTTACGGCATTCTTAGTTCAGATTCAATTAAGGTGGCTATCAATGTTCAACGAGCATAATTGGTACTCGGTTAATGAACATATATTCCCTTTCATCAGTGTTTAGTAGTGATGATGTGATTTTCCATCTATGGTCATGGCGTAACACTTTACGGCAACATTCCATGCAATATTCAAGTATTGGATTTATTTTCGCATCATATTTAGTATAATTCGAATTGTTTCAAGAGATTGATCGTATTAATGGTTGCTCAGGCACATTATGATCGATACTTAATTTAATCTTGAAACTTATAATTAATTGAGGTGTCATTTGAAATTTTACTCCAGTAAATTCAAATGATCTTTTAGATCGGCACTTGATCGTCATTCTGGTAAGGATCAGTGGCGATGCTCCCACTTGCTTGAGGCAGATTGACATTCCCTATCATCATCCTTCTTTCAGACCGTTTGGATACTAATTTACACGAAGAAAACGTGGCAATCAATTTTCGTTATCAAGAACGAAATTGTTCGATGTCGTAGCTTGTGGTACGGTAATCGAATGCTTAATATCCAGATGTTATGACTCGCTCATAAGTTCATAGACGATTGTCAAAGTCATTTCAGAGTTTGATAGCATGAAGATGCGTTCGTGTATGATTGTTTAAAAGTATCTTGTGATGATCGAGATGATGATTTATTCTATCGGACACTTGGGTCCGACATTAGAGGATGTTTCCCTTATTCAGGTAAGGTTAACATACAAACTCTAATCAGAATGTCACTATGTTTCGTTAAGCAACAATCCATTGTTGGTGAAACATTGTTGGTCTGCTCGTCTCGTTTAGATGCAAGAGTTGCATTACATGATCCAGTGATTTATCAGAATCACCTTTCTCTAGATATTTAAAGATCTAGGTTTGGACATGTAATTACTAAATTCCATCTTCGCAAGATACTGGTCTTGGGATTGGAAGTCAGTTATGCAACTGATGTGTGAAGGGGCGTTATGGTTACAGAAAAGTCAAGGGCTTTTGTTGTGCCAAGTCATCAGTCTTGTGTTTATTGGTTTCTAAATGAAACAGTGAATCGTTGTACTAAACCTTTTAGTGCATGTCGGATTCAAAACACACGTGAGTACAACAAGTGTAGTCTATGACTTCCAAGATGCGTGTAGGTATGCACATTTATTTGTAATGGTAATGTGCACCAGAATTGGTGTGACCATTCTATAACGTTGTAATCATCAGGTGATTACTCTTGTAGTAATTCGGCTGGTGAATCGAACTTATATGAACAAACGTCTGCTTGAAGTAGAGGATTGATATGTTCATACGGTTGTAGATCGAAACGGCGATCTTCAATCGGTTCGACTTGATTTAATATTCATGACGTTGGATGGTTCAAAGACATAGGGCTTTATGAACTATGGTAGCGTCGTGCGTTGTCACGTAACAATTACGATATACGCTTAAGGCATTATAGCTTTGATGGGATGTGATAACTAAAAGGTTATCATGTCGCATTTAAGCTAGCCTTAATCAAATCAACTGCACCAGGCTAGAAGGTATGTTGTTATGGGATTTTGAATTGTAATCTAACAAAAGGTTGAATCAAATTCAAAGTAGATTAAAACCAATCATGTATGTTTCGAAAATCAACCATTGTCAAAACATGTCATAATCAAAATCCAAAGGAAGCAATTTGTTCATCCTGGAAAACAGCCAGGGTAAACCAAACAAAACAAGTTGTTTTAAAATTACCAAGAATTGTTTTAAACCGAAAAATCAGGACACGAACTTTATTTAGGTGCGATAAACGCAGGGTAGCTCAGTGTCGTCTTGGATTGCTTCCTTTCAGCTTCATGCACCTACAAAATGTAAAGTATGTCAAACATATATTTTGTAGGAATAAGTGAAGCATCATACAACATGAACTTATGTGTATACCTTAGGAATTACCCGGCTGGGCTTTTCCGCTTTTCACCTTGGCAAGATACTCTGGGCAGTTCCTTTTCCAGTGCCCCATCTTGTGGCATTCAAAACACTCGCGCTGTTCAGACGGCGGTGCCTTGGTTGCCTTAGGCTTGCCCTTTTGGGAGCTTCCAGACCCTCTGGTAACAGCTGCCTTGCCTTTCTTCTTGTTCCCACGCCTATCCTTCTTTACCTCGGGCTTCTTGACGCCTCCTGATCGGATCGTAAGTACATCAGGTGCCTTGCCGTTAACAAAATTAACTTCAGCGGTCTTAATCATACCGTGAAGTTCGGTCACTGTCTTTACCATGCTATGCATGTTAAAGTTTACCCGGAAAGGGGTGAAGGCACTGGACAGTGAGTGAAGAATCAGGTCGGTCGCCATTTCGGCGGGGATGACGTAATTCAGTTTTGCTAAGCGGTCGATGTAACTCTTCATCTTCAGGACATGAGGGCTCATGGGAGCGCCTTCGACCATGCGACAACTAATGAGTGTCACAACGGTGTCATAGCGCTCTTGTCGGGCCTGAGTTTCAAACATGCCCCTTAGATCACCGATCATCTGAAAAGCCGTCCTGTCAACCATGTTCTTCTGGATCTCAGAATCCATGGTGGCTAGCATAAGACACGTGACATTCTTGGCATTTGTTCGTAATGTGTTATGGGCGTTTCGCGCCGCGGCCGTGTCAGCTTCTGGTTCCTCAGGAACCTCAGCTTCTAACACGTTTTCCATGTTAGCCATTTTCGGGACAATTTTCAGATTCCTTTCCCAATCAAGGAAGTTGGCGCCATTAAGTTTCTCCTTCTCAAGGAGAGACTTGAGATGGAAAATCTCTTGGTTTGCGCGGTTAGCCATCTGAAACAAATAGGCAAATGTTTTAGTGTTTCGATGTTTGGTTCGTATTCAAGGATGGTAAACTAATCTTGAATAGGAATTGGGAATTCAGTTAGTTAGACAATTTCTCCAGGCAGCGTAAAGTGCTTTCAAAATTTCTAAGTAGCTGAATGGACAACGATTGTCACTTGTGACTGTCACAACTCCCGTTATGGGGCTTTCGCGAACGGATCAACGAAATACGTTTAGCCCCATCTATGCCCATTCTGTCCACATGCCGACCAGAGGTACGGTGTTGAAATACTCCAATACCAAAGGTGCGTGTAAAGAAAATAGTAGTTGTCCTAAGTGGTCAGTGTGTGCGTACGGTGTTGAAATACTCCAATACGCTCACCTTAGAAGATACCCTAAACACCACGTGCGGTGTTGAAATACTCCAACACGGATGTATCGGTCAATATGTTCCAAGTTAGACTTGACCTAGGATGGCATAGACTACCGGTTTTAGGTTTACCAGATAGGATTATTAGGTCATATTTTAATATTTAATGTGACGATAAATTTTATTAATCCTATCTCACTCGGGACGATCATTTAAATAACCTAAGTATTAATGATCTATGTGTCGCGAGACGATAATCAATTTTATTGATGTTCGATTACTTTATCGAAAAACTCGAATTTAATGTCGACTTAAATTGGTTAATAAATTTTATGAAGTCGTAATAAAATTAGGACTTTATTTAATCGATTGAAAAATTAGTTTTATATCGATAAAACTAAGTTTGGATTTTAGTTGGCGCGTTAATCAAATTAAGACAAGCAACCAAAACGAGCAAACACACATGTACATATCCGGCCATGCAGGGGCTTCGATATTATTAGAGCCTATGACAATATCGAACAAGGGCAAGGGACATAAAAGTAAATCAACCACGAGAATAGAAAACTCCCTGATCAATTTAGTTGCTCCCACTGGTTTCAACAAGCTCCTGCGTGTCATCAGGAAACGTCGGTCTCGTTTTGACTTCTAGCCATTTTCGAAAATCCCATAAAGGGATAATCTCAAATGGGTCTTTGTATCAAGCTCGTCACGTTCGTCCAGGCGAAGGTAAGCGATTACAAATTAAAATAAAACTATTCTATTTTAAATAATTACAACTTTGAACCCAGTAAAAGTGGGCCAACCAAAACAAAACAACATGGGCCTAACGGGCCAAACCAAAACGAATCAATGACAAACCAAAGTAGGGTTGGGCCGAATATGCACGAAAGATAATTCAATCAATTATATTGAATCGGATTATATTTAGTGGATCCAAATCGACTAAACACATTAAAAGGCGATTCATACAATTTCGCGACTTTCGGGTTCAGAACCCCAGTTCGCGAAAGTACACCGGTTTAAAATCGACCGGTTTGGGTTTGCGTGTGGTGATCAAGGCTCTGATACCACTGTTGGGTTACGACAGTGGCATTCGGGTCTCGGTAATAGCATTTTTTTTGGAAATAATTATTTATGATAAATAATCATTTAATCAATTACCGAGTAAATTAAATTTAAATTATTAAATTAACACTTAATTTAATATGTAGAGGAAACGTTTTAATTTACTAACGCGAAAACCAGTTAATTAACGTAAACCAAAATCAACAGGATTCGACGATCACCATAACGCGCAAACACCAGAAATGCGCTAAAACAAACGCGACATATTCTTAAATAAATAATCAATTAAAATCTAAACTAAAACAAGTTTAGATATACCTGAGCGGTGATTAAAACAAACGCTTGAGACACCGGAAGTCAACGGGTGACGCTAGGGTTTCGCAGAATGTGATTCGTCCAACGAATCTGACTTTCCTCGCGGATACGGATTTACTACGCGGTGAATCGGGCACCGAGAAAATCTCGTACGTCGGATCGGGCGCGAACTAGGGTTTGCGGACGACGACGGAACACGCGGGAGACGCGGTTCACGGTTAGGGTTTGTCGGCGATGAGACCGGCGACGGCGAGGAGTGGCGGCGACCGACTCGGGCGGCGGCTGCGAGTGACGGTGACGGCGGCAGTGTGCGGCATTCGGCTGCGGCTGGGCTGTAGACGGGTGCGGCTCGGCTTCTCCGGGCTGCTGCGGCGGCGGCTTGGTCGCGGCCTGCTGCGGCGGCTCGGTGGCAGACGGCTGCGGCGGTGCGGCGGCGACGGCGAGGGAGGAGGGCACGCGGCGAAGGCTCGATGAGCAGCGGTCGGCGGCGGGACGACGGGGCAGCGACGGTGATCTAGGATTAGGGTTCTCGTGATCGGATCGTCGGAGAACAAGGGAGGCGGCGGCGGCGGGGTTGCCGTCGGCGTCGGAATCGTGAGAGGGAGGAGAAGGGGGGGGGGGGCAAAAATCTCACTTTTGGATTAGGGTTTCGCCTCCCTTAATCAGTTATATTTATAACTGATTTTGTTTCCGTTTAGCCCCTTGATTTTACCTAATCCTTAATCGAACCTTTTTAATTTCCGAAATTAACATTTAACTCTTTAAATGTTTGTCCCTTGCCGAATATTAGTCAAGCTAATAATTTTTCGATCTTCGTCCATGACGTAAATAATATTTAACGTCTTTTGTCGCTTAATTAATCTTAATGATTAATGGTAATTTAAATAAGTAATTAATTATTCATTTATTAAACTGCTCAATAAACAAATAATTAATACTTCTGCGAATTTGCCGGTTATAAAAGTAAGCGAACTTTAAATACCTGTTGCCTCCGGTGTAACTCTTACGGGTCTTAACCGGGTCGAGTACTTAATTTAGTCGGGTCTGGACACCTAAATCCAACACTTATTTCCCTCTTTACTTTAGGAACCGAATATTTGAACACTAATAGTATGCATGCATAACCTTTCTCCTAAATCACTTTTTTGTAGCCACAAAAATAGATAGTTTTTTTTCAAAATCAAACCAAATACCCACCACAAGTCCAAATCATCGGATCATGAAGGTCAAGCAAGAAAAGAAAACGAATATTTCTTCATCTTTAATCCTAATAAAGCACTAAAATGGGTGTCACGTGTCTCATTTCTAAGAGGTCCACATCAGCATTGACACATGTCAAAACCACATTCAAGTATCAATTTATTAAATTATCAATTAAGTATAATTACCAATTTTGTCAAAACTAAATTTCCATTTAAAAAAAATGACAAAACTTAATGTGAATTTAATAAATTTACTGAATAATTTGATTAATTTAAGAAAACTAATCAACAATTTTTCAAACATAATAAATTTGATTATTTTAACTTTTTTTTCTTTTTTTTTATATGTATCTAATAATATGAATTCAACCCGTGTAATACACGGGTTATTAACCTAGTTGGTGTATAAAGAAACCTTACACCGTAAAACATATGTGAGCTTTTCTCCTTTTTAACACTCCCTTCCTTTGACCGATTTGGGTAGATTCATCCTTGTTTTTTTTTAAAACACCCACAAGATCTTTATACTTGTTCCTTACAGAAATGTCAACCCCAATGTCAAACCAGTAGGAGCTCCACAAACCTTGATTTAGTTCTAGAGACTACACCACAAACCCACTTTAAACTCCCTGTTTCTCGACTCTATTTATCACAGCCCCTAAACCCCTTATTTTCTAACCTAAACTCACTCACAGAACCTCATTTTCAACCCTCACATTCGGTCATGTTATAGCAATCCCAAGCACCCCCACCTTGAGCATATTTTCGGACCCAAACACACTCTCTAAACCCTTCTTGTTCACTGTTCAAACTCAGCAAAAGTTAAGCCTCTCAAACAACAAACGTAGCCCCCCATTATCCTTGGTTACTAACTCAAACCAGGGGCGTCTCTGAGATTTCGAATGTCCAGGGCGAGTTTAACAAATATGCCCTTATATATAATTTTTGTTTTATAAATTGACAATAATAGTTATAAAAATGTGTCACATCCTTATCATTTATTGGACTTAGTGAATTTTTTTACATAATTGCTCATTTAATATTTTAAATATGAGTTCGAACTTAAAAAAAATTAGAAATAAATGTTAAATGACATGTAATATATAAATACGATTTTTTTTCTTATGCCTCTCTAAAAATATGCCCTGTGCGGTCGCCCACCCTACACACCCTCAAAGACACCCCTGACTCAAACAACACATCAAAAACCCATCATCTTCTTCCCTGATCCCGGTAGCAAACACAGCAGCAAGAACATCTCGTTACACACTGAAAACCTATGTTTTTGCTCCACACTCGCAGGTCCTTCATAGCATGTAGAGACCTGAAATTTAAGGCTTTTGCATTAGATTTATTTGGGCTTGTTTAGTTGTTTTGGGCTAGTTTTAATATGTAAATGGGCTAATATGTGTAGGGGTTTAGGTCCGATTTTGGTAACATGGGCCTAGGGGTTTACGAAATCTCTACTATATATAGGGTTTCTTTGTGTTTTGTAAAGGTTGTTAGTCAATTGGTGGTGTTAAGGTGATCATCGAAATTCTCCCTAGAGAATTTCGATCCAGGTGTAAGCAACAATCAGTGTGTAATCAAGTGGTTTATTCTAATCGGTTTGTGTTTCATTGTTCTTTATACTTTTCGATTATATTGGTTATCTGTATTCTTGAATCACCTAGTTAAACCGGATTCCGCACGGTTTCACTAGTTTAGATATCGCGTGAGGGTTTATTTGATCCTTACAATTGGTATCAGAGCCAAGAAACGCAAGTTTCGAGGCTCTCGCGATATCAGATTCAAGGTTTTGAGTACTAACGATTTGAGTTTTCTGGTGATTTTCAGCTTTTAGCACTTTCGGAGGTGTTTTGTGCAGGTTACAACTCGTGACAGAAGGTTCAGAAGGCTGTGCGTGTGTTTTTGAGACTTCTCGACCCTTTGAAGTACTTTTCGATAAGGTTTTCTGGTCGAAAAGCCCTCCTCTGCCGCCTAAATCGATCGAGAAGCCCCCCCTCTGTGGCTTTTCGATCCATTGCTATAGCTAGAAAAGTCCCCTAAGTGACTTTTCGACCAGCCTGCCCAATCGAGAAGTCCCCGTTTGTGACTTCTCGATCAGATTCACCGATCGAAAAGTCCCCTCAGAGACTTTTCGATCCGATCCTCTCGATCGAGAAGTCCCCTTGAGACTTCTCGATCAGCCTTCTTTGATCGAAAAGTCCCCTGTGACTTTTCGATCCATCCTGCTCCTTGATCGAAAAGTCCCCTTTGAGACTTTTCGATCCAGCCCTTACTTTTCGATCGGATCAGACTTTTCGACCCGCATCATCCCGATCGAAAAGTACTTTTCGATCAGCTCGTTTCAGCCGTAAACCACTTTTCGATCAAGCCTCTTCATCTGCAAACCTTTGTTTTTCGTATCAAGTTGAGGTCAACAGAAAGCTGGTTAACTCTCTTCCACCTAATTGGGACAGCACCATTGAACTGATTGAGAAGACCGTGCAAATGTCCACTTCGTCCCTAAATGAGCTCATGTCCACCATCAGGGCCTACGAGGAGAAGAAACAGAAGAGGGCAAGAAAAACTGGCAATGGAGCATTAGTGAATCAGCTAAACCAAGCATTCATTTCACAGCCAGCTGTCGCTCCAGTTGATCCACCATCAACCCCAATGGGATTCATTGCACAAGCCGCTGGGTCAAGTTCATCTGGAAATTCAAACAGTGTTTCTCTGGATATAAATACCTTGTCTAAAGATCCCAGCTTTTCCCTTGGGGTGGGAATTATGAGTTGCTATCAGGCACTCGTTGCAGGTTCCCTTCTTCCCACGGATCTGTCCCCAGATGATGTGAATCAAGTGAACCCCGATGATTTAGAGCGCATGGATATATCTTATCAGATGGGAATGTCTGCCCTACGAGCTAGGCAGTACATGGCAAAGAAGGGACAGAAGGACTGGAATGGCGGAAAGGGGATAAAGTTAAGTTTTAATAAGGCTAATCTGAGGTGTTACAACTGTAATGAGTATGGGCACTATGCCAGAGAGTGCACCAAACCAAAAGTGGATAGAGAAGGCAAGGCTGATAACAGGAGTGAGAACGTGAAGGCGGAGGCAAGAAAGAATGATAAGGCACTGGTGGTTCAACACACACCAGGATATGACTGGACACCTCAGGTGGAGGACCTCAGTCTTACACTTGACCATGTGGCCTTGTTAGCTGAAGAAGAAGCACAGAAAGAAGCATCTGAGGAATTCTATCACGCGTTCATGGCAAACATAACTCCAGGATCCTCCGCAAGCAGCTCTGAGGTATGTCTTAACCCTAATTGTCAATCTATTTTAAATGAATCTAAAGAATGGCAAACTAAGTTTTTCAATGAGACCTTAAATCGTGAATTTGTTGATAAAGAATTGAGGGAATACAAAGGTAGAAGTAAAAACTTAAGTGAGAAACTCGAAGCTGCTAAAGTTGACATAAAAAATCTCCAACGGGACTTGAGTGACAAAAACACATATCTGAGAGTTGCTAATGAAGAAATTGCCACATTGAAAACTGAACTTGAACAACTTAAAGGGCAATTAGAAACATCGCAAACCAAAGTTGAGCGAAATGATAAGATTGTTTCAGAAATGATGAAGGCTAGCTCACTTTTCTACAACACAGACGCTCGTATGCGTCATGTAAAAGCCAACTCTGGTTTGGGACTCGGTACTAAAATAAAAGATGATAAATCCACTCATATAGTACCGATGCCCCTGATGCATGAAATGATCTCAGATTATGAGTGTTCCAAGACCAACTTGGATGCTAAAGCTGAGATCGAAAAGAAATTGGCAGCTTGCCCTATTAAAATATCTGCTCCTGTTTCTAACCAGACTAACCTTTTTACTTCTTGTGCAGATAAAGGTAAACATAAAGCAGGGGTAATAAACTGCACGGAGTCCACTAAAAGTTCTTTGAAGTCCGAAGTTGATTTTTCTGTTAAAAATTCTGTTTTTGAGAAAACTGAAACTCTTGTCATTCTGAGTCAAACACCTCTAAGTCTTCTGAGTCTAATGGTTGTGCTAAATTTTCTGATTGTGGTATGTTTAATGTTGGTAAATGTGATGTGAAACCTGTGAAACCCCTTAGAACTGTTAGAATTTTAAGAAGGGGTAAGGAATCACAAAATGATGGTTCCAAACTCACAGGTGAAGTGAAGAAATCTGAGGATAGTCTGAACTGCCCCATTCAAAATGTGCAGAAAGTACGGGACGCAAAACCACAGGCTTTTGTCCCGTACCCAGAGGTTAATTCTGCATATGACCAATTCAAACCGATACAACGGGAGTATCTACTGACCACTAAGCCCCATGGTAAAGCCCTCTGGATCCATAAAAACGCTTCAAAGCCAACTTGGATATCCACTGGGCGAAACCAACCTCAGGCTCCCGTGTATCCAAAGAAACAGTCCTGCCATGTGTGTGGCCAACCAGGACACATGGCAAGAAACTGTCTGCACCGACCTTATGAGCCCTACTACCCTAAGAAGGTCCAACAAAAGACTGTTCCTTTGGGCCAAACACACGTTGGCCCAACGCCCAAATTTGGACCTTCAAACCATAAGGTGCAGAAGTTCACATTCCCGCCATCACAGGCAGGAATTCATTCTAGACCAAAGGCTAAGTCTGTATCGTCAAACCAAAAGATGCAGCCAGGCCCAACACAGGTCCACAAACAGAGGCCAAAGCCTAAGTCACCCAACCAGACACCACAAACAGTGAAAAATAAGGTGAATAACAATGCAGCAAAGATGTTCACAAAACCTGCCAGGGCTTCTAAACCTACAAAACCTGTCTTTCGCCCTAAGCAGGACAATTTTCAAAAATCACCTGTTCCACCTCAACCTGTTGTTAGAAGGTCTTCTGAAACACCACTTTTCTCAATACCTCATTCAGTCAAAAAGAGAAAAGATGAAATGTGGAATGTTCCGAAGGTTGTTAATTTGTCTTTCAAGCCTAAAGGAGTGTACAAAAAACACTCAATGTCTTTTCAAGAGGTCAAAGAGTCTAAATTAAACCTAAAGAATCAAAAGGGGCTTGGGAAAGAAAATTACCACACTAATGTCCAAAATAAAGACATTCATAGTCCAATCAAGGACAGACCAGTCTCACCCAGACCAGTTAAGGCCTGGGTACCAAAATCTAACTGATTTTCTCTGAATGCAGGAACAGCCAAGGAGGCCTGTCAGCAACCTATGGTATGTTGACAGTGGTTAT
This sequence comes from Deinandra increscens subsp. villosa, assembly GCA_039602395.1. NCBI lineage: Eukaryota > Viridiplantae > Streptophyta > Magnoliopsida > Asterales > Asteraceae > Deinandra > Deinandra increscens. The sequence continues at coordinate 88,756,030 of JBCNJP010000007.1, read as the reverse complement.
TCCAGGCATATGACGGGCGACATATCTCTTCTACATGACTTGGAGAAATTTGATGGAGGTTATGTGTCGTTCGCCGGAGGAGTTGGTGGTTATATCAGTCAGAAGGGAACGGTTCGAAATGGTTGTCTCAGCTTCCACGATGTCAATTACGTGGAGGAATTGAAGCACAGTTTGCTGAGTGTTTCGCAGATACGTGATCGGGATTATCCAGTCTTATTCAACAACAAAGAATGCCTTATTCTTAAACCTGGATATTCCATTCCTGATGACTGGGTGCTTATGAGAACACCCAGATATGGTAACTCTTATGTTCTGAACATGCAGAAGCCCCCCACATCTGAGGTGGCCTGTCTCATATCTAAGACAGCTGAGAATCATGCACAGCTGTGGCACCGAAGATTGGGGCACATGAATTTGAAGAACCTGAATCGACTTGCCAGAGGAGGGCTTGTCAAAGATCTTCCAATTAATGAATTCATTCTGAAGGAGAAATGTGTGGCTTGCGCTAAGGGGAAGCAGCACAAACGTCCACATAAACCGAAGATCTTCAACAGAATCTCAACACCGCTGGAGCTACTTCACATGGACCTGTTTGGTCCCGTCAGTATGTTAAGCCTTAACCGATGTGCATTCTGTTTGGTTATTACTGATGATTTTTCTCGTTTCACTTGGGTGTTTTTCTTGTCCAAGAAAAGTGATGTTGCAGGTATTCTTATCGCCTTCATCAAGCTTATTGAAAATAAATTGAAGCACAAAGTGAAGATCATTAGAAGTGATAATGGCACGGAGTTCAAGAATCAGACTGTCAACGATTTTTGTGCTGATAAGGGGATTGAGCATCAATACAGTGCTCCTTATACACCCCAGCAGAATGGCGTCGCAGAAAGAAGAAACAGAACTCTGATTGAAGCTGCTCGCACGATGTTGTGCGATTCAAAGTTACCGACCATGTTCTGGGCAGAAGCAGTTAACACTGCTTGTTATGTCCAGAATCAGGTCCTCATCAATAAGCGGCAGCAGAAAACACCATACGAACTAATATACAATGATAAGCCCAGGATTGGTCACCTTCGGGCGTTTGGGTGTTTATGCACAGTCTTAGTTAACACTGATGTTCCTAAATTTGCTGCTAAGGCTGATGAATGTTATTTTGTAGGTTACTCTGCCAGCTCCGCTTACAGGGTCTTCAACAAAACCACTGGGATTGTGATGGAGTCGACAAATGTAGACTGGCTAGAAGACAATCCATCTGATAGCGGCGTCGCGTCCTCCTCAAGCTTTCGACTACAATCAATTCTTCCGCCCGTTGGGTTTAGACCCTGTTTTAGCTGAGGAATTGTATGAAGAAACAATTTCAGGACCATCTGTCTCACACTCCGTCGCAAAGCCTCCTGTCCCTGCTCCTGTAACAGATCCTACACCTGCACAGGAGACTGTAGATCCTGTGGAGTCTCACACACAAGAAACAGATACAGAAGTTGACCCAGCTCCCGACTCTCCTCAGATACTCGGAGCTGATCCTGAAAATGAAGCTGATACACATGAAGAACCGGATCTCTCAAATCTGCCTCCTGAAATTCCAGTTCAAGCTACTGCAGAGACCAGAATTCAGAAGTACCACCCCTTAGATAACATCATTGGTCCCTTAGCATCTGGGGTGGTCACAAGAAGCCAGTCAGAAGACATCAATCATTGCATGTTCTCCTGTTTCATCTCACAGATTGAGCCCCCCAACATTACTATGGCCTTGACCGATCCTAGTTGGGTGGAGGCTATGCATGAAGAACTCAATCAATTCTCTCGGCTTCAAGTTTGGAGGTTAGTTGAAAGGCCAGCTGACAAAAAGGTCATCACTACTCGGTGGCTGTATAAAAACAAAAAGGATGATAACGGTGTGATTGTCAGAAACAAGGCCAGATTGGTGGTTCAAGGCCACAAGCAAATTCAAGGTGTGGATTATGATGAGGTGTATGCACCGGTGGCCCGCTTAGAGGCAATAAGGGTATTCTTGGCATATGCTTCGTATATGAATTTCACTGTCTACCAGTTGGACGTGAAAACTGCTTTCCTATATGCTGAAATGGATGAAGAAGTTTACGTCACTCAACCTCCAGGGTTCATTGATGAGGAACACCCGTATCATGTTTTCAAGCTTGACAAGGCTTTATATGGGTTGCATCAGGCTCCTCGGTCATGGTACAAGACTCTGACTGATCATCTTCTTGCCCATGGTTACACACGAGGCATTGTTGATCAGACACTTTTCAGAAAGGAGGTTGGGCAAGACATTATCATGGTGCAAGTCTATGTTGATGACATCATCTTCGGATCGACAAATGACGACTTGTGCAAAGACTTTGAGAAAGTTATGCGCACAAAATTCGAGATGAGTCAAATGGGCGAGATGGAGTTTTTCCTCGCATTGCAAGTGAAGCAGAGTGACAGTGGGATCCTGATCCATCAAGCTAAATACGTTACTGAGATTTTGGAAAAATACAAAATGGTGGATGCAAAGCCGGTCTCCACACCCATGGCAGCAAGACCTGCCCTTACCAGGGATCCAGATGGGCAACCAGTGAGCGAGCACATGTACCGGTCCATGATTGGGTCCTTGATGTATTTGACCGCCAGCCGTCCAGACATCATGCTAGCTGTGTGCCAATGCGCACGCTACCAGGCTAATCCTAAACTCTCTCATCTTTCTGCGGTCAAACGTATTTTTAAATATTTGAAGGGTCGGCCTCGTCTAGGCCTCTGGTACCCTAAAGAGTCTGGATTTAACTTGTATGCTTTTTCTGACAGTGACTATGGTGGAAATGAGCTTGACAGGAAATCCACGTCTGCTGGAGCTCAATTTCTAGGCGACAGGCTGGTGTCTTGGCAGAGTAAGAAACAACACACGGTGTCCCAGTCGACAGCCGAGGCGGAGTATGTTGCTGCATCTGCCTGTTGTTCTCAGGTGGTTTGGTTGCAGCATCAGCTGGGAGATTACGGTTTGAATTTTTTCGATACTCCCATTTTTTGTGACAATAATGCTGCTTTGCAAATTGTGAAAAATCCCGTGCAGCACTCTAAAACCAAACACATAGACATCAAAACGCACTTCATTCGGGATTGCTATGACCGACGGCTCATTCATTTGGAGAGGGTGGCATCGGATGACAATGTGGCGGACATGTTCACAAAACCCCTTCCAAGTGCAAATTTTGAAATGTGTCTCAAGGGCCTCCGGATGATAGCCTTTGATGAGTAGTCTGGCAACCTTATCATTTTCTGTATTTATTTGTTTCTTTCATTTATTTAAAAAAAAAATCAAAAAAAAAATTTTAAAAAAATTAAAAATACAAAAATAGTGTCCTTTTGGTTATTTAAAAAAAAAATCTAAAAGCAAGGGGAAGATATAAGAAAATGTCAAGTATTTTCTCTAAAGTGTGTGCTTTTAAATTTTTTTTCTGGTTTTGGATGACCAGGTGGGACGTGATATAAATTTCCAGGTGTTTGCTGACTGACACGTGTAAGGTGGAAGTGAAAAGCAGTGATTCATGGTCGATGTGCTTGGTAGGCTCTGCTGACGATCAATCAAAAGGTATGTTTTATCACAACACTTGAAGATAACGTATGATGCTTGAAAGGGAACACACACTTAGGTTAGTACAATTTCTATTTGACTGTGCATCAGGTATCCTGAGACACACGCCCGGTTCTAAGTATTGATGTCATGCTCAAAAATCCCATTCCCTCTGCTTTGCGTAAGCAATGACCTGGGAATGTTGTACGTGAGTCAGGACTCCTCTGTTCTGCGAAAGCGGAGACCTGGAACCACCCTGATCCACGTACGTTTTAAGATCACATTGTATATATGACAAACCAAAAGATGCCAAGTGCACAATCAAAAGAGACCCTCAAGCGTCCAAAACCCTCAGCCTTTGTCACTGATGAGAACGTTGTTAAAAATGTTTCAAAAATTCAGTTGACTTTGTATATTATCCAACAAAACCTCCGTGATCTATTCTTTTCTTTTCTCAACCCCTCTGGAGCATGACGTTGGGCTTAAGGAAAGGTGTCGTGAAAAATGTTGTACGGAAACCAGATGCGCTTGATAGAATGTACAACATATACCTAGGACTTATGTGTGTGAACTGGATAGATTTTCATAATTAATAAACCTTAAAAGATAAATAATGTGATGAAACTGCTTGAGTAAGCGAAAGCAGCATGAGTTTAAAGATTGGACCAAAATACCGGCAATCGCCTGAACACGCGAAGTAACCGAAGCTGAAAAGGGTTCCTCAGTCACAGACAATTTGGTATGATCCCTATCAACGCCTTTTCATTCAAAATCCAGGTCGTTAAGTTTTTTTTGTGAATATGTTTTTATTTATTTTTTTTATCTCAACTTCTAATTTTGTGTGGATTGTTTTAAGTTTAAGTAAAAGTTGCCAGATATTAAATCTCTCGGGCTTGATTTCAGGGGAAGTTTTTGTTAATAATCATGAGTAATTTTTTAAGAATTGGGTGATTAATTTGTTAACTTTTATAACTTTGTTGAATGTGAAAATAAGTGTGGTTTGTGAAAATGAAGTCTGGGTAAAGGTGTGAGCGTCTTTAATCTTCAAAGTTTGGAGGGGGTAAAGTGGAAATTTTAAAAATTTTTGAACAAAAGGAAGGGGAGAGGCCGGTCGGTCCCCTCACCTCTCCCGTTCTCCCTTCTTCGACTCCAAACCCTAGCTCCACCCACCACCGCCGATCACCACCACCTCCCTCTGCCATCACCGTCGCACTCCACCACCACCATCGTCTCCACCCTGCGACCTCACCACCATCGGCATCATCACCATTTGACCTCCACAGCCCCGCCGCCACTGCCCCTCGCCGATTCGCCGCCTCCGTCACCGTCGCCATCATCCAACACCCATTCCTTGGTCGGAATCACCTCGCGAGTGCATTCCCGGTGTCAATTTGAGCCCATGGCGCCTCGTTTGAAGCGCTCTGCACGACCACCACAGGATCGTCTCGAGTATGTGTTCGTTTTCTTTGTTTTTGAGTCGATTTTGGAAGGGATAATGGTTTGGGAGATGCATTTAGAGTGAAATCATGCTAAACTAAGCGTTTGTGAGCTTTTCGATTGAGTTGCAGGTTTGGAATGAAGAAGACAATACTTTTCGATCGTTTCAGGGGCTTCTCGATCAGCCCCTTGAGGCTTTTCGATCACCCCTGAGACTTCTCGACCGATGCTCATCGATGAGTTAGGCTTCTCGATCGAAGCTACCAGGCTTCTCGATCGAGGGCTGATACTTTTCGATCGGAGCTTGGATTTGTCGATCGGGAGCCAGGACTTCTCGATCATAAGCTAAGGCTTTTCGATCGAGACATGATACTTTTCGATCAACCCTCGGGCTCATCGATTGACCAGTAGACTTTTCGATCAGTGATGCTCGGTAACCATGGATCTTTCCGATCGGACGGATGCTTTCCGATCGAAAACCCTGTTTTTCGATCGGAAAGGTACCTGATGATATTTTCAATGGTTTTCATTCAATTTTAAGCCGTTATGCTGTCCGTTTTTCAAGAAATCCCTAATCTAATGAATGTTTTGTATGTTTTGGCTGTTCATCTGTGTTTGTGAGCGCAGGGATTTGGAGTTTGTCAAAGGATCATAATCAGGTGGCTTATTTGCTGGACCCGCCTGCTGAATACAAAGAAAAGTACCTATCAATGATAGCAGGGCTGAAGAAGTGTTGTCTGCACTATGCATTAACAGCAAGTCCAGTTATATGCAAACGGATGCAGCAAGAGTTTTGGAAGACAGCAAATGTATCTGAAGACGGAAAGCAGATAATTGCCAGGATTCAAGCTTCTGATGTGATTTTAACAGAAGAGAATTTCAGACAGGCTCTCAGACTTAAAGATGTTGCTGCTGATCCCATTGCTCTTGATAAAGAAATGGTGTCCAAGTGTCTGAAGGAAATGGGATACCTCACTTTATCTCCTCCCACGATGAAAGCTCTCATTCCGCCGTACTGGAGAATGCTGGCACATTATTTACAGAAATGTGTCATTGCCAAGAAGAGCTCTACGGATCAGCTGAACCAAGTGCACACCCATGCAATGGTGTCACTAATCAGAGGTGTTCGGTTCAACTGGTCTAGGATGATATTTGAAGATGTGAAGTCTGTGGTATCCAGAGATAAGAAGTTTGCAGCAGTTCCAAGGTTCATCCAGCTAGTTCTGGACTCAAGATATCCAGCTCTGAGAAAGTCAAATGATACACATGATACTAAACCGATGGGTATTGAGGTGTTTCCTATGATCAATCCGAAGAAGAAGTTGTCGGATAAGATGTCGTTTGGAGACAAGTTTGGAGAGTTTGCAGAGATTGTGAGAGAAGAGGTGCCTGTTAACAGAAATGCAACTGTTGATGAAGAACATAATATGACTCCTCCTCAGCAGAGAGTGGTTGATCTTCCTGATGATTCTGACTGGGAAGAATTTGATTTAAATGATGTGCGGATTGGAGCACTCAATTTTGAAGGAGATGAGTCAATAAACTATGACACGTATCTGGATGATGTTGACTTTGAGGAAGTTGAGACTGAGACAACAGAGACTCCATTGGTTAGAAAACGGAAAGCTACAGAGGATCCTCCCCTCGGTGCTTCTGTTACATTTGATGAGACTGATAAGTCTGATGAGACTGAGACTGTGTCAGCTGCTACACCACACCACACTGAAGGCCCAAGTGACCCAAGGAGAAGAAGACTTGATTCTTATGTGCCACCAGTCACAAGTTCAAGTGCTGGTCCGTCTTCTTCTCAGCCCACAGCCCAAGATAAGGGGAAGGCAGTAGAAACCCCGGAGTTCAGATTAGAGAAGGAACTCAGAGCTGAGATAGCAGAGTTGAAAGCCCAAAATGAAACTCAAAGTGAGATTATTGTTGATCTGATTGATATTCAGAAGGTTCACAATACTGAATTGGAGAATCAAAAGAAGGTGAACAGAGAATTCTCAAGGCAGTTTAGAGAACTTCACAAGCTGATCAGGCAGCTGAATTCAGAAAGATCAAGGCAAGGAGATAGAGTTGAAAGAGGATCAGGTGTAGGTGATTCCTCACAATCACCAGTATTTGACTTTGAAGCTGATATTCCTGATGAAACTCAACCGAGTTTACCTGATGCCTCGAGTGAAGATAAAGATACCAGGGATAGAGATTATATGACTGTTCCCGCTTCTGACTTTGATGGAGGTTGGGAGTCACAAACATTTGCCTATCCACCTGAGCGGTATCTAATTCAACTGGGAGAACACTATCATGATAAACAAGGCATTACTGCACCAGTGAAGACATGGATGTTTGATGGTGAAAAGAACATGTTCGTAGTAAGAAGAAGGGGTCAGTATCCATTAGAGTATTACAAAAGTTGGACTCAATTCTACTCCTGGACGAACGTGGATTTGACTATGTTATATCAGGCTCCATTCTCCAACCCGTCAAACAATGATCAAGCCACGTATTTCTATAAGAAATTGGAGAAAGCTGTGAGGAGCAAGTTCAGGAAGTTTGAGGATTTTCCTCACAAGAAGTCGTATGTGATGAAATACAGAAAGGTTTTCAAATGGGATGGAAAGAAATGTATCCCAGGGAAGGAAGGTGAGAAGCTCAAGAAGTTTACAAATGTCTTGTATCCACCTACAGACAAGACAAAGACGATTCCTCTTCCCATGAGACATCCTGAAGACTGCCTGCATGACTTTCAGACATGGGCATATAGTGATTATTCTGGCGAAGCAAAGATTCTCTGCAAGTCCCAGACCATTAATGTCATGGAAGTTCATGATCTGATGCGGTTCCACAAGAAAGACATCCTGGTCTTAGCTAAACATCAGATTGAGTGTAACCCTGACACTGAGGAATATGCAAAGTGTTACACTCGGGCAGTAGCTGAGATTGTGGCCAAGGAGCTCTGGTATGATCCAGCAACTGTGAATTTGTCCAAGAAGTTCAGAATGTGAAGACAGTCTAATGCTAAAGCCTAGGGGAAGATTGTAGAGACCTGAAATTTAAGGCTTTTGCATTAGATTGATTTGGGCTTGTTTAGTTGTTTTGGGCTAGTATTAATATGTAATTGGGCTAATATGTGTAGTGGGTTGTAGGTCCGATTTTGGTAATATGGGCCTAGGGGTTTACGAAAATTGTAAAGAGATTGACTTGTTCATCAAGTCAATCTCTACTATAAATAGTCTCCTCCTAGATTGTTTTAGGGTTGCTAGTCTTTTTGGGGTATTGTGGTGTAATCGAAATTCTCACTAGAGAATTTCGATCCAAGGTGTAAGCAAGCAATCAGTGTGTCAATCCAAGTTGTGTTCTTCTAATCGGTTTGTGTACTTCATTGTGCTTTATACTTTTCGATTTATTATCTGGTTCATCTGCTATGTCTTGAATCAACTGGTTAAACCGGATTCCGCACGGTTTCACTAGTCTAGATATCGCGTGAGGGTTAGTTTGGTCCTTACAATGATGGCCCAATAATGTGTGTTTAGTTGGGACTAATGAGTCCCACTAAGGTGTGTATATAACCAATAAGTTGTGTTTAGGACCAATGATGGCCCAATAAGGTGTGTTTAGTAGGGCAATGAGGGTCGGTTGGGACCAATAAGTCCTAGTAAGGTGTGTTTTATAAAACCAATAAGTTGTGTTTAGGACCAATGATGGCCCAATAATGTGTGTTTAAGGGCAATGAGGGTCAGTTGGGACCAATGAGTCCCAATAAAGTGTGTATATAACCAATAAGTTGTGTTTACGACCAATTATGGCCCAATAAGGTGTGTTTAGTTGGGACCAATGAGTCCCACTAATGTGTGCATATAACCAATACGTTGTGTTTAGGACCAATGATTGCACAATAAATATGGTTTAGGGACAATGAGGGTTAGTTGGCACCAATGAGTCCTAATAAGGTGTTTATATAACCAATAAGTTGTGTTTACGACCAATTATGGCCCAATATGGTGTGTTTAGTTGGGACTAATGAGTCCCACTAAGGGTTGTATATAACCAATAAGTTGTGTTTAGGACCAATGATGGCCCAATAAGGTGTGTTTAGTAGGGCAATGAGGGTCGGTTGGGACCAATAAGTCCTAGTAAGGTGTGTATATAACCAATAAGTTGTGTTTAGGACCAATGATGGCCCAATAATGTGTGTTGTAACCAATAAGCAGTTGGGACCAATGAGTCCCACTAAGGTGTGTATATAACCAATAAGTTGTGTTTAGGACCAATGATGGCCCAATAAGGTGTGTTTAGGGGCAATGAGGGTCAGTTGGGACCAATGAGTCCCAATAAGTGTGTGTATATAACCAATAAGTTGTGTTTAGGACCAATGATGGCCCAATAAGGTGTGTTTAGGGACAATGAGGGTCATGTTGGGACCAATGAGTCCCAATAAGGTGTGTATATAACCAATAAGTTGTGTTTAGGACCAATGTATGGCCCAATAAGGTGTGTTTAGGGGAATGAGGGTCAGTTGGACCAATGAGTCCCACTAAGGTGTGTATATAACCAATAAGTTATGTTTAGGACCAATGATGGCCCAATAAGGTGTGTTTAGTGGACCAATGAGCAGGTGTAGTTAGGACCAATGATGGCCCTAATAAGGTGTTGTATATAACCAATAAGTTGTGTTTAGGACCAATGATGGCCCAATAAGGTGTGTTTAGGGGAATGAGGGTCAGTTGGGACCAATGAGTCCCACTAAGGTGTGTATATAACCAATAAGTTGTGTTTAGGACCAATGATGGCCCAATAATGTGTGTTTAAGCAATGAGTGTGTTAGGACCAATGAGTCCCAATAAGGTGTGTATATAACCAATAAGTTGTGTTTAGGACCAATGATGGCCCAATAAGGTGTGTAGTAACAATAGTGTTGGGACCAATGAGTCCCAATAAGGTGTGTATATAACCAATAAGTTGTGTTTAGGACCAATGATGGCCCAATAAGGTGTGTTTAGGGGCAATGAGGGTCAGTTGGGACCAATGAGTCCCAATAAGGTGTGTATATAACCAATAAGTTGTGTTTACGACCAATGATGGCCCAATAAGGTGTGTTTAGTTGGGACCAATAGTCCACTAAGTGTGCAATAAGTTGTGTTTAGGACCATATGATGGCCCAATAAGGTGTGTTTAGGGGAAACGAGGGTCAGTTGGGACCAATGAGTCCCAATAAGGTGTGTATATAACCAATAAGTTGTGTTTAGGACCAATGATGGCCCAATAAGGTGTGTATGTAGTTGGGACCAATGAGTCCCACTAAGGTGTGTATATAACCAATAAGTTGTGTTTAGGACCAATGATGGCCCAATAAGGTGTGTTTAGGGGCAATGAGGGTCAGTTGGGACCAATGAGTCCCAATAAGGTGTGTATATAACCAATAAGTTGTGTTTAGGACCAATGATGGCCCAATAAGGTGTGTTTAACAATAGCAGTTGGGACCAATGATGTCCCAATAAGGTGTGTATGTAACCAATAAGTTGTGTTTAGGACCATATGATGGCCCAATAAGGTGTGTTTAGGGGAAACGAGGGTCAGTTGGGACCAATGAGTCCCAATAAGGTGTGTATATAACCAATAAGTTGTGTTTAGGACCAATGATGGCCCAATAAGGTGTGTTTACAATAGTTGTGGACCAATGAGTCCCAATAAGGTGTGTATATAACCAATAAGTTGTGTTTAGGACCAATGATGGCCCAATAAGGTGTGTATGTAACCAATAAGCATGTTTAGGACCAATGATGGCCCAATAAGGTGTGTATATAACCAATAAGTTGTGTTTAGGACCAATGATGGCCCAATAAGGTGTGTTTAGGGGAAACGAGGGTCAGTTGGGACCAATGAGTCCCAATAAGGTGTGTATATAACCAATAAGCTATGTTTAGGACCAATGATGGCCCAATAAGGTGTGTTTAGTAGGCAATGAGGGTGGTTAGGACCAATAAGTCCTAGTAAGGTGTGTATGTAACCAATAAGTTGTGTTTAGGACCAATGATGGCCCAATAAGGTGTGTTTAGGGGAAACGAGGGTCAGTTGGGACCAATGAGTCCCAATAAGGTGTGTATATAACCAATAAGCTATGTTTAGGACCAATGATGGCCCAATAAGGTGTGTATGTAGCCAATAAGCATGTTTAGGACCAATGATGGCCCAATAAGGTGTGTATGTAACCAATAAGTTGTGTTTAGGACCATATGATGTCCCAATAAGGTGTGTTTAGGGGAAACGAGGGTCAGTTGGGACCAATGAGTCCCAATAAGGTGTGTATATAACCAATAAGTTGTGTTTAGGACCAATGATGGCCCAATAAGGTGTGTTGTAACCAATAAGTATGTTTAGGACCAATGATGGCCCAATAAGGTGTGTATGTAACCAATAAGTTGTGTTTAGGACCATGTGATGTCCCAATAAGGTGTGTTTAGGGGAAACGAGGGTCAGTTGGGACCAATGAGTCCCAATAAGGTGTGTATGTAACCAATAAGCATGTTTAGGACCAATGATGGCCCAATAAGGTGTGTATGTAACCAATAAGTTGTGTTTAGGACCATGTGATGTCCCAATAAGGTGTGTTTAGGGGAAACGAGGGTCAGTTGGGACCAATGAGTCCCAATAAGGTGTGTATGTAACCAATAAGTCATGTTTAGGACCAATGATGGCCCAATAAGGTGTGTATGTAACCAATAAGTTGTGTTTAGGACCAATGATGACCCAATAAGGTGTGTTTAGGGGAAATGAGGGTCAGTTGGGACCAATGAGTCCCAATAAGGTGTGTATGTAACCAATAAGCATGTTTAGGACCAATGATGGCCCAATAAGGTGTGTATGTAACCAATAAGTTGTGTTTAGGACCATGTGATGTCCCAATAAGGTGTGTTTAGGGGAAACGAGGGTCAGTTGGGACCAATGAGTCCCAATAAGGTGTGTATATAACCAATAAGTTGTGTTTAGGACCAATGATGGCCCAATAAGGTGTGTATGTAACCAATAAGCATGTTTAGGACCAATGATGGCCCAATAAGGTGTGTATGTAACCAATAAGTTGTGTTTAGGACCATGTGATGTCCCAATAAGGTGTGTTTAGGGGAAACGAGGGTCAGTTGGGACCAATGAGTCCCAATAAGGTGTGTATATAACCAATAAGCATGTTTAGGACCAATGATGGCCCAATAAGGTGTGTTTAGCATGTTTAGGACCAATGATGGCCCAATAAGGTGTGTATGTAACCAATAAGTTGTGTTTAGGACCATGTGATGTCCCAATAAGGTGTGTTTAGGGGAAACGAGGGTCAGTTGGGACCAATGAGTCCCAATAAGGTGTGTATGTAACCAATAAGCATGTTTAGGACCAATGATGGCCCAATAAGGTGTGTATGTAACCAATAAGTTGTGTTTAGGACCAATGAGTCCCAATAAGGTGTGTTTAGGGGAAACGAGGGTCAGTTGGGACCAATGAGTCCCAATAAGGTGTGTATGTAACCAATAAGCATGTTTAGGACCAATGATGGCCCAATAAGGTGTGTATGTAACCAATAAGTTGTGTTTAGGACCATGTGATGTCCCAATAAGGTGTGTTTAGGGGAAACGAGGGTCAGTTGGGACCAATGAGTCCCAATAAGGTGTGTATATAACCAATAAGCATGTGTTTAGGACCAATGATGGCCCAATAAGGTGTGTATGTAACCAATAAGCATGTTTAGGACCAATGATGGCCCAATAAGGTGTGTATGTAACCAATAAGTTGTGTTTAGGACCATGTGATGTCCCAATAAGGTGTGTTTAGGGGAAACGAGGGTCAGTTGGGACCAATGAGTCCCAATAAGGTGTGTATGTAACCAATAAGCATGTTTAGGACCAATGATGGCCCAATAAGGTGTGTATGTAACAATAAGTGTTTAGGACCAATGATGGCCCAATAAGGTGTGTATGTAACCAATAAGTTGTGTTTAGGACCATGTGATGTCCCAATAAGGTGTGTTTAGGGGAAACGAGGGTCAGTTGGGACCAATGAGTCCCAATAAGGTGTGTATATAACCAATAAGCATGTTTAGGACCAATGATGGCCCAATAAGGTGTGTATGTAACCAATAAGCATGTTTAGGACCAATGATGGCCCAATAAGGTGTGTATGTAACCAATAAGTTGTGTTTAGGACCATGTGATGTCCCAATAAGGTGTGTTTAGGGGAAACGAGGGTCAGTTGGGACCAATGAGTCCCAATAAGGTGTGTATATAACCAATAAGCATGTTTAGGACCAATGATGGCCCAATAAGGTGTGTATGTAACCAATAAGCATGTTTAGGACCAATGATGGCCCAATAAGGTGTGTATGTAACCAATAAGTTGTGTTTAGGACCATGTGATGTCCCAATAAGGTGTGTTTAGGGGAAACGAGGGTCAGTTGGGACCAATGAGTCCCAATAAGGTGTGTATGTAACCAATAAGCATGTTTAGGACCAATGATGGCCCAATAAGGTGTGTATGTAACCAATAAGTTGTGTTTAGGACCATGTGATGTCCCAATAAGGTGTGTTTAGGGGAAACGAGGGTCAGTTGGGACCAATGAGTCCCAATAAGGTGTGTATGTAACCAATAAGCATGTTTAGGACCAATGATGGCCCAATAAGGTGTGTATGTAACCAATAAGTTGTGTTTAGGACCAATGATGTCCCAATAAGGTGTGTTTAGGGGAAACGAGGGTCAGTTGGGACCAATGAGTCCCAATAAGGTGTGTATGTAACCAATAAGCATGTTTAGGACCAATGATGGCCCAATAAGGTGTGTATGTAACCAATAAGTTGTGTTTAGGACCATGTGATGTCCCAATAAGGTGTGTTTAGGGGAAACGAGGGTCAGTTGGGACCAATGAGTCCCAATAAGGTGTGTATATAACCAATAAGCATGTTTAGGACCAATGATGGCCCAATAAGGCGTGTATGTAACCAATAAGCATGTTTAGGACCAATGATGGCCCAATAAGGTGTGTATGTAACCAATAAGTTGTGTTTAGGACCATGTGATGTCCCAATAAGGTGTGTTTAGGGGAAACGAGGGTCAGTTGGGACCAATGAGTCCCAATAAGGTGTGTATGTAACCAATAAGCATGTTTAGGACCAATGATGGCCCAATAAGGTGTGTATGTAACCAATAAGTTGTGTTTAGGACCAATGATGTCCCAATAAGGTGTGTTTAGGGGAAACGAGGGTCAGTTGGGACCAATGAGTCCCAATAAGGTGTGTATGTAACCAATAAGCATGTTTAGGACCAATGATGGCCCAATAAGGTGTGTATGTAACCAATAAGTTGTGTTTAGGACCATGTGATGTCCCAATAAGGTGTGTTTAGGGGAAACGAGGGTCAGTTGGGACCAATGAGTCCCAATAAGGTGTGTATGTAACCAATAAGCATGTTTAGGACCAATGATGGCCCAATAAGGTGTGTATGTAACCAATAAGTTGTGTTTAGGACCATGTGATGTCCCAATAAGGTGTGTTTAGGGGAAACGAGGGTCAGTTGGGACCAATGAGTCCCAATAAGGTGTGTATGTAACCAATAAGCATGTTTAGGACCAATGATGGCCCAATAAGGTGTGTATGTAACCAATAAGCATGTTTAGGACCAATGATGGCCCAATAAGGTGTGTATGTAACCAATAAGTTGTGTTTAGGACCATGTGATGTCCCAATAAGGTGTGTTTAGGGGAAACGAGGGTCAGTTGGGACCAATGAGTCCCAATAAGGTGTGTATGTAACCAATAAGCATGTTTAGGACCAATGATGGCCCAATAAGGTGTGTATGTAACCAATAAGTATGTGCCCAATAAGGTGTGTATGTAACCAATAAGTTGTGTTTAGGACCATGTGATGTCCCAATAAGGTGTGTTTAGGGGAAACGAGGGTCAGTTGGGACCAATGAGTCCCAATAAGGTGTGTATATAACCAATAAGCATGTTTAGGACCAATGATGGCCCAATAAGGTGTGTATGTAACCAATAAGCATGTTTAGGACCAATGATGGCCCAATAAGGTGTGTATGTAACCAATAAGTTGTGTTTAGGACCATGTGATGTCCCAATAAGGTGTGTTTAGGGGAAACGAGGGTCAGTTGGGACCAATGAGTCCCAATAAGGTGTGTATGTAACCAATAAGCATGTTTAGGACCAATGATGGCCCAATAAGGTGTGTATGTAACCAATAAGTTGTGTTTAGGACCATGTGATGTCCCAATAAGGTGTGTTTAGGGGAAACGAGGGTCAGTTGGGACCAATGAGTCCCAATAAGGTGTGTATGTAACCAATAAGCATGTTTAGGACCAATGATGGCCCAATAAGGTGTGTATGTAACCAATAAGTTGTGTTTAGGACCAAGTGATGTCCCAATAAGGTGTGTTTAGGGGAAACGAGGGTCAGTTGGGACCATTGAGTCCCAATAAGGTGTGTATGTAACCAATAAGCATGTTTAGGACCAATGATGGCCCAATAAGGTGTGTATGTAACCAATAAGTTGTGTTTAGGACCATGTGATGTCCCAATAAGGTGTGTTTAGGGGAAACGAGGGTCAGTTGGGACCAATGAGTCCCAATAAGGTGTGTATGTAACCAATAAGCATGTTTAGGACCAATGATGGCCCAATAAAGTGTGTATGTAACCAATAAGTTGTGTTTAGGACCATGTGATGTCCCAATAAGGTGTGTTTAGGGGAAACGAGGGTCAGTTGGGACCAATGAGTCCCAATAAGGTGTGTATGTAACCAATAAGCATGTTTAGGACCAATGATGGCCCAATAAGGTGTGTATGTAACCAATAAGTTGTGTTTAGGGCCAATGAGACCCAATAAGGTGTGTTTAGGGGAAACGAGGGTCAGTTGGGACCAATGAGTCCCAATAAGGTGTGTATGTAACCAATAAGCATGTTTAGGACCAATGATGGCCCAATAAGGTGTGTATGTAACCAATAAGTTGTGTTTAGGACCAATGATGTCCCAATAAGGTGTGTTTAGGGGAAACGAGGGTCAGTTGGGACCAATGAGTCCCAATAAGGTGTGTATGTAACCAATAAGCATGTTTAGGACCAATGATGGCCCAATAAGGTGTGTATGTAACCAATAAGTTGTGTTTAGGACCATGTGATGTCCCAATAAGGTGTGTTTAGGGGAAACGAGGGTCAGTTGGGACCAATGAGTCCCAATAAGGTGTGTATGTAACCAATAAGCATGTTTAGGACCAATGATGGCCCAATAAGGTGTGTATGTAACCAATAAGCATGTTTAGGACCAATGATGGCCCAATAAGGTGTGTATGTAACCAATAAGTTGTGTTTAGGACCATGTGATGTCCCAATAAGGTGTGTTTAGGGGAAACGAGGGTCAGTTGGGACCAATGAGTCCCAATAAGGTGTGTATGTAACCAATAAGCATGTTTAGGACCAATGATGGCCCAATAAGGTGTGTATGTAACCAATAAGTTGTGTTTAGGACCAATGATGGCCCAATAAGGTGTGTGTAGGTAACCAATAAGTTGTGTTTAGGACCATGTGATGTCCCAATAAGGTGTGTTTAGGGGAAACGAGGGTCAGTTGGGACCAATGAGTCCCAATAAGGTGTGTATATAACCAATAAGCATGTTTAGGACCAATGATGGCCCAATAAGGTGTGTATGTAACCAATAAGCATGTTTAGGACCAATGATGGCCCAATAAGGTGTGTATGTAACCAATAAGTTGTGTTTAGGACCATGTGATGTCCCAATAAGGTGTGTTTAGGGGAAACGAGGGTCAGTTGGGACCAATGAGTCCCAATAAGGTGTGTATGTAACCAATAAGCATGTTTAGGACCAATGATGGCCCAATAAGGTGTGTATGTAACCAATAAGCATGTTTAGGACCAATGATGGCCCAATAAGGTGTGTATGTAACCAATAAGTTGTGTTTAGGACCATGTGATGTCCCAATAAGGTGTGTTTAGGGGAAACGAGGGTCAGTTGGGACCAATGAGTCCCAATAAGGTGTGTATGTAACCAATAAGCATGTTTAGGACCAATGATGGCCCAATAAGGTGTGTATGTAACCAATAAGTTGTGTTTAGGACCATGTGATGTCCCAATAAGGTGTGTTTAGGGGAAACGAGGGTCAGTTGGGACTAATGAGTCCTAATAAGGTGTGTATATAACCAATAAGCATGTTTGGACCAATGATGGCCAATAAGGTGTGTATGTAACCAATAAGCATGTTTAGGACCAATGATGGCCCAATAAGGTGTGTATGTAACCAATAAGTTGTGTTTAGGACCATGTGATGTCCCAATAAGGTGTGTTTAGGGGAAACGAGGGTCAGTTGGGACCAATGAGTGCCAATAAGGTGTGTATATAACCAATAAGCATGTTTAGGACCCATGATGGCCCAATATGGCGTGTATGTAACCAATAAGCATGTTTAGGACCAATGATGGCCCAATAAGGTGTGTATGTAACCAATAAGTTGTGTTTAGGACCATGTGATGTCCCAATAAGGTGTGTTTAGGGGAAACGAGGGTCAGTTGGGACCAATGAGTCCCAATAAGGTGTGTATGTAACCAATAAGCATGTTTAGGACCAATGATGGCCCAATAAGGTGTGTATGTAACCAATAAGCATGTTTAGGACCAATGATGGCCAAATAAGGTGTGTGTGTAACCAATAAGTTGTGTTTAGGACCATGTGATGTCCCAATAAGGTGTGTTTAGGGGAAACGAGGGTCAGTTGGGACCAATGAGTCCCAATAAGGTGTGTATGTAACCAATAAGCATGTTTAGGACCAATGATGGCCCAATAAGGTGTGTATGTAACCAATAAGTTGTGTTTAGGACCATGTGATGTCCCAATAAGGTGTGTTTAGGGGAAACGAGGGTCAGTTGGGACCAATGAGTCCCAATAAGGTGTGTATGTAACCAATAAGCATGTTTAGGACCAATGATGGCCCAATAAGGTGTGTATGTAACCAATAAGTTGTGTTTAGGACCATGTGATGTCCCAATAAGGTGTGTTTAGGGGAAACGAGGGTCAGTTGGGACCAATGAGTCCCAATAAGGTGTGTATGTAACCAATAAGCATGTTTAGGACCAATGATGGCCCAATAAGGTGTGTATGTAACCAATAAGTTGTGTTTAGGACCATGTGATGTCCCAATAAGGTGTGTTTAGGGGAAACGAGGGTCAGTTGGGACCAATGAGTCCCAATAAGGTGTGTATGTAACCAATAAACATGTTTAGGACCAATGATGGCCCAATAAGGTGTGTATGTAACCAATAAGCATGTTTAGGACCAATGATGGCCCAATAAGGTGTGTATGTAACCAATAAGTTGTGTTTAGGACCATGTGATGTCCCAATAAGGTGTGTTTAGGGGAAACGAGGGTCAGTTGGGACCAATGAGTCCCAATAAGGTGTGTATGTAACCAATAAGCATGTTTAGGACCAATGATGGCCCAATAAGGTGTGTATGTAACCAATAAGTTGTGTTTAGGACCATGTGATGTCCCAATAAGGTGTGTTTAGGGGAAACGAGGGTCAGTTGGGACCAATGAGTCCCAATAAGGTGTGTATGTAACCAATAAGCATGTTTAGGACCAATGATGGCCCAATAAGGTGTGTATGTAATCAATAAGCATGTTTAGGACCAATGATGGCCCAATAAGGTGTGTATGTAACCAATAAGTTGTGTTTAGGACCATGTGATGTCCCAATAAGGTGTGTTTAGGGGAAACGAGGGTCAGTTGGGACCAATGAGTCCCAATAAGGTGTGTATGTAACCAATAAGCATGTTTAGGACCAATGATGGCCCAATAAGGTGTGTATGTAACCAATAAGTTGTGTTTAGGACCATGTGATGTCCCAATAAGGTGTGTTTAGGGGAAACGAGGGTCAGTTGGGACCAATGAGTCCCAATAAGGTGTGTATGTAACCAATAAGCATGTTTAGGACCAATGATGGCCCAATAAGGTGTGTATGTAACCAATAAGTTGTGTTTAGGACCAATGATGTCCCAATAAGGTGTGTTTAGGGGAAACGAGGGTCAGTTGGGACCATTGAGTCCCAATAAGGTGTGTATGTAACCAATAAGCATGTTTAGGACCAATGATGGCCCAATAAGGTGTGTATGTAACCAATAAGTTGTGTTTAGGACCATGTGATGTCCCAATAAGGTGTGTTTAGGGGAAACGAGGGTCAGTTGGGACCAATGAGTCCCAATAAGGTGTGTATGTAACCAATAAGCATGTTTAGGACCAATGATGGCCCAATAAGGTGTGTATGTAACCAATAAGTTGTGTTTAGGACCATGTGATGTCCCAATAAGGTGTGTTTAGGGGAAACGAGGGTCATTTGGGACCAATGAGTCCTAATAAGGTGTGTATATAACCAATAAGCATGTTTAGGACCAATGATGGCCCAATAAGGCGTGTATGTAACCAATAAGCATGTTTAGGACCAATGATGGCCCAATAAGGTGTGTATGTAACCAATAAGTTGTGTTTAGGACCATGTGATGTCCCAATAAGGTGTGTTTAGGGGAAACGAGGGTCAGTTGGGACCAATGAGTCCCAATAAGGTGTGTATATAACCAATAAGCATGTTTAGGACCAATGATGGCCCAATAAGGTGTGTATGTAACCAATAAGCATGTTTAGGACCAATGATGGCCCAATAAGGTGTGTATGTAACCAATAAGTTGTGTTTAGGACCATGTGATGTCCCAATAAGGTGTGTTTAGGGGAAACGAGGGTCATGTTGGGACCAATGAGTCCCAATAAGGTGTGTATAGGAACCAAGAGCATGTTTAGGACCAATGAGGCCCAATAAGGTGTGTATGTAACCAATAAGCATGTTTAGGACCAATGATGGCCCAATAAGGTGTGTATGTAACCAATAAGTTGTGTTTAGGACCATGTGATGTCCCAATAAGGTGTGTTTAGGGGAAACGAGGGTCAGTTGGGACCAATGAGTCCCAATAAGGTGTGTATGTAACCAATAAGCATGTTTAGGACCAATGATGGCCCAATAAGGTGTGTATGTAACCAATAAGTTGTGTTTAGGACCATGTGATGTCCCAATAAGGTGTGTTTAGGGGAAACGAGGGTCAGTTGGGACCAATGAGTCCCAATAAGGTGTGTATGTAACCAATAAGCATGTTTAGGACCAATGATGGCCCAATAAGGCGTGTATGTAACCAATAAGCATGTTTAGGACCAATGATGGCCCAATAAGGTGTGTATGTAACCAATAAGTTGTGTTTAGGACCATGTGATGTCCCAATAAGGTGTGTTTAGGGGAAACGAGGGTCAGTTGGGACCAATGAGTCCCAATAAGGTGTGTATGTAACCAATAAGCATGTTTAGGACCAATGATGGCCCAATAAGGTGTGTATGTAACCAATAAGTTGTGTTTAGGACCATGTGATGTCCCAATAAGGTGTGTTTAGGGGAAACGAGGGTCAGTTGGGACCAATGAGTCCCAATAAGGTGTGTATGTAACCAATAAGCATGTTTAGGACCAATGATGGCCCAATAAGGTGTGTATGTAACCAATAAGCATGTTTAGGACCAATGATGGCCAAATAAGGTGTGTGTGTAACCAATAAGTTGTGTTTAGGACCATGTGATGTCCCAATAAGGTGTGTTTAGGGGAAACGAGGGTCAGTTGGGACCAATGAGTCCCAATAAGGTGTGTATGTAACCAATAAGCATGTTTAGGACCAATGATGGCCCAATAAGGTGTGTATGTAACCAATAAGTTGTGTTTAGGACCATGTGATGTCCCAATAAGGTGTGTTTAGGGGAAACGAGGGTCAGTTGGGACCAATGAGTCCCAATAAGGTGTGTATGTAACCAATAAGCATGTTTAGGACCAATGATGGCCCAATAAGGTGTGTATGTAACCAATAAGTTGTGTTTAGGACCATGTGATGTCCCAATAAGGTGTGTTTAGGGGAAACGAGGGTCAGTTGGGACCAATGAGTCCCAATAAGGTGTGTATGTAACCAATAAGCATGTTTAGGACCAATGATGGCCCAATAAGGTGTGTATGTAACCAATAAGTTGTGTTTAGGACCATGTGATGTCCCAATAAGGTGTGTTTAGGGGAAACGAGGGTCAGTTGGGACCAATGAGTCCCAATAAGGTGTGTATGTAACCAATAAGCATGTTTAGGACCAATGATGGCCCAATAAGGTGTGTATGTAACCAATAAGCATGTTTAGGACCAATGATGGCCCAATAAGGTGTGTATGTAACCAATAAGTTGTGTTTAGGACCATGTGATGTCCCAATAAGGTGTGTTTAGGGGAAACGAGGGTCAGTTGGTACTAATGAGTCCCAATAAGGTGTGTTATATAACCAATAAGCATGCTTAGGACCAATGATGGCCCAATAAGGTGTGTATGTAACCAATAAGCATGTTTAGGACCAATGATGGCCCAATAAGGTGTGTATGTAACCAATAAGTTGTGTTTAGGACCATGTGATGTCCCAATAAGGTGTGTTTAGGGGAAACGAGGGTCAGTTGGGACCAATGAGTCCCAATAAGGTGTGTATGTAACCAATAAGCATGTTTAGGACCAATGATGGCCCAATAAGGTGTGTATGTAACCAATAAGCATGTTTAGGACCAATGATGGCCCAATAAGGTGTGTATGTAACCAATAAGTTGTGTTTAGGACCATGTGATGTCCCAATAAGGTGTGTTTAGGGGAAACGAGGGTCAGTTGGGACCAATGAGTCCCAATAAGGTGTGTATGTAACCAATAAGCATGTTTAGGACCAATGATGGCCCAATAAGGTGTGTATGTAACCAATAAGTTGTGTTTAGGACCATGTGATGTCCCAATAAGGTGTGTTTAGGGGAAACGAGGGTCAGTTGGGACCAATGAGTCCCAATAAGGTGTGTATGTAACCAATAAGCATGTTTAGGACCAATGATGGCCCAATAAGGTGTGTATGTAACCAATAAGTTGTGTTTAGGGCCAAGTGATGACCCAATAAGGTGTGTTTAGGGGAAACGAGGGTCAGTTGGGACCATTGAGTCCCAATAAGGTGTGTATGTAACCAATAAGCATGTTTAGGACCAATGATGGCCCAATAAGGTGTGTATGTAACCAATAAGTTGTGTTTAGGACCATGTGATGTCCCAATAAGGTGTGTTTAGGGGAAACGAGGGTCATTTGGGACCAATGAGTCCCAATAAGGTGTGTATATAACCAATAAGCATGTTTAGGACCAATGATGGCCCAATAAGGTGTGTATGTAACCAATAAGCATGTTTAGGACCAATGATGGCCCAATAAGGTGTGTATGTAACCAATAAGTTGTGTTTAGGACCATGTGATGTCCCAATAAGGTGTGTTTAGGGGAAACGAGGGTCAGTTGGGACCAATGAGTCCCAATAAGGTGTGTATATAACCAATAAGCATGTTTAGGACCAATGTTGGCCGAATAAGGTGTGTATGTAACCAATAAGCATGTTTAGGACCAATGATGGCCCAATAAGGTGTGTATGTAACCAATAAGTTGTGTTTAGGGCCAATGAGACCCAATAAGGTGTGTTTAGGGGAAACGAGGGTCAGTTGGGACCAATGAGTCCCAATAAGGTGTGTATGTAACCAATAAGCATGTTTAGGACCAATGTTGGCCCAATAAGGTGTGTATGTAACCAATAAGCATGTTTAGGACCAATGATGGCCCAATAAGGTGTGTATGTAACCAATAAGTTGTGTTTAGGGCCAATGAGACCCAATAAGGTGTGTTTAGGGGAAACGAGGGTCAGTTGGGACCAATGAGTCCCAATAAGGTGTGTATGTAACCAATAAGCATGTTTAGGACCAATGATGGCCCAATAAGGTGTGTATGTAACCAATAAGTTGTGTTTAGGGCCAATGATGTCCCAATAAGGTGTGTTTAGGGGAAACGAGGGTCAGTTGGGACCAATGAGTCCCAATAAGGTGTGTATGTAACCAATAAGCATGTTTAGGACCAATGATGGCCCAATAAGGTGTGTATGTAACCAATAAGTTGTGTTTAGGACCATGTGATGTCCCAATAAGGTGTGTTTAGGGGAAACGAGGGTCATTTGGGACCAATGAGTCCCAATAAGGTGTGTATATAACCAATAAGCATGTTTTGGACCAATGATGGCCCAATAAGGCGTGTATGTAACCAATAAGCATGTTTAGGACCAATGATGGCCCAATAAGGTGTGTATGTAACCAATAAGTTGTGTTTAGGGCCAATGAGACCCAATAAGGTGTGTTTAGGGGAAACGAGGGTCAGTTGGGACTAATGAGTCCCAATAAGGTCGTGTATGTAACCAATAAGCATGTTTAGGACCAATGATGGCCCAATAAGGTGTGTATGTAACCAATAAGTTGTGTTTAGGACCATGTGATGTCCCAATAAGGTGTGTTTAGGGTAAACGAGGGTCATTTGGGACCAATGAGTCCCAATAAGGTGTGTATATAACCAATAAGCATGTTTTGGACCAATGATGGCCCAATAAGGCGTGTATGTAACCAATAAGCATGTTTAGGACCAATGATGGCCCAATAAGGTGTGTATGTAACCAATAAGTTGTGTTTAGGACCATGTGATGTCCCAATAAGGTGTGTTTAGGGGAAACGAGGGTCAGTTGGGACCAATGAGTCCCAATAAGGTGTGTATGTAACCAATAAGCATGTTTAGGACCAATGATGGCCCAATAAGGTGTGCATGTAACCAATAAGCATGTTTAGGACCAATGATGGCCCAATAAGGTGTGTGTGTAACCAATAAGTTGTTTTTAGGACCATGTGATGTCCCAATAAGGTGTGTTTACGGGAAACGAGGGTCAGTTGGTACCAATGAGTCCCAATAAGGTGTGTAT
>JBCNJP010000007.1:88702046-88731611 GCA_039602395.1 Deinandra increscens subsp. villosa | reverse complement strand
AAGTCAACACCTTGAGTCCAGAGTCAGAATAGTCTTGCTTCAGGCGATGCTCCCGCAATGTCTGATCGACTACGGACTTTTAGAATATTGACGAAATATTCATGGATAATAAAACGTATAAAATTCGAACGCGTTACGCAGAATTCAGACTCTCGTCTAACATCTTAGAGGAGGTCGAATGATATGGTGCAAACGATAGTGTTCGACATCCAACACTAAAATCGAATATCGATGTGATGCAGAATTCATGCACTATCCAATAGTGTTATTTCACTGATCTGACCTGATCATTGAAAACTATAAACTTGCAATCATTTCCTCGAGTTTCGTTTTAGGATTGCTAATATCTCTTGTTTCTTAAGATTCAGTGTTTATCTTGAACAGTGAGTCTTCTTAAGTGAATTGAACTTGTGATAATGTAGTGCCCTTGGTAAGCCCATGTACGACTGTGTTATCACTTGAGCATGTTAACCGACTATTTACAGAGTCGAATTAACTCTTTGAATGTTTTACGGCATTCTTAGTTCAGATTCAATTAAGGTGGCTATCAATGTTCAACGAGCATAATTGGTACTCGGTTAATGAACATATATTCCCTTTCATCAGTGTTTAGTAGTGATGATGTGATTTTCCATCTATGGTCATGGCGTAACACTTTACGGCAACATTCCATGCAATATTCAAGTATTGGATTTATTTTCGCATCATATTTAGTATGATTCGAATTGTTTCAAGAGATTGATCGTATTAATGGTTGCTCAGGCACATTATGATCGATACTTAATTTAATCTTGAAACTTATAATTAATTGAGGTGTCATTTGAAATTTTACTCCAGTAAATTCAAATGATCTTTTAGATCGGCACTTGATCGTCATTCCGGTAAGGATCAGTGGCGATGCTCCCACTTGCTTGAGGCAGATTGACATTCCCTATCATCATCCTTCTTTCAGACCGTTTGGATACTAATTTACACGAAGAAAACGTGGCAATCAATTTTCGTTATCAAGAACGAAATTGTTCGATGTCGTAGCTTGTGGTACGGTAATCGAATGCTTAATATCCAGATGTTATGACTCGCTCATAAGTTCATAGACGATTGTCAAAGTCATTTCAGAGTTTGATAGCATGAAGATGCGTTCGTGTATGATTGTTTGAAAGTATCTTGTGATGATCGAGATGATGATTTATTCTATCGGACACTTGGGTCCGACATTAGAGGATGTTTCCCTTATTCAGGTAAGGTTAACATACAAACTCTAATCAGAATGTCACTATGTTTCGTTAAGCAACAATCCATTGTTGGTGAAACATTGTTGGTCTGCTCGTCTCGTTTAGATGCGAGAGTTGCATTACATGATCCAGTGATTTATCAGAATCACCTTTCTCTAGATATTTAAAGATCTAGGTTTGGACATGTAATTACTAAATTCCATCTTCGCAAGATACTGGTCTTGGGATTGGAAGTTAGTTATGCAAGTGATGTGTGAAGGGGCGTTATGGTTACAGAAAAGTCAAGGGCTTTTGTTGTGCCAAGTCATCAGTCTTGTGTTTATTGGTTTCTAAATGAAACAGTGAATCGTTGTACTAAACCTTTTAGTGCATGTCGGATTCAAAACACACGTGAGTACAACAAGTGTAGTCTATGACTTCCAAGATGCGTGTAGGTATGCACATTTATTTGTAATGGTAATGTGCACCAGAATTGGTGTGACCATTCTACAACGTTGTAATCATCAGGTGATTACTCTTGTAGTAATTCGGCTGGTGAATCGAACTTATATGAACAAACGTCTGCTTGAAGTAGAGGATTGATATGTTCATACGGTTGTAGATCGAAACGGCGATCTTCAATCGGTTCGACTTGATTTAATATTCATGACGTTGGATGGTTCAAAGACACAGGGCTTTATGAACTATGGTAGCGTCGTGCGTTGTCACGTAACAATTACGATATACGCTTAAGGCATTATAGCTTTGATGGGATGTGATAACTAAAAGGTTATCATGTCGCATTTAAGCTAGCCTTAATCAAATCAAGTGCACCAGGCTAGAAGGTATGTTGTTATGGGATTTTGAATTGTAATCTAACAAAAGGTTGAATCAAATTCAAAGTAGATTAAAACCAATCATGTATGTTTCGAAAATCAACCATTGTCAAAACATGTCATAATCAAAATCCAAAGGAAGCAATTTGTTCATCCTGGAAAACAGCCAGGGAAAACCAAACAAAACAAGTTGTTTTAAAATTACCAAGAATTGTTTTAAACCGACAACTCAGGACACGAACTTTATTTAGGTGCGATAAACGCAGGGTAGCTCAGTGTCGTCTTGGATTGCTTCCTTTCAGCTTCATGCACCTACAAAATGTAAAGTATGTCAAACATATATTTTGTAGGAATAAGTGAAGCATCATACAACATGAACTTATGTGTATACCTTAGGAATTACCCGGCTGGGCTTTTCCGCTTTTCACCTTGGCAAGATACTCTGGGCAGTTCCTTTTCCAGTGCCCCATCTTGTGGCATTCAAAACACTCGCGCTGTTCAGGCGGCGGTGCCTTGGTTGCCTTAGGCTTGCCCTTTTGGGAGCTTCAAGACCCTCTGGTAACAGCTGCCTTGCCTTTCTTCTTGTTCCCACGCCTACCCTTCTTTACCTCGGGCTTCTTGACGCCTCCTGATCGGATCGTAAGTACATCGGGTGCCTTGCCGTTAACAAAATTAACTTCAGCGGTCTTAATCATACCGTGAAGTTCAGTCACTGTCTTTACCATGCTATGCATGTTAAAGTTTACCCGGAAAGGGGTGAAGGCACTGGACAGTGAGGGCTGATGGGAGCGCCTTCGGCCATGCGACAACTAATGAGTGTCACAACGGTGTCATAGCGCTCTTGTCGGGCCTGAGTTTCAAACATGCCCCTTAGATCACCGATCATCTGAAAAGCCGTCTTGTCAACCATGTTCTTCTGGATCTCAGAATCCATGGTGGCTAGCATAAGACACGTGACATTCTTGGCATTTGTTCGCAGTGTGTTATGGGCGTTTCGCGCCGCGGCCGTGTCAGCTTCAGGTTCCTCAGGAACCTCAGCTTCTAACACGTTTTCCATGTTAGCCATTTTCAGGACAATTTTCGGATTCCTTTCCCAATCAAGGAAGTTGGCGCCATTAAGTTTCTCCTTCTCAAGGAGAGACTTGAGATGGAAAATATCTTGGTTTGCGCGGTTAGCCATCTGAAACAAATAGGCAAATGTTTTAGTGTTTTGATGTTTGGTTCGTATTCAAGGATGGTAAACTAATCTTGAATAGGAATTGGGAATTCAGTTAGTTAGACAATTTCTCCAGACTGCGTAAAGTGCTTTAAAAATTTCTAAGTAGCTGAATGGACAACGATTGTCACTTGTGACTGTCACAACTCCCGTTATGGGGCTTTCGCGAACGGATCAACGAAATACGTTTAGCCCCATCT
This sequence comes from Deinandra increscens subsp. villosa, assembly GCA_039602395.1. Classification (NCBI taxonomy): domain Eukaryota; kingdom Viridiplantae; phylum Streptophyta; class Magnoliopsida; order Asterales; family Asteraceae; genus Deinandra; species Deinandra increscens. The sequence goes on along the minus strand of JBCNJP010000007.1, from coordinate 88,728,148 downwards.
ATGCCCATTCTGTCCACATGCCGACCAGAGGTACGGTGTTGAAATACTCCAACACCAAAGGTGCGTGTAAAGAAAATAGTAGTTGTCCTAAGTGGTCAGTGTGTGCGTACGGTGTTGAAATACTCCAATACGCTCACCTTGGAAGATACCCTAAACACCACGTGCGGTGTTGAAATACTCCAACACGGATGTATCGGTCAATATGTTCCAAGTTAGACTTGACCTAGGATGGCATAGACTACCGGTTTTAGGTTTACCAGATAGGATTATTAGGTCATATTTTAATATTTAACGTGACGATAGATTTTATTAATCCTATCTCACTCGGGACGATCATTTAAATAACCTAAGTATTAATGATCTATGTGTCGCGAGACAATAACCAATTTTATTGATGTTCGATTACTTTATCGAAAAACTTGAATTTAATGTCGACTTAAATTGGTTAATAAATTTTATGAAGTCGTAATAAAATTAGGACTTTATTTAATCGATTGAAAAATTAGTTTTATATCGATAAAACTAAGTTTGGATTTTAGTTGGCGCGTTATTCAAATTAAGACAAGCAACCAAAACGAGCAAACACACATGTACATATCCGGCCATGCAGGGGCTTCGATATTGTCAGAGCCTATGACAATATCGAACAAGGACAAGGGTCATAAAAGTAAATCAACCACGAGAATAGAAAACTCCCTGATCGATTTAGTTGCTCCCACTGGTTTCAACAAGCTCCTGCGTGTCATCAGGAAACGTCGGTCTCGTTTTGACTTCTAGCCATTTTCGAAAATCCCATAAAGGGATAATCTCAAATGGGTCTTTGTATCAAGCTCGTCACGTTCGTCCAGGTGAAGGTAAGCGATTACAAATTAAAATAAAACTATTCTATTTTAAATAATTACAACTTTGAACCCAGTAAAAGTGGGCCAACCAAAACAAAACAACATGGGCCTAACGGGCCAAACCAAAACGAATCAATGACAAACCAAAGTAAGGTTGGGCCGAATATGCACGAAAGATAATTCAATCAATTATATTGAATCGGATTATGTTTAGTGGATCCAAATCGACTAAACACATTAAAAGGCGATTCATACAATTTCGCGACTTTCGGGTTCAGAACCCCAGTTCGCGAAAGTACACCGGTTTAAAATCGACCGGTTTGGGTTTGCGTGTGGTGACCAAGGCTCTGATACCACTGTTGGGTTACGACAGTGGCATTCGGGTCTCGGTAATAGCATTTTTTTTGGATATAATTATTTATGATAAATAATCATTTAATCAATTACCGAGTAAATTAAATTTAAATTATTAAATTAACACTTAATTTAATATGCAGCGGAAACGTTTTAATTTACTAACGCGAAAACCAGTTAATTAACGTAAACCAAAATCAACAGGATTCGACGATCACCATAACGCGCAAACAACAGAAATGCGCTAAAACAAACGCGACATATTCTTAAATAAATAATCAATTAAAATCTAAACTAAAACAAGTTTAGATATACCTGAGCGGTGATTCAAACAAACGCTTGAGACACCGGAAGTCAACGGGTGACGCTAGGGTTTCGCAGAATGTGATTCATCTAACGAATCTGACTTTCCTCGCGGATACGGATTTACTACGCGGTGAATCGGGCACCAAGAAAATCTCGTACATCGGATCGGGCGCGAACTAGGGTTTGCGGACGACGACGGAACACGCGAGAGACGCGGTTCACCGTTAGGGTTTGTCGACGGCGAGGAGTGGCGGCGGCCGACTCGGGCGGCGGCTGCGAGCGACGGTGACGACGGTACTGTGTGGCGTTCGGCTGCGGCTGGGCTGCAGACGGCGGCGGCTCGGCTTCTCCGGGCTACTGCGGCGGCTTGGTCGCGGCCTGCTGCGGCGGCTCGGTGGCAGACGGCTGCGGCGGTGCAGCGGCGGCGGCGAGGGAGGAGGGCACGCGGCGACGGCTCGATGAGCAGCGGTCGGCGGCGGGACGACGGGGCAGCGACGGTGATCTAGGATTAGGGTTCTCGTGATCGGATCGTCGGAGAACAAGGGAGGCGGAGGCGGCGGGGTTGCCGTCGGCGTCGGAATCGTGAGAGGGAGGAGAAAGGGGGGGCCGAAAATCTCACTTTTGGATTAGGGTTTCGCCTCCTTAATCAGTTATATTTATAACTGATTTAGTTTCCGTTTAGCCCCTTGATTTTACCTAATCCTTAATCAAACCTTTTTAATTTCCGAAATTAACATTTAACTCTTTAAATGTTTGTCGCTTGTCGAATATTAGTCAAGCTAATAATTTGTCGATCTTCGTCCATAACGTAAATAATATTTAACGTCTTTTGTCGCTTAATTAATCTTAATGATTAATGGTAATTTAAATAAGTAATTAATTTTTAATTTATTAAACTGTTCAATAAACAAATAATTAATACTTCTGCGAATTTGCCGGTTATATAAGGTAAGCGAACTTTAAATACCCGTTGCCTCCGGTGTAACTATTACGGGTCTTAACCGGGTCGGGTACTTGATTTAGTCGGGTCTGGACACCTAAATCCAACACTTATTTCCCTCTTTACTTTAGGAACCGAATATTTGAACACTAATAGTATGCATGCATAACCTTTCTCCTAAATCACTTTTTTGTAGCCACAAAAATAGATAGTTTTTTTTTTCAAAATCAAACCAAATACCCACCACAAGTCCAAATCATCGGATCATGAAGGTCAAGCAAGAAAAGAAACGAATATTTCCTCATCTTTAATCCTAATAAAGCACTAAAATGGGTGCCACGTGTCTCATTTCTAAGAGGTCCACATCAGCATTGACACATGTCAAAACCGCATTCAAGTATCAATTTATTAAATTATCAATTAAGTATAATTACCAATTTTGTCAAAACTAAATTTCCATTTAAAAAAATGACAAAACTTAATGTGAATTTAATAAATTTACTGAATAATTTGATTAATTTAAGAAAACTAATCAACAATTTTTCAAACATAATAAATTTGATTATTTTAACATTTTTTTTTTTTTATGTATCTAATAATATGAATTCAACCCGTGTAATACACGGGTTACTAACCTAGTTGGTGTATAAAGAAACCTTACACCGTAAAACATATGTGAGCTTTTCTCCTTTTTAACACTCCTTTCCTTTGACCGATTTGGGTAGATTCATCCTTGTTTTTTTTAAAACACCCACAAGATCTTTATACTTGTTCCTTACAGAAATGTCAACCCCAATGTTAAACCAGTAGGAGCTCCACAAACCTTGATTTAGTTCTAGAGACTACACCACAAACCCACTTTAAACTCCCTGTTTCTCGACTCTATTTATCACAGCCCCTAAACCCCTTATTTTCTAACCTAAACTCACTCACAGAACCTCATTTTCAGCCCTCACATTCGGTCATGTTATAGCAATCCCAAGCACCCCCACCTTGAGCATATTTTCGGACCCAAACACACTCTCTAAACCCTTCTTGTTCACTGTTCAAACTCAGCAAAAGTTAAGCCTCTCAAACAACAAACGTAGCCCCCCATTATCCTTGGTTACTAACTCAAACCAGGGGCGTCTCTGAGATTTCGAATGTCCAAGGCGAGTTTAACAAATATGCCCTTATATATAATTTTTGTTTTATAAATCGACAATAATAGTTATAAAAATGTGTCACATCCTTATCATTTATTGGACTTAGTGAATTTTTTTACATAATTGCTCATTTAATATTTTTAATATGAGTTCGAACTTAAAAAAAATTAGAAATAAATGTTAAATGACATGTAATATATAAATACGCTTTTTTTTTTCTTATGCCCCTCTAAAACATATGCCCTGTGCGGTCGCCCACCATACACACCCTCAAAGACACCCCTGACTTAAACAACACATCAAAAACCCATCATCTTCTTCCCTGATCCCGGTAACAAACACAGCAGCAAGAACATCTCGTTACACACATAAAATCACACTGAAAACCTATGTTTTTGCTCCACACTCGCAGGTCCTTCATAGCAGCGCCAAATTCTCGAGTTCTTAGACTCCAAAACAGCCCCATATAACTCCTATTTCAAACACAAAACCCAGCCTTTTAACCCCCCCCCCAAACCTAGTCACGATTTCAGCCATCAAACACCCTCATTCTCAAGCATTTTCGACCCATTTCACACATCTTTTACTCCTATATCACGGTTCGATTTTAGAAGCAAAACACACCATATTTCTCATTCACATACAGCAGCAACAAACCTTAGAAAAATCACATAAAACTCACTAAACTTTCTCCTTGTACACAGCTTTAAAACAACCCCTACGCTCTTAGAAAAGTAGCAACAAAAATCCACTTTCCTTGTTTTTGATCACTGTTTTGTAGAGCAGCAAAATCCATCCATTTTTTTTCTTCAGAATTTCTCAAGCATAACAAGCCATATTCAAGCCTATTTTCAAGTGTTTCAATCGGTGGTCAAGTGTGACACCTCGTCCAAAACCAGGTCAAACCTCCTTACTTTGACTTCTACTTTAGTATTTACATGCATTAATTGTTATGATTAAACTGTTAAATTACTAATAACTAATGACGTAAACAGATCCCACGTTTTTATTGGAAAACGCAACCTAATAAACAAGAAAGACCATTACGGGAACATTTTAAGCGACAAGAAACAACTGGGATTTTAATCACTCTTGGTAGTCGAGCTTAAAACCGGTGCGAACAAACGAAACAGCCTTCGTTACATTCACGCATGCCAAACCGGATCAACTTGAGAAAAACAAAAAAAATCATGTCGAGCAACATAAAAACTATTTCTGTGAACCAAAATTATATTCAAACATATTCGTTGTCAAGATTGAACCAAAGCCAAAACCCGAGACCCGTTCAAGCCCAATCCGGCCCAAGAAAGCCCGACGAATCAAAACACAAAAATCAAACCCGTGACCCGACCTGATAGCCAAACCCGTTCGACCCAGACACCAGCCCAAACCGGCGAACCGACTCGCAGCCCAGACCGGATCTGGCCTGCCCGCACCTCGGCCCAGCCGCCAACTGGCCCAACAGGAAAACCGGCCCACACTCTTTCTTTTTCTCCTTGGGCTTCGGCCCACCTCCAAACCCAAATCATTTAAATTGTTTCTAGCCCATGATTTTTATAGATTGAGCCCACTAGATTTTTTATAAAATTTTGGGTCATCAACTTTATGAAACCACCACCTTTGTAGTTTTATTCCACTAGGATTTAATTTATAAAAGTTGTGATTTTTAATCATCACTAAACATTCTATATTTTATAAAAGCTTCCACTTATTTATTAAACATGAGCAATTTTATAAAAGATTTACCTACACTTAGTTAGTCATTTGAGTGAATTAGGAGATGACAACAAGCCTTATCTACTCCTTTTTAGTTGGCATGCACTTAAACAAAACCCTTGGATAAGACTAGTGACCATAGGTCATTACACTAATTTAGGTGTATAAGAGAAGAATCCCCACACCTCAAGTCTCCATACCATCACCTCCCTCTCTCTTCCCTTTGGCCGACACCACCTCCACGGCCCAGCCCCTACTACCGCAGGCAGCCACCGGCGCACCACCTAGCAGCCACCACTGCCACCAGCGCACACCACCACCCCGCCGCCGGACGCCGCCACCAAGCCACCTCCACCGATTTTCTTCCTCTTTTCTTTGTGAGTTCTCTAACTCATTTCTTTCTACATTTCCAACACCCAAATGTGATACCCAAAGTCTTGACAATGAACACAAACACCTACACTTTATTTAATCATTAATCTAATCACTTCGTTATCCCTATTCTTCTTTGATCTCAACATTTCCATGGTGTTCTTGATACTTAAAATAGCCATGGAAATGGGTGAAACACTTGGAGAAATCAATAGAAAGTATCAATGTGCACCTAAGATCATCTTTGTTATTGTTATGTACCTACTTGTATTTTTATGATCAAGAACAAAACCCTAAATGAATATTATCCATGGACTCATAAAATGAGTTAGATGTTCATGATTTAATCTGTTGATAAGTTAAAATGATCCTAACACTTGAAAGTGTTAGTAGATTAAATGACTAACAAGAATAACCAAGTAAATGAGATGAAACAAGAGATGGGTGTTTGTATTATTAATCATGTGATTAGTTTGGTCCTAACATCTTAAGTGTTAATAGATTTATTTATATTTCCATATCTTATGTTAATTGGTCCTAACGCTAAGTGTTAGTAGATATTTATATTTATTGTTGAAATCTTGATCCTAACACTAAGTGTTAGTAAATGGGAAAAATAAATAATCTTGTTACTATATATTATTACTAGGTTAGTAACCCGTGTACTACACGCGTTGAGTTTAGGTTCATAATATTATTAGCTAAATATAACAAACGATTAAGAAATTTGAAAATTATAAATGACATAATTCATTATTCATTATAAAATATTAATTGATAAAAATTATTGGTTGTTTCCTTAAAAAAAACTTAAATTATTGAGTAATTTATCAAATATACATTATGTTTGCCATTTTTGTAATGATAATTTACTTTAGATAAAATTGGTAATTAGTCTTAATTGGTAAATTACTAAATTGACAATTAAATTTTGTATTGACATGTGGCAGTGCTGATGTGGACATCTTAAAAAGAAGACATGTGGAAACCATTTTATTGCTTTATTGGAATTAAGATTTGGTAAATTGGGTTGGATTAAAATATATAAAAGATGACTAATATTGTCATGGATTTTCTATAAAATTCTAACCTATAATTTTATCACATAAAACTTATTTATGGGAAAAAACAACATTTTAAAAACCAACACTTTGATATGTTATAAAAACCTTGCAAGACAAAAGGAATGTTACTTGATTTTTACTAAAAATAGTAAGAATAAAACTTATGTCAAATGATTAATTTGACATAAATACTTGGATTTATTACAAGTTCATAACCATTTAAAGGCATGTTTTAAAAGGGTTAAAAGTTTCTATAAAAATGCATTAGAAAAATGTATATCTTTTACAAAAAGATTTTTATAAAAATAATCAACAGCCAAGCAATTGACTTTTAAATATTTTTATAACCTTTACTATTACCTTGATGAATCAAAGTAATTAAAATGAAAATACGTTGCGTAGTAATAAAACTGTGACCCATACGGTGATATACACGAGAACGTAAAAGGTTGAAATTGTAAATCAAATTACTTATTCATGTTTTCTTAAGACAACCTAAAAGTTTATAATAAATAGACATTTATAAATCCAAGTATCATCATGTATTATTTTAAAACAATGTCTTAAAGCTTTTAATAGAAATGGATATTTAATGAGTATGAAATACTAAATGGTTTCGAAATTATTAAACGTTGTGACTCAAAGCGCATCTTTAATTGATCTAAATGCTAAACGTTTTAAGATGAAATAAACTTTAAATAATTATTCCGTGATTAATAATTATTTACAAAAGTTTTAAGCTATGTTTTATTTACAGTTCACCAAGAATTGTTAATCATAATTATTTAACTAAAATTAATTACAACTTGCTTGAATAATCAATCGAACTCACAAAAATAATAATAAACATTATTATTCAAGACTTGATTGATATATTAAATGTGACATCTGAGAATTCCAAGGTTAACTTCCGTTAGACAATTTCCGTTAGTTACGTTATAAGTGTTAACTTAGCAAATAATGCTTAACTAGGCTGAATACGTCCACGACCTTTGGTTGATCACCGAACCCGTCCATATGTGTTATGTGTTCATTTAATTATTGCCACTTTGTGGAATTATGTGCAACGTGATTTAAATGCATGATTATTATCAAAAGCATGACTATTTGTTTCCTTGTTGAATTATGTGACAAATTGCTTAATTTTGTATTTATGTGATTAATCAAGTAATTAGGGTGTATGCATTTGTTCTAATCTTGGGCTAATCACTTGCTGATCATTGGGGCCCAAATCCCAATGATAAGCCCAAAGGAAGGCTTAGTATTTAAGAGAAACAAAACCCTAAATCCTCATTTGCATTCTCCACCACAAAACACACACATACACTCTCCATCCTCTCTCTCTCTCGTGAATCAGCCACGTCTGGTCAGCCGTGAACCACCAAAGACCACCGTGATCTCAGCCTTGAAGATCATCCATTGAGCTTGGAAACCCAACCGTGAGTCCCATGAACTTTTTATGCCTTTTCTTTGTGTTTTCTTAAAAATAATGTGTAAACCTTCATGGAATCGTTTGATCTTCTGATATGATGTTTAGAGATGTTAAATCTAGCCTAAAGTCTAGAACTTTACGTGTAAAATCATGCCATAATGAAGATCCATGCTAGTTAGGTCATTTTATGCTTAAAAGTGTTCTTGGAGATTTGATGGTGAAAATCCATGTTTAAGGTGTTAAATTTGTTTGTGTAATGTTGGTAAATGTTTATGCATGCTAGATACTGAATTATATGAAGTATGGAAGCTGTTAGATTGATTTTTGGTCAAATTTACGAGTTTTCTACGACTAGCGAAACTAAGCATTCGTTAGGCGAAACTGTAGTTTCGCAAACTGTTTGAATATCCTTTCAGTGACACTATACAGCGAAACTATAGTGTCGCCTATGAAACTAAGTGTATTGCTCGAACGAAACTACCGAGCGAAACAACCATAGACTCCTGAACGAAAGTTCAAATCAGTTTCGATGCGAAACTAGATAGCGAAACTGTGTCATCAGTTTCGAGCGAAACTATCTAGCGAAACTGTGCCTTCTATGAACGAAAGTTTAAACCAGTTTCGAGCGAATCTATGCTGGCGAAACTGTGTCATCAGTTTCGAGCGAATCTAGCTAGCGAAACTGTGTAGCGAAACTGTGCCAGACCCAAAACCCAAACTTGTGCAACTGATTTGAATGTTATGCCTTAACTTACATGATTATGCAATAATGAAACATGCTTTGATTTCTGAAGTGATGTGAACCCTCGTTTATGATCAACCATCGGTGTCGTGTGTCGGTATGTCGAGTCGTAGTTCCAACGTGCTATGTTATGGGCCATAGTGACGTAGTTAAAGTTTAGACACAACCTAACACCTAAGACCTTAATGTGATTATTAGGTATTCGTTAGCAATCATAATTGGATTATTTGAAGTGTAAGCTGAGCAACCTAAGGTGAGTTTCACTAACCCTTTAATTGCGAGCCCGTTTGGGTCACAACGAATTTACTTAAACGGGAAAACAACGCTGACATTTTGAGGTATTGCCAAATGGGATATCTGTTATGGAAGTTGGAGCGTTTTATGGGAAGCACTTGCAACTGTCCATCCTTGGGGTTTCAAATGAAATCCGCAACCAACTACTTAATACTTAAACTCATTTGGGATTTCAAATGAAATCCGGAACAACCATTTTGATACTTAAACTCTTTTCAGGATTTCAAATGAAATCCAGAATAAACGGTTTTAATATGACTAGTGTAGGTTAAAGTCTAAACCAAATGATATCACATGATTTCTAAGGATGCCTTAAAACTTAAAAGTCCTCAACAATTTAGTACCATTAATTTGCGAAGGGAGGGGATGTTGGGTAGATCTACTGAGGGTTTGACAAACCCTGCTCCGCGGTACACAAATGTGTAGCCAACCGGCTGGAGGCCGAACGGAGTTCAATATCAGCCTATTTTAGTTGTGGGTGTTAGAGCATATTCCTATGCTAATGTGTGTCTCGTGTATTGTATCTAATCTAGAGTTTGATGAAGTTAATGCAAAAGAAAGTGATCGTCAAAAGGAACATTCCATCTTACTTGATAAAGTCACGACTTTGACACATGACAATCAGTTGTTGAAACGCAATATTGAGATTCATGAAGGCCGTGTCAAGAAAATTACTAAAGAAGTGTGTGATGCTCATGATCAGATGCGACAGGAAAAGTTTCGGTTTAATACAGCTTCTAGCAATTAATTGAATCAGAAACAGCATTGGGTGAAGCTCAAAAGAAAATATCTGATCTGAATGTTGAAGTGTTGGATCTTAAGAGGCAGTTGAATAATTTGAAGAACTCACATTCTTTTACCAGTTACTTATGCAAAGATGAGAATTTCAAGAAGGTGTTTGGAAGCGAGGAGTATAACCAGATTCCGCATCCAGTTATTGAATCTGATGTTGTTGCTGATATTCTAGGTTCTGGCATAACTGGTGATTATTCTGAATTTGTTGTAAAGAAGTCTGACTTGAAGAAATCACAGAAATCAAAGATGAAAGTGGAAAATGAGGAATTTTTGGTTGATAATTTCCCGACAAAGTTTGTTTCAGGTGGTTTTATTTCAGAAAAGGGAGTTGGTTCTGTTGGAAACCAAGTGGAAAAGGATGACAAGCAGTTGCATGAAGAAAAGTTTGCTGCTCAACTGGTTGAAGCTAACAAATTAAAGGATATTAAAGCTTCGTTTAATCAAGCTGCTAAAGCAGGTCCTTCGTGTTCTGAAGTGGATTTAACGAAGCTACCGGGTTACAAACGTTGTGGTTTGGGTAGTGATGGTAAGAAGGGTGCACAAAATATCAAGAAAAATATGCCCACGAAAGTTTTAAAAGTAAAGAAAGACACAAGCTTGGAACAAATTTATTATTTGGCTCAAGTCTTCATGTCTACAATGGAAAAGGGGTTCGGTGGAAAGATCCAAACGAAGGCTTCATCTACAAGTTCTTCTGGTGAAGTTCAAACAGTCAAAGTTTCGTCTTCATCTGGATCAAATTCCACTCCTCGAAGTCCTACTTCAAAATGGGTACATTCTAATCGATTTCAAAATTTTGATGATATTTCTGATAATTCTGAGCCCGTTGAGAGGTGTTCATCAGTTCAGGGCAAATCACAATCTCAACGATCATATCGTTTGTGCTATCAATGTCGCCGAAAGGGACACATGGCACTGGATTGTCCTGAGACTGCTAAAAGATCGTTTTCAAACAAATCTGCCACATTAATCGATGAATCAGGCAAACTTTTTACTGAGTCCACACCGTCTAACACTAAATCTAAAAAGAAACAATTTTTTAAATTTGATTCAAGTGTTGAAGGTTCATCACAAGATGATGGTTCAGTAAAAACAGAAAAGGTCAAAATGCAGTGGCGACCTAAGGTGGTCAGCAAAGCTGCAACTGATTTTGTGGAAGACACTGGTCGACCAGAAGCTGTGTGCTTCGGGTCATTTGAGTACTAATCTTTATAAACCAGTGTGCAGGTATTCCTAGAAGACCCGTTGGTGATTGCAAAGTTGCTGATGGAGGAGTATTCTACGTTCTTAACTTAAATTGAATGCTTTATCTTACAAAACTGAAAGTTTTTCTGAAAGCTTAAACTGAAAAGATATCAGTATCGATTGGTCAATTTTTCTTTCTTTAATGCTTTTTGTTTGTAGTTTAGGGAGCGAAAATTGAAAAACCAAAAATAGTGTCTTTGTGTTTTTGTTTTTGTTAAAATGAAAATCCACCAATAGAGTTTTCATTTTAAGGGGGAGAAAATGAAAAATACAAAAACATCGAAAATTGGAAAAATACAAAAACATTGAAAAACAGGAAAATACAAAAACATGGAAAAATGAGAAATTGTATCCAACATATTTGGGAAATGATGGTACATTGGCTTACATGTCTGACTCATGGATAAATTAGATGAAAAAGCCATAAGATCATTGTTCGATGTACTTGGTAGGCTCGGCATTAAATCAGAAAGTATTCAGATGTGATAAACACATTAAATACTAATGCTTGACCAAGTGGACAACATCTTGATGCATATCTCATGATAGATCAAGAAAAAATATGTGAAAAAGAAAATGAGAAGTCACTATGTATACATGTGTTCATTTTGCAAAGATTTAAACTTGTTTGATTTTCTTTATTTTGTCAAACGATCGGACTTTCTCTGCGTGTCGAAAGACCGACCTGATCGTTGTTCGTTTGACGTTCTGCTTTATTTTCTTTGGTGTTTCGTATAACTCATCGGACTTTCTCTGCGTGTACGGGAGTACCGACCTGATTGTTGTTGGGTTATACAATTTCAACTTGTTTTATTTTCTTATTTTGTTAAATCCGAGGCCTTATCTGCGTATCGAAAGATCGACCTTAAGGTAGACGATTTAACGTTCTTAGTTCTTTTTGCATGGAACACAGTTGACTAAATCATGAATACAATCATTATGTGATTAAATCACAAATGAAATCACAAAGTGTGATATGAAAAGCATAAACATATCTGAGTATGTCTGATAGTGTGGGGTACACTGGTCAACGCAAACTTAATCAATTCAATAACATATCCAGATGTTATGAGTATGATTGTGCCTGAGTTTAAGATGGACAAATTATACCGGTTATCGACATGACTTGTGTGTTGAAATAATTGAAATTGAAGTGTAGTTCAGCATGTTATGACCAATATGATCCCAAGTTGTGATCTTTCTTGCAAAATACAAAAATAGTGTGTGATTCAGTATTTCATTTCTGTATTGCATTTATGCTTCATATCTGAAAAATCCAAAAAGATTTTCGGTGTGTTTTTATATAAAGTTTCCAAAAGCCAAAAAGATTTTGTTTCTTATTTGTTTTCAACCGATCGATACTTGATACAAAATTCAAAATTTCAAAATTATATCTTGGATTCTCGAAGAGAAGTTTTGCGCCAAGATTAAATTAATTTTCAAAAGAAAAGGAAAACCGCGTTTCTGTCTTCTGAAATTGCAGGTTATCTGAGTGAGAAGACTCAAGCATGGTGAAAGGGGGAGTATGTTATATCTTTCGCAAGTGGATCTTGAAGTTCAAAGTCTGTTCAAGGTTGATCCAGCCATGCAAGCTCTAATTCTGACAAGATTTCAAGTTGTCGATCGGATGCAACATTGTTGAAGATTGAAGACTGAAGTTTCGTTAAAATATAGATACACTACACGTTAAGGGGGAGTTTGTTAGAGCATATTCCTATGCTAATGTGTGTCTCGTGTATTGTATCTAATCTAGAGCATCTATGTGAGTGATATAGTCACTGGCCGTATCACATACACCGCCGGACCAGATGATCCGGGCGGACCAGATGGTCCGCAGCTGGTACGCTGGCCTGTTACTAAGTGACTATAAATAGCTTGTTAGAGAGAGTGCTTAGGAGTTCTGTCAATTTCATATCTCTTAACTGTGTGTAAACTGAGTGTGTTTCTCTCTCTACATTGTAACTCTTTGTGAATCAATAAAGCAAAGCTTTATTTACTTTCTCGTTTTTATCCGATTACCGAATCATGCTGTAGTAAGATCGTCTCAGTGGTTTACAGTGGGTCCCATGAGGAACACAACTGGAGGCACAAACCATCGGCAAATGCCGAACTCTGTTACGTCAGCTTTGGTACGAACTTCCTTAGTGCATGGAAACCGGATTAGCTACCCGCGATATCGGTTGACCGCTTTAATCTTTACTTAACTAGTGCATATTCGATAATTCAGCACTTGGCACTGTTTTTGCAAAACTATTACTTATCTATATGTTGATACATACGCTTACGAGACTGGGCCACTGCATGACATGCCCACTGTGAGCTCACCAACCGTTAGGTTGACACTTGTGTGGTTTTCACTTTTGCAGATCGCTGAGGAGTATCCACCGGAGGTTGGCATGGCACCCGAAGTTACTTATTTCATTTTGAACTTAAATTTGGGAATTGAATAACAATTTATGTTTTGTAATTTAAGCACGTGGTTAGTGCTAAGATACTCATGTTTTCTTTCCGCTGCAAACTCTTAAACTGTTTTATGATGAATGTTTGGACTTTACTCTGATTCGTTTAGTATTTGTAACTAATGGTTGTGGTCCTGGTTTGCTCGCACCCCTTAACGGTATAAACTCCGTTAGTGGTTAATTTGAGGGTGTGACATTAAATGATTATCCTTTTTATTTATATTTATTGGTCATAAATATAAATTATCACACACGTATTTATTTGTCCTAATAAATACAAACTAACGGGTTTTCAAACGAATACAAACGAGATTATACGTCAAGACTTGACCGGTATCACTTGGGTGACAAATGTTACCCAAATGACTAGACCTTTATGCAAATGTTTTATTAGTTATTTAGGGCATCTAATCTGTTATTACATTTCGGTCTATTTTCATTCATCTACTGATCAAGTGAGTTTCAAGGCCCCTTTTCTTTTAACTGTTTTTATAACCTTGGGGGAGAAATCATGAACTGATAAATGATTTTTTACTTAATATTATGGTTTATCTGTTAGCCGTATGACTGCTTGTTCTCTTACTGATGTCCAACTATGGTACATTATCGTTATAAACGTTTGTACAACTGTATCCCACCATTAATTGATTTAAATTAGTTTTGTACAAAACGATAGCTAGTGAATAGATCTATATGGGTTGACAACCCTTGTCACACCCCGGACAAATGATTGGGTGTGAGCGAGATGGAATCATAGTCACAGAAATACAGAACAACTACTATTAAATTCAAACGTTAATTTAAACATAATATCATTAATCGTTGCAGCGGAAAGTGTGGCAAACGATATTATCTTACATTTGAACTTTAAAAGTCAAGTTTCATTTATTGAAAACATAAGGTAGTTATATATGATAGATAGGGACTAAGACTCCAACGAAGCAGGTCCGAATATAAAGGCGAAGTCCCATTTGCACGGCTTCCATGATCAGCTTAGTTACCTGAGAAATCATGAATTTAAAAAGGTCAACATAAAGTTGGTGAGGTTCACAGGTTTAGGACTCGATAGTAAGATTGTAAAACAGTTTTCAGGAAACTCAGAATGTTATATTGACTTACTGTTGTAGTTGTATGATCTCACCTGAACCTTGATTTCAAATACTAACGGTTTACCCACCCATGGTATCCTCGCCCGAGAGATACCGAACAGGCAAGAATAACTGACGTGTACCCCTTGACAATATACGAAGTCAGAATTGGAGCTACCAATCTGGGCAGGGTTGTCAACCCAAATAGATCTATTCACTAGTTATCGTTTCGATCAGAACTAATTGAAATCAACTAATGGTGGGATTCAGTTGTACTAACGTTTATAACGATAAAGTACCAGTTGGGCAATCAGTAAGGGAACAGATAGTCATACGGCTAACAGTAATCATAACATTAAGTTAAAACAGTTTATCAGTTCATGATTTCTCCCCCATAAGTGTAAAACAGTTGTAAAGAAAAGGGGCCGTGAAACTCACTTGATTTTCAGTGATGATGAATTGCCGAGTGGCAACTAGCAAGTAAAGTCCTATTAAAACATAAGACAACATGCATAAGGGTCCACATAATCATTTGAGTAACGAACGTTACCCAAATGATACCGGTCAAGTCTTGACGTATAATCCCGTTTGTAGCGTTTTGAAAACCCGTTAGTTAATCAGTTTACAATCAGCAAATACGAATGTTCACGTATTAAGGCATTGGTAAATAAATACAAGGAATGAACATGCGATAACGTATCGTGAAGTCCAGTTCAATCAAGTATTAAACATCGTTTTAAATAATAATATTTATTATTATTTTTATGTTCGCTCGATCGGTTGATTTATTAATTGCGTTAAGTTATAATATATATAACTAGGGTTGATAATTATTATTAAAATAATTATTATAACTTGTCAAAATAATTTTATTAACTTATTACAAGTTAAATGCTTTAACATAAGTAGGTAAATATTAAATGTTATTTAATATTTAAATTATGTTATGAAAATTAGGGTTTTGAATTAATATAAATATAATTATCATTAAAATAATTATATTTACAAACCAAAATGATTTTAATTCAAATTAGGGTTTCTAAAATTCATAAAGATAATTATTTGTCGAAAATAATTATTTACGATTCATTACGTCGTAAAACGTTTTTAAATCGTTTAAGGATTTCGTTTCAATTCCAAACGTTTAAAAATAAACATTTGATCCGGTTAAAACGTTTTGATTATTTTGATTCTTTTAAAATAATCAAAAATGTTTAAAATATGTTTTTCATAGTTTCTATAAGTCTTTTGATTTTATTTTTATAAAATCATTTTTAAATAACTTTGTTTATTAAACAAAGTTAGGGTTTTAAATAAAAGACTTTTTATAGAAATTTATTTTCATAAAAATGTTTCAATTTGTATAAAATCCAAATGTTTTATACTTTTTGTCATTTATTCAAAAATATGATATTCTATCATTTTGAACATAAAATATAACTATATATTTTATCCATTTTATTCCTTTTATAAATTCTAAACAAGACTTTTAATTCTTGTATTTTTAGAAATTATGTTTTTATAAAATGTGACCCTTTTATATAAAAATGATTATGGTGATATTTTTATGGTTTAAATATCCAAGTAATTTATAAAATCACAAGTTTTTATGTTTTATCCATAAAAATTCAATTAAATGATTTTATGTTATCATTTTATGTCCAAACTTTCTATAAGTTCATCCTAATGTCCAACTAAGTCCATAAATGTCACTAAACACTATATAAGTCCATGATAATAGTTACTAGTAACATAATTAGTCTATATGTTTGATGATTAACAACATAAATCATAACCTACAAATCTAGCCATTTGGAACACTTTAAGTCATAATAACCCACCAACATAACCAAATGACATTTCTAGTCATCCTAACATATTAACAACAATGTTTTTAATTCAAATAACCATGCAACATGTAGTAATTTACATGGAATCACTAGATGATAAAACCAACACATTAGGTTAGTTAAATGAACCATAGGTTCTTGTTTTTAAAACAAAAACACATCTCATTGTGTTGGAAACTTACAAGATAATCAAGATCATTAGAAACTTAAGGTTTTTAAAGGGTTAGATTTGTCAAGACTTTGTGGCTCATTTGGGTTTATCAAAGAGCATAAAATCATAGAAGTAATTGGTTCAAAAGAAACTCACCAAGTGAGAGTGTTTGAAAAACAAGTGGAAGGAGGAGGTGGTGGCTGGGCTGTTCTCGGCAGTGGCTAGCAGCAGCAGTTTAGCGGTGGCAGGGGGTGGTCACAGCAGCAGCAGCACGTGGCAGTGGGGTGGTGGTATGCGGTGGTGGTTGTGGGTGTTGCTTAGCCGAGAAGAGGAAGGGGAGAAGGGGTGACGGGTTGCGACCGGAAAGGAGGAGGAGAGGGGCTGCAGTGGTGGCGACGGTGGCTGGAAATGGTGGTGGTAGCGGCTGAATGGTGGTGGTGGCTGTTTCTGGCCGGAAAAAGAAAAGGAATGGGGGGCTGGTTGGTTGTTCACCGAGGAGAAGGAGGAAGGGGCTGGAGGTGGCGGATCATGGTGGCTGTAGGAGGTGGTGGTGGCAGTTAAAGGTGGCGGTGGTGGGGGTCTTGTGCTGGCCGGAAAACAGAAAAGGGAGAGAAGGAGGTGTTTGTCGTGAATGAGGAAGAAAAAAAGGAAGGAGGAAGGTAAGGGTCTTGAGTCTTTGAGTGTGTAAGTGACTAAGTTGGTGAAATGAGTGGTGATTGAGACATGTAAGTCTCATATTACTATTTGTGATGATGGTTTTAGATGTAGGTAACTAGATTAGGATGGTTGGCCAATTTCTCAACACAATTGACTAACTAAGTCTCCTAACCATTTCTTTTATAAATCATAACTAAGTAGGTGATTTGTTTTTATAAATTTTTGTCATGTTTTATGAACTAGTTCATGTATTATAAAGTTTATAAAAACTTATAAATATTTGAGGTGGAATAATCCACAACTTTCATGAATAAAGTTTGTATAGAATTTTATACAAGTTCATGGCTAATTTTTATAAAAATATAAAAGATGATAATCATTTTATAA
This sequence comes from Deinandra increscens subsp. villosa, assembly GCA_039602395.1. Lineage (NCBI taxonomy): Eukaryota > Viridiplantae > Streptophyta > Magnoliopsida > Asterales > Asteraceae > Deinandra > Deinandra increscens. Next base: position 88,710,309 of record JBCNJP010000007.1, on the reverse strand, counting down.
AAATTAATACAAGTTTGATGGGTTTAATTTAATAAAAATAAACCCATTGGGCTTTGGGCTTTTTATTGGGCCAAATCATTTAAAGAAAATGTAATTGGGCCGGTCCGTCGGTTATGGGTCGTACGGGCCCAAACGGGGCACCGGTTCGAGGCCCGGGCCCGTTTTGCATCGGTTGAGGTTTCGGTTCGCCACGATTATTCGGAATATTATATTTGAGTAACGGATCGAAGATTTCGGGCTCGGTTTAATTGTTTTAGGCTTATTGGGCCTATTGGGCCATGTCGGGCCCAATTGGGTGTTCGGTTAGGGTTGGGCTTAAGTCTTGACAACGGTTTCAGTTCGTGATGTTTTTATTTCATAAAAACATTTGTTTAAGTTGATTATAAAAGTTTTTCAGAAATCAGTTATGTTTTTCAGTTTTCGAACGGGTTACGGATAACGTTTTCAGTTTGTCAGTTTGTAACAGTTTTAAGCTCGACCGTTCATATTGATTAAAACCGAATAGTTTTAGATGATCGATCGCTTATCAGTTTGACGTGTCGATTATATAAACGTTCGACACCAGTTCCAGATAAAATATAAAATTACATTTTATATTTATTTTTCTTGTTATTGAAGTTCCATGATTTATGCATGAAATTTCTAAGTATTTAACGGGTATACGCTTCTAGTACAAACGCGGGATTAGGTTTACGTCATCAGTTAACAGTCAGACACAGTAATTTAACAGTTTAACAGAAATCAGATCAGATAAAGCACAATTAATACTTAATTAAAAGTCAAAGTAAATGGTTTGACCTGGATTTTCGGACGAGGTGTCACATTCTCCCCCAGTTAGAAGAATTTCGTCCCGAAATTCAGTTCTTGATCACTGGTTGACTGCGACGTTTCCGAAAAGACGAGGGTACTTACGACGCATTTGATCCTCGCGTTCCCAAGTGTACTCCGGACCTCGTCGAGAGTTCCATCGCACTTTGACAATGGGAATGCGGCTATGCTTCAGTCTCTTGAGTTCTCGGTCAAGTATCTCGACAGGTTCTTCGACAAAGTGGAGTGTCTCGTCAACTTGAATCTCATCAAGTGGGACGACAAGCGTTTCATCAGACAAGCATTTCTTAAGGTTACTAACGTGAAACACATTATGCACATTGCTTAGCTCTGCAGGTAGACGTAGACGGTAAGCTACCGGTCCGATTGTCTCAGTGATTTCAAATGGACCAATGTAACGAGGGTTAAGCTTTCCTCGTTTGCCGAACCGGATGACACCTTTCCAAGGTGACACTTTTAACATGACGCGATCACCCTTTTTAAAGGACAAGGGTTTGCGGCGGTTATCGGCGTAGCTCTTTTGTCTATCCCTAGCAGCTTTCAGTCGGTTACGGACTTGAAACACTTTCTCAGTCGTTTCAAAGATCAGTTCGGGACCAGTCTGTTGACTGTCACCGATCTCAGTCCAGCAAAGCGGAGATCTGCACTTTCTTCCGTAAAGTGCTTCGAACGGAGCGGCTTGGATGCTAGTGTGATAACTGTTGTTGTAAGAGAATTCGGCAAGTGGGAGATGCTCATCCCAATTAGGTCCGAAATCGATCACACATGCACGTAGCATATCCTCAAGCGTTTGGATCGTTCTTTCGCTTTGACCGTCGGTCTGGGGATGATACGCGGTACTCATGTCAAGGCGAGTACCCAACGCTTTCTGGAGGGACTTCCAGAAGTTCGCAGTGAAACGGCTATCGCGATCGGATATGATAGATATAGGTACACCGTGACGAGAGACGACTTCCTTCATGTAAATCTTAGTCCGTCTTTCCATACTATCGGTTTCCTTAATTGGCAGGAAGTGAGCGGATTTCGTCAGTCGATCCACTATTACCCAGATAGCATCACAACCAGATCTAGCTTTAGGCAGCTTGGTGATAAAGTCCATAGATATTTCTTCCCATTTCCATTCCGGAATGATCGGTTGTGTCAGTAGTCCGGACGGTTTCTGGTATTCGGCTTTGACCTTTGAACACGTCAAGCATTTACCGACGTAGGTGGCTACCTCGGCTTTCATGTTCGGCCACCAGAAGTGATCCCGTAGACCATGATACATTTTGTCCGATCCTGGGTGGATGGAATATCTTGACTTATGGGCTTCGTCAAACACGAGCTTTCTCAAACCTCCAAAGCTAGGTACCCATAGTCTATCCATAAAGTTCAGGGTTCCATCAGGCTTTTCAAGCAGTTGTTTCTCCATACCACGTAGGCATTCGTTCTCCAGATTTTCAGGCTTAAGAGCTTCGATTTGAGCGTCACGAACTTGTGACGTGAGATTCGAGCGTATGGTCATACTTAATGCTCGAACACGACGCGGTTTGGCATGTTCTTTCCTGCTTAAAGCATCGGCTACAACGTTAGCCTTGCCTGGGTGATAACGAATCTCACATTCATAATCGTTAAGCAGTTCAACCCAACGTTGTTGTCTCATGTTCAGCTCTTTCTGGTTAAAGATGTGCTGGAGGCTCTTGTGATCGGTGAATATGACGCACCGAGTCCCATAGAGGTAGTGCCTCCAGATCTTGAGGGCAAAGACAACGGCTCCAAGTTCTAAGTCGTGAGTCGTATAATTCTTCTCGTGAATCTTCAGTTGTCGAGAGGCGTAGGCGATGACCTTCTCACGCTGCATTAGTACGCAACCCAAGCCTTGATGCGAAGCATCACAGTATACAACGAAATCGTCGATTCCGTCTGGTAAGGACAGGATTGGGGCGTCGCAAAGCTTTTGCTTCAACAACTGGAAAGCAGCTTCGGTTTTATCATCCCAGATGTACTTCTTATCTTTCTGAGTCAGGGCGGTAAGCGGCTGGGCTATCTTGGAAAAAATTTTCAATGAATCTGCAATAGTAGCCAGCGAGACCTAAGAATTGTCGAATCTCGGTTGGGGTCGTGGGAGTACTCCAATCCTTGATTGCTTCAATCTTAGCCGGATCAACGTGAATACCTCGGTCGTTGATCACATGACCCAGAAAGTGTACTTCGCGAATCCAAAAGTCACATTTGGAAAACTTCGCGTAGAGCTCTTCTTTCTTCAGCAGTTCTAAGATAAGTCTCAAATGTTCTTCGTGTTCTTTCTTATTACGAGAGTAGATAAGAATATCATCGATGAACACGATAACAAATTTGTCCAAGTATGGTTTACACACGCGATTCATTAAATCCATGAATACGGCCGGTGCGTTAGTCAAACCAAATGGCATAACGAGGAACTCGTAATGACCATAGCGTGTTCTAAACGCTGTCTTCGAGACATCTTCATCTCTAACTCGGAGTTGGTGGTACCCCGACCTTAGATCGATCTTGGAATAGAAGCATGATCCTTGAAGCTGATCAAATAAGTCATCGATCCTTGGAAGCGGGTAACGGTTCTTCAGAGTCAGTTTGTTCAACTCTCGATAGTCGATACACATCCTGAACGTTCCATCCTTCTTCTTCACGAACAACACGGGGAGCACCCCATGGGGAGTGGCTTGGACGAATAAATCCCTTATCTAGCAACTCCTGTAGTTGGCTAGATAACTCTTGCATCTCAGACGGTGCCAGTCGGTAAGGGGACCTGGCAACGGGGGCGGCTCCTGGTGTTAGGTCGATGCGAAACTCAACCTGTCGTGTTGGAGGTAGGCCTGGCAATTCTTCTGGAAAAACTTCTGGGTATTCGCGGACAACAGGAACGTCTTCAATACGCTTCTCCTTCGGTTTCTTCTCAATGACATGAGCTAGAATGACATGACATCCTTTGCGAAGGAATTTCCGTGCCTTCATAGATGATATGATATTTAGTTTGGTTTCACTCTTCTCGCCTTGCACGTTCAGAGTATTACCATCTGCTAATGGCACTCTAACCATCTTCTCATGACACACGATTTCCGCATGATTCTTTGCTAACCAATCCATTCCAATGATTACATCAAAACTACCTAAATCAACAGGCATCAAGTCGATACAGAAAGAATGGTCGGAGAGTTCTAACGGGCAGTTCGGATAGACGATTCCGGTTTCTATCAAGTCACCATTCGCTAATTCTACTATGAACTTAGTGTCTAAGGCAACAGGGGTGATTTTAAGCAATTGACTAAAATCAGTAGACACAAAGCTTCTATCGGCACCAGTATCGAATAAAACAGAAGCATAATGGTTGTTTAGTAGAAACGTACCCGTCACCGTGTTGGGGTCACGGCGGGCATCTCCGGCATTGATCACGAAAGCTCTTCCCCTAGCCTGGTTAGCACCTTGATTCTTCATCTTCGGGCATTCACTCTTGTAGTGCCCAGTAGCTCCGCAACCGTAGCAAGTGCGCTTTGGGCAGTCGCGTGCTACATGTCCCTTAACCTTACAGATGTTACAGTAGACATTATCACAACCCAGAGTGTGGTGAAGGTTGCATTTGGAGCACAGAGGAGCAGTACCGGTGTAACCGGTTTTGCGGACAGGATAAGAAGGAGCAGTGGCGGCATAGACCTTCGCCGGTGCAGTTTCCTTAACTGGGGCTTTCTCAGAGTTCTTATCATCGCGATTCTTCCAGAATGGGCGCTTCCTCTTGTTATCAGGTTTCTTGCTTGACGATGGAGTGGCACTAACATCAGAGGGCTTGTTCTCAGACGCCTTCTTGCTAAAGTTTACACCTTGACGATTAGCTTGGTAAATGAGGTTGTGTGCCATACGCACAGCATCCTGAAAGGTCTGAGGGCTCGAGGAAAGGACATTTCCCTGAATGTGTGGTGCAAGTCCCCAGATGTAGCGTTCGATCTTCTTGTACGGTGGAGTGATCATTGTGGGGCAGAGGTGAGCAAGCTCACGGAACCTCTTAGTGTATCCAGCAATGTCGGCTCCATTCATGGACAGATTCCAGAATTCGGATTCGAGCTTCTGCAGTTCCTCTCTGGGACAGTACTCATCACGCAGCAGTTGTTTGAGTTCGTCCCATGACATTTCATAGGCTAAGTCAGTTCCCATAGCATCAGCATGGGAATTCCACCAAGTCAGTGCACTATCAGTAAACGTGCAGGTGGAGTACTTCACCATGTACTGTTCAGGGCAGTTGCTAATACGGAAAACTGACTCCAGCTTTTCAAACCAGCGAATTAGACCAACAGCGCCTTCAGAACCCTTAAAGTAAGTGGGTTTACAATTCATGAAGTCCTTGTAAGAACATTCACGAGGGCCTGCAATGTTAAGTGAAAACGTTGATCACAATTTTGCGAAATTGTAGTCTAGTGTTTTCAAACATTGGTTAATTCGTTCTTACCGCGTGCTCCAGCGTCAGCGTGACGTTGGGTAGCAGCAGCAGCAACGGTTTCTGCAACGCGTTGAGCAATCATCTCCTCGATATCAGTAGCACTCATGGCTGGAGGAGGTGAAGTGTTTCTGGTGGCTCGGCGTCTAGGCGGCATGTTTTCGCTTTAAGTTATCAATGGCAACATAAAGGGAAAAGTTAGATCATATGTAAGTGGGGTTATTACATGCGCGAGAATAACAGCCACGACATACATCTACAGTACCATGATAGGACACGCGCAAGCACAACCAAGAAACATGAAATAGCAAGGAGTATGGTTCGCGAGTGAACAATCACGACATAATGATAATAACAGTAATAACAGAAATCATAAACATGGCAAACATACACAACACGTCATAAACATAAACATACTACCATTACATTCCACCATATTATCCGATAAAACATACAATAACAAAAGAGGACAAGTTTTTAAGTGTCTTGGGCACGCAGTCCCATAATACATCACTACAAAATATATAAATATGTTTCGTCGCTAAAATGGTGGGTCAAAAGTCTAGATGCTAGGTAAGTCATCTAAAGTGGTGGTGGTCCAGGGGGTCCAGGGGGTCCAGGGGGTCCAGGGGGTCGAATCAGAGATGTGGTGATCCTGGAGGTGAGGTCCAAGAAGGTGAACACTCGACCCGCGAATTCCTCCAAAACGGCAAGCCGGGTTTGGAGGGACTCGTTGGCCAACATCAGTGCAATGTTGACCGAGCACACATCAGTCATGTTAGCGTGCAGGGACTCCATGGCTCCCTGGGAAGCGACCTGAAGCTGCTCCAGCTCAGTCACGCGGGCTACTAATGCATCATGAGCATCCCTGGTGGGAAGGTCAGCAACCCTGGTGTCCAGGTCGGCGAAAGACAGCTCGTGGCGACGAGCACGGGCCACCAGCAGCGGAATAGTATCCGCAATGGGCTCTCCGGTCAGGATGGAGTAGCCGGTCAAAGGGTGGCGAGTGGCATCGCCTCTGGTAGAGGACTTGCCTGGCTCGTACAGGCTAGGAACTCCCTCAAAAGTCCTCCATGTGGCTAGCTTCCCTGGAATCCAGGCAAGGTGAGGGTGGTCAGACGCACAGTGCCGCTTGGGCACAGGCTCGTCTGCAGGGCCCTCAGCTGCCCTGCGCCGGGAAGGGCCAGCTCCCCTCCCGGGGGTGAATCCTCGCCTACCGGCACCTCGAAAGGGTCGGTAGGTGCGTACAGAACGTCGTCTGTGCGCAAAGGGGTCCATGGTGCGTGTAGCACCAGCAGCAGTGGCAGCAGTAGCTGCGGCCGCACCGCTAGCAATAGCGGTGGGCAATGGGTGGTCAGATGAGTCGTCTGAGACCCTTGGTCGAAGGGGCCTCAGGAAGCTCGATGGTATGGTCGACAGTCGGACAGTACCCACTGTAGGGATCTCAGCCTCAGGGCTGGATGGCACATAGTCTTCTGGCGATGGAGAGTACTCCGGCACCACTTGATCGTCTCCGCTGGAATCGGAAATGCAGATAACCTCTTCCGAAGAGGAAGTCATCACTGCGATAATATTCCATCAGAGAACAAAGTTAGTACCATGATAATAGCATTTAAAACAAAGATATAAATGCATAACAGAATTAATAACTCATGTATATACGAAGCATAAGTTAACATAATAAATGAGTAAGGAAATGGTCTTGCGTGCAAACGGAAGCTTCGGAGCCGGTCATAGTCCAGGTCTGGTTTTAGTTAAAGTGTTTAACCTGGTTCGCTATAACTGTGGCTCTGATACCAATCTGTCACACCCCGGACAAATGATTGGGTGTGAGCGAGATGGAATCATAGTCACAGAAATACAGAACAACTACTATTAAATTCAAACGTTAATTTAAACATAATATCATTAATCGTTGCAGCGGAAAGTGTGGCAAACGATATTATCTTACATTTGAACTTTAAAAGTCAAGTTTCATTTATTGAAAACATAAGGTAGTTATATAGGATAGATAGGGACTAAGACTCCAACGAAGCAGGTCCGAATATAAAGGCGAAGTCCCATTTGCACGGCTTCCATGATCAGCTTAGTTACCTGAGAAATCATGACTTTAAAAAGGTCAACATAAAGTTGGTGAGGTTCACAGGTTTAGGACTCGATAGTAAGATTGTAAAACAGTTTTCAGGAAACTCAGAATGTTATATTGACTTACTGTTGTAGTTGTATGATCTCACCTGAACCTTGATTTCAAATACTAACGGTTTACCCACCCATGGTATCCTCGCCCGAGAGATACCGAACAGGCAAGAATAACTGACGTGTACCCCTTGACAATATACGAAGTCAGAATTGGAGCTACCAATCTGGGCAGGGTTGTCAACCCAAATAGATCTATTCACTAGTTATCGTTTCGATCAGAACTAATTGAAATCAACTAATGGTGGGATTCAGTTGTACTAACGTTTATAACGATAAAGTACCAGTTGGGCAATCAGTAAGGGAACAGATAGTCATACGGCTAACAGTAATCATAACATTAAGTTAAAACAGTTTATCAGTTCATGATTTCTCCCCCATAAGTGTAAAACAGTTGTAAAGAAAAGGGGCCGTGAAACTCACTTGATTTTCAGTGATGATGAATTGCCGAGTGGCAACTAGCAAGTAAAGTCCTATTAAAACATAAGACAACATGCATAAGGGTCCACATAATCATTTGAGTAACGAACGTTACCCAAATGATACCGGTCAAGTCTTGACGTATAATCCCGTTTGTAGCGTTTTGAAAACCCGTTAGTTAATCAGTTTACAAATCAGCAAATACGAATGTTCACGTATTAAGCCATTGGTAAATAAATACAAGGAATGAACATGCGATAACGTATCGTGAAGTCCAGTTCAATCAAGTATTAAACATCGTTTTAAATAATAATATTTATTATTATTTTTATGTTCGCTCGATCGGTTGATTTATTAATTGCGTTAAGTTATAAT
>JBCNJP010000007.1:88637396-88701546 GCA_039602395.1 Deinandra increscens subsp. villosa | reverse complement strand
TGCCTGGCGCATTACATGCAGAAATCTTTTCTGGGCAAAAGAACAAGCTTCGATCAGCTTAACAAGCTTCATGGAAGTGCATTCGTTGCATTGGCCTTGGATTGGAACTTCAATTTCTCCAAGATGATGTTATTAGATTGGATAGGCAATGCTGACCTAAGCGCCAGAGAACAGTTCCTGATGACACCAAGGTTTGTACAAATGGTGGTCATGAAGAAATACCCAGTGATTGAAGAAAGGGTAGAAAAGTTGGACATAAAAGTGATGGACTGTGGGGTATTTGGTCTACAAACCCAAGATAGAAAGGGTAAAAACAGTTTTCAAGGAAGACTTGAATGGGTAAAGAGGGGTGCATTTCCCAAGGTGGCCAGGGAACAAGAGTTTGAAGAGCCTGAGCCAGAAGCCGATGTGCCAACTGTTAATGCATCTATTGCTGAAGATCAAGACATAACAGTAACTCCAGCTGTTAATGTGCAAGAAGAAGACGTGACGATACCCTCTGATGAAGAAAACGTGATGGATGACATTCTTGCTGGTCAAGAGATGATAGATGATGATATCTATGGGGATTTGTGGCCCATTAATCTTAAAAGTTCAAGGGATGTCATGATTGGATCATCAGGCAGTGATACAACTCCTCCAGAGCTAAATCTAAACGTAGAGGATGTTCTTGAAGAACCCATCCCTGCTCGCGAACCATCTCCAAGAAAGAAGACTGATCCAAGAAGCGTAAGGTTCAAATTTACAAAGACTGGCTCAAGTCTGTTAATGGTTCATCCATCAGAGTCTAGCTCTCAATATCAACCTACTCAAGAAGTATCAACAGTTCCAATTGTTGAAGATCTGCCTGCCCACGTGCAAACTGAAAGCCCTCTTCTGAATGAGCGTAGCCCTGTTCATGACGAAAGGCAATCTATGGAGGTTGATAACACTGTTGTTATACCCAGCCCAGTCAGAATACGTGTCCCTAGTGGAACAAGCTTGCCGCCTACTGTTATACCAAGTTTCCGCCCACTTCAAGCTGCTGAGCTACCAATTGAGATGAGGATAAGCGCTGATCCTCATATTAACTATCTGATGTCTCATAACAGAATCAGAGAGAATGAGATAAAAGCTCTCCAGGCTGAAAACAAAAGATTACAAGAGAAGGAAGTGGTGTACAAGAACAGAATGAAGTATCTTTATGAGGCGCTGATGGACTTGAAGAAGAAATTTACTGGATTAAAGAGTGTTGTGGAGTCCAACGCTTCAGGTGCCGCAGGTCAAAGCTCATCTCAAGGAGCTCAAGGTACCAGTGGTGCTCAAGAAGATGATGGAGATGACTCCATTGCAATGTCTGATTATGCCCGAGGTGGAAGGGTCATCTCCAAAGCACCAGAAGGTCATGAAAACTGGTTTAGAGAGTTCTTTCAAGGACCAGCCCCCACTCAATACACCATTGATGTGGGTGAAAGCTCAATAGACAACAGAGGGAGTCGTGAACCCATTCTGTGCTGGCACTATGATTCAGAGAAGAAATTATTTGCCGTAATCCGTGACGGCTACAGTCCAGTGGAGTACTACAGAACACGTGCTTAATTTCATACCTGGACTGAGCCTGAGATTAAAAGCCTGCTGAGAGCTCCTTACATCAACAGATGGAACAGCCCTGAAGGAGATCTTATTAGAAACAATTTACTGAGCCATCTAGATGATAACTTTGCAAACTTCGAGCTGAAGCAGGTGAGGTGGGTCGAGACTGAAACTGACCCAGTAACTGGAGAGCCCATAGGAGAAGCAAGGAGACCACCTACCAAGCGCACAAGAGTTATCAACATGTTGGATGAGATTGAAGACGGTACACTGGTCAAAAACTTTGACTATTGGTGTTATGATCCAATAAAAGGATGAGGCAATTTCGCTTCTACGATCCGGTTGATTTGCTAAGATTTGGAGAGAGAGACATCAAGCTGCTGGCCTCCCAACCTATTCTCGGAGATGAGAATGATATGGAAAACGCTATTAGGGTGGGGATCTTCCATGGTTCAGCTAACCGGATTGTGGCGAATGGATGGTGGTCGAACAACGTTCAGAATACTTTCAGGTTCGATCTGCTGCTGCCGTAAGTGGTATAATGATTCATGCCTAGGGGAAGATTGTTGGGCTATGTTTATTAGAGGCATGAACATTAGTTTTGGGCTTTGTTTAGTTTGTTTTATAGGCCATGTGGGCCGATTATTGTTTATGATTAGGCTTATTTAGAGTTTATGATTGGCCCATGTACTTGTAAGAGGTGGTATAAATACCACCTCATGTTTATGATTCAATCAAGCTTTTCAATTAACTGTTTACGATTTCTGTGTTCTTTTGGTGTTTATGATCAGCTTCAACAAGTAGTTTTTCTCATTCAAGATTAGATCTTTACCTTAGATCTAGTCTATTTCTTCTACTTGTTTCTTGAATCAATCACACATGAGGATTCCGCACTCGTTTGTGATTAGATATCGTGTTCGTGATCAGATTTCAGACCTACAACAGGACCAGCCTTGAAATGGCTACTCAGTATCCCTCCTAATACCATTACTTATTTTCCCCATTTAGTTAACATGTTTAATAACCAGTTTTCTTGCAGCAGGAGCTTTGAGAAGCTCACGGGTGACTTGTACAGAATAGTTCAGAAGCCTAACGAATCCCTGAGGGCTTATGTGGCCAGATTCGGTCGAGAAGCTTTGGATATCCCCAACCTAGATATGGCAGCTGCTGTAGAAGCTTTCAAAATGGGAATTAGAGGGGATTCCCGCTTTTATGATGACTTGGTTATGACCCCTTGCAGGAACCTTGATGAAGTCAGAACAAGGGCACTAAGATTCATCAGATTGGAAGACGATAAGAAGGTCCAGAAAAGAGGTGATGAATCATTAGGTAGAAGGACAGATTCTCCCGGAAAGCAACAACGAACCAAACCCTATTATAGGAATGATAATTCCAGGGTCAATACAATTAAAGATGAAGACGATGAGGAAGACTTCCCAAAGGTATCTGATTACTGTTTTTCAGTTGACACAAGTGGTTTGTTATGTGCCTTGCAGGATCTAGGTGATAAAGCCAGATGGCCAAGAAAATCAGAGAAACAAGGATCATGGAAAGATAAGTCTAAATGGTGTGCCTACCACGAAGACTTTGGGCACTTAACAGATGACTGCATAGCCCTTCGCAAAGAAATCAGTTACCTGCTCAGCAAGGGGAATCTCAAAGAATTGTTTGGCAGAAAGAGGAGTAAAACTCAAGAAGCTGCTGAGCTGCCCAAAAGAGCACAGTCGCCGCCGGTAGATGCTAAAGTAATCAACTTCATCTCAGGAGGATCTGACATATGCGGAGCCTCTTTCTCATCAGCAAAGAGACATGCCAAGGAAGCCAAAGTGGATCAAGGCAGTCGACCAAAGAAGAACGTGATATTGACTGAAGACAAAGTCATCTCTTTTGACGAAACTGATAAGCTGGATATCCAGGATCCTCACCACGACAGTCTGGTAATTACATTATATATTGCTAACCATTATGTTCGCAGGATCCTAATAGACAATGGCAGTTCGGTCAACATCATTCAATTGGACGTGCTTAAAAAGATGAGCATTCCAGAAGAAGAGATAATTCCAAGATCCTCGGTGTTGGTAGGATTCAGCGGAGAAACCAAGCATACGGTCGGAGAAATCAGACTTCCTGTTTACATTGAAGGAGTCAACTCCATGCAGTAAATTCTGCGTTATTGACTCCCTTCCCTGTTGCAATGTAATCTTGGGAAGGCCATGGATCCATGACATGAAAGCAGTTCCATCTACCTATCATCAATGTGTGAAGCTTCCCACACCTTGGGGAGTTGTAAGAATATTAAGTGATCAACAAGAAGCAAAAGACTGTTATACTTCTGCTATGAAAAACACCATCAAGCCCAAGCCATCATAGCAATTAAAGAGACCAGCATGAAGAATTCAGATGACAAAGGAATCGGAAATCAAAGAAGTTTAACTTAATACTGACGATCCTGAAATCAAAGTGCTGGTAGGAACCAATATCCCTGAAGATACTGAGGAGCAGCTCGTGAACCTCTTAAAATCCAGAATCACAACATTTGCATGGAAACATGAAGACATGACAGGTATATCTAAAGATATTATTACTCATAAACTTGGTTTAGATGAATCTTTCAGGCCAATTCATCAGAAAAGAAGGAAGTTCGCTCCTATGAGAAACATCATAATCCAAGAAGAAGTTGACAGGCTGCTCAAGTCAAAAATGATTAGAGAAGTTAAATATCCTCGATGGCTGGCCAACGTGGTGGTAGTCCGGAAGAAAAACGGTAAGTGGAGGGTATGTGTAGATTACACAGACCTAAACAAGGCCTGCCCGAAAGATCCATTCCCTCTGCCACACATCGATTCTATGGTGGACGCAACTGCCGGACACGAGATGCTAACTTTTATGGACGCATCTTCGGGTTTTCAACAAATACAAATGGAACCATCAGATCAGGAGGATACAGCCTTCATGACACCCACAGGTATTTATTGTTATATTGCAATGCCTTTTGGTTTACGAAATGCAGGTGCCACATACCAGAGGCTAGTCAACATGATGTTTAAAGACAAACTGGGGGACACCATGGAGGTATACATAGATGATATGGTGGTAAAGTCAAAAAAAAGCAAAGGACCATCCTAGAGATCTCGAAGCTGCTCTTGATATCTTGGACCAGTTCAACATGAAATTGAATCCTTCCAAGTGCCATTTTGGAGTAAGAGCCGGCAAGTTCTTGGGCTTCATGGTTACCGAAAGAGGAATAGAGGCCAGCCCTGAACAGATCCAAGCAATCATGAAACTGGAAGAGTAGCAGCACTTAACAGGTTCATATCAAGACCATCCGAGAAGAGCAAATAATTCTATGACATATTGAAAAAGAACACAAAATTTGAATGGGGTGAGAAGCATGAAGCAGCTTTGAGCTCCCTGAAAGAATATTGATCATCTGCTCCACTTCTAATGCAACCAGTCAAGGGCGAACCACTATCTATCTATCTAGCAGTATCAGGCAGCTCAGTAAGTGTTGTGCTTGTGAAAGATCATGAGGGACAACAGCATCCGGTATACTATGTAAGCAAGACATTATTAGACGCTGAAACCAAAAAACCAGAGATGTCAGGAAGAATGGCGAAATGGGCAGTCAAATTAAGTGCCTGTGACATCATATATGAGCCAAGAACAGCAATCAAGTCACAAGCCCTTGCTGACTTTGTGGCTGATTTCAGCAGCGACATACTGCCAGAAGTTGAACTAGAGGTCAAGCAGCTTGAAGAAGCTTCAGGCAGCTGGACCTTGTACACAGATGGAGCATCTAACGTTAGACGAACAGGATTGGGTGCGCTACTGAAATCGCCACAGGGGGACATTATCCCTCTATCTATCTGTTATACCCTAAATCTTCGGCTGGTAATCCAGGGTACAGGTATAGACCAGGGGCAGGTATGACCCAGGAATCGTATGACCCTGAATTTGGCAGGTAATGTTCGGTGACCCTGAATGTGTCAATAGTAAAGTGATGACCTAGGATGTCGACTTCATTCAGGGAAGTTTACATTCATTTTATTCTATATTAATATGATCTAAAATGTGCATAATCCAGGGTTACCCTTATTTTATTGATGACCCAGCATGTGGAAATGACCCTGCATGCTAGGGCATTGTCACTAACGGTTTGTGTGTCTATATCTGTTCAACGGCAGGTTGACGAAGTCTACTAATGGTTGCATAAAACAAGCTAAAGACTTATTTCGCACGTGGTCAAAGTCAGTTAGCTGAAAATTCGGTCAACTAACTGAAAAAGACGTTGGAGAAGAGATCCCTGGAATATCGGAGAAGTTGTTGAAGACCTAGGAGTATAAATAGGACTTTTAGACTTAGTTTTCAGGGCATTCGAGCTTTACTCATTGTATTCTCGTACTGATTTCTCTGCATACTCATTGTACTCAAACATTTACGTGATCAATAAATTGGTAGCGTGTGTTATCGCTACCCGGGGTTTTTATGCCGGCGGCGCCTTAGAGACATCTAAGGGCTAAGGGCTTTTCCCTAGTAAAATTCTCGTTGTTCCTACTTGCATTCAAGGCTTCATTTGTGTTATTTACTTTCTAAATCGATTTCGCAACTAAACTTACATTTTAACCCAGGATTCCGGCTTTTGTCCCTGGAATTAAGTTATTGTCCCAAGATTTTTACAAACAGTTTTCGTATCTTAATCCTAGGCACCAAACCTCACAATCTTATTTGGTTCAAGTTTTACTAATTTTGCTTAAGTAATTTTTAGCCAAAACACTATCCATTGTGAATTCAAGGCTACTAAAAATGAAGCCGAATATGAAGCTTTAATTGCAGGATTACAACTTGCTAAAGATATGGGTATCCAACACATTCAAGTTTTTATTGACTCCTTGTTATTGACTAACCAATTTAATGGATCTTATGCAGTGAAAGGCGAAAGGCTAACCAAATACCTAGACCTTGTAAAACAATTAGCATTATCTTTTGAAAATTGCAGCATATCACAGGTACCTAGAGAAGAAAACGCAGAAGCTGATGCTTTGGCAAATTTAGCATCATCTTTAAGGATCCCAGAAGGTGTCAAGATTCCCATAACTCACATCCTAACCCTAGCAATTGAAGAACAAGAGGTTAATGACGTCACAACAGATAAAGATCAAGAAGTGACAGACTATCATGATCCTCAGGAATCCTGGACATACCCTATCAGGAGATTTATCCAAGAAGGAGAAATCCCCAAAAACGAGAACTCCAGACTTTTCCGAACAAAGGTAATCCCATATTCAATAATAAATGGTATCTTATATAAGAAATCTTTTGCAGGACCATACTTGAGATGTCTCGAGCAGCCTGAAGCACTTGCAGTACTCCAGGATATTCATGAAGGTGATTGTGGCAATCACACTGGGGGCAGATCACTATTTTCCAAAGTATTGAGGACAGGATACTACTGGCCCACTATGAAGAAGGATGCAATGACCTTTGTTCAGAAGTGTGATGCATGCCAGCGGCACGGCAATATCCTCCATCAGTCTGCCGAGCCGCTCCACTCAATATCATCTCCGTGGCCGTTCATGAAATGGGGGATGGATATAGTTGGTAAGCTGCCTGTAGCACCTGGAGGAAAAGTCTTCATGCTGGCCATGACGGACTATTTTTCTAAGTGGATTGAAGCCAAAGCTTTTGTTCAAGTTAGAGAAAAGGAAGTGATTTCCTTCATTAAAAGGAATATTTTGACAAGATTTGGAATCCCTTCGGAAATAGTTTGTGACAACGGGTCTCAGTTTATTGGAAAAAGAACGACTAGTTTTTGTGAGGCATGGGGCATCAAGATGGTAACTTCAACTCCCATACATCCACAAGCTAATGGCCAAGCGGAATCGAGCAATAAGATTATCATCAATAATCTTAAAAAGAAGCTAGGAGACAAGAAAGGGAAATGGGCTGAAGAGTTATCTCTCGTATTATGGGCTGACAGAACAACTTCCAAGAATGCTACTGGTCGAACACCATTTTCCTTAGTGTTTGGTTTAGAAGCAGTAATACCCACTGAAATGGTGATGCCAACTGCCAGAACAAGCTGCCGGGATTTTGAAGCAAATAGACAGGAACTTCTTGAAGATCTTGAAACAATTGATGAAATCCGAGACCTCGCAAAATTCAGGATGGCAGCATACCAGCAAAGGATAGCCAAGTCTTACAACAGAAATCTCAGGATCAAAAGATTTCAAGTAGGGGATCTGGTACTCAGGAAAGCTTTTCAAAATACTACCAATCCATCGCATGGAAAACTTGCACCTAAATGGGAAGGTCCTTACCTAATAGACTCAGAAGCTGAAAAAGGAGCATACAGGCTAGCTACTATGGAAGGTCAGCTGCTCCCAAGAGCTTGGAATGCAATTCACTTGAAGTTATATTTTATGTAAGTGCTTTCCGGATCCTCTGAGCATATCCAAAGATCTTTGTAAACTCCAAAAACATCAGGTATGATTTTTATTCTCATTTCAATTTCATATTATTATCCTCGTGAAATGATTACTGACTTAGGCATCGGAGTGGTGTTATCCAAGCTAACACCCACCCCTTACCAAGCCTTGAAGTATTTTGCAGATGTTCTAAGCATCTTGTCGTAAGCTAGGGGCTGATCACCTCTTCTAAGTATAAAACATTCTGAATGCAATCAAAGGTTAAGGAGGTTTTCGCCTTCTCGTTCACTAATGGGAATCGCCAGGAGCGCCAAACCCTCGCCAGGAGTGCACGATGGTGGCCTATGGTTCGAGGTGGTGCGACCAGTGAAAGTGCGTGAGCGTATGGATCTTCTACTTAGTCGTGATGAAATCAATGAAATACGAGATGAACATAAAGAGTAAATACAAATGAACTTGTATTAACCACTGAGAGAACCACAGAGTACGCAGAGAATATATGACACAGAAGCTTAGACTGTTACTGAATACAACACAAGACACAACTATTTATACAAGCTGAAATACGACTGGCCAAACCTCAGGTTCGGCCATAAGCTC
The DNA here is from genome assembly GCA_039602395.1 of Deinandra increscens subsp. villosa. Taxonomy (NCBI): domain Eukaryota; kingdom Viridiplantae; phylum Streptophyta; class Magnoliopsida; order Asterales; family Asteraceae; genus Deinandra; species Deinandra increscens. Next base: position 88,692,949 of record JBCNJP010000007.1, on the reverse strand, counting down.
GGAGCTGTCCGAACTCCAGGTTCGCTGGGAGTTCGGACCTCAGCTATCTTGTGAGTCTTTGTCTTGTATTCGATACTTCACATGACGATCAGGACTATGTATCAACAAACTCCCCCTCGGCATGTGCAGTATCTTCTCCTCTAATCAAACTTGTATCTTGTATCTTCAATCAAACTCTTCCTCGATCTTGACGAAAAGTTCAATCTTGAATACCTGATATTGCATCGTGTGTAATCTCTTTATCACCAATCTTCAGAAGACTTGAAGTTGTGATGTTCTCTTTCACTTAGAAACCTGCCAACATAAATAATCTTGGCGCAAAATGTCTCTTCGAGACTACAAGATATTTTGATTTTGAAAATGATTTCGTATTTCGTGTTGATCAATCGAAAACAAAATAGAAACAAAATCTTTTTGACTTTTAGAAACTTTATATCAAAACACACCTAAAATCTTTTTGGTATTTTCTGATAAGAAAAGTAAATGCAATACTGAATTAGACACTATTTTTGTCTTTTGTGAGAAAGATCACAACTTGGGATCATATTGATCATAACATGCTGAACTACATTTCAATTTCAATTATTGAAGCACATAAGCCATGCCGATTGCAGATATAATTTGTCCAACTTTAAACTCTGGCACAATCATACTCATAACATCTGGATATGTTAAGGTGTTTATTATATTTGCATTGACATGTGTACCCCACACTATCAGACATACTCAGATATGCTTTGCTTATCACATTTTGTGATTTCACTTGTGAATTTAATCACATAATGATTGTAACCATGATATAGTCAACTGTGTTCCATGCAAAAAGAAATAAGAACGTTAAATTGTCTACCTTAAGGTCGATCTTTCGATACGCAGATAAGGACTCGGATTTAACAAAATAAGAAAATAAAACAAGTTGAAATTGTATAACTCAACAACAATCAGGTCGGTACTCCCGTACACGCAGAGAAAGTCCGATGAGTTATACGAAACACCAAAGAAAATAAAGCAGAATGTCAAACGAACAACAATCAGGTCGGTCTTTCGACACGCAGAGAAAGTCCGATCGTTTGACAAAATAAAGAAAATCAAACAAGTTTAAATCTTTGCAAAATGAACACATGTATACACAGTGACTTCTCATTTTATTTTTCACATATCTTTTTCTTGATATATCATGAGATATGCATCAAGATGTTGTCCACTAGGTCAAGCATCAGATTTAGTGTATATCACATTAGTATACTTTCTGATTTGCCGAGCCTACCTTACACATCGATCAAATGGTCTTATGGCTTGTTCATCTATTTTATCCATGAGTCAGACAATATCAGCCAATGTACCATCATTTCCCAAACATGTCGGATACAATTTCTCATTTTTCAATGTTTTTGGCTTTTTGCATTTTTCAATGTTTTTGTCTTTTTCAAATTTCTCCCCCTAAAAATGACAACTCTATTTATAGATTTTCATTTTTACGATTTGAAAAACAACACACTATTCTTGTATTTTTGCAAAAACAAACTCCCCCTCAGAATGAGACGGAGTAAAAACAAGAAAAATTGACCAACCAACACGAATACTAGCAGTTTAGCCTTTTGAAAACAAAATGTATTTTGAAATTCAATTTAATTAAAAACAGATATTTCACAATCAGCAATTAACCAATCACCGAAAGGTCTTCCTGAAACACCTGCTTGACACCAAATAAAAACATTAGTCGCATTGGGATCGACCCGATTCAACAGCGTCAGGTCGCCCGGTGTCTTCCACAAAGTCCTTGTTGGCCTTGGAAACAACTTTTGGTTTCCACAATTGTAAAATTTTCAATTTGTGATCAGAACCATCAGATTCAACCGACGTACTTGGATTAGACCAAGACGATTTACGAATTGATTTACGCTTTGGAGACCATGGTTCATCAAAAATTTGACCTTTGTTATCCACATATTTGGCAGTTTTGTGGATATATGCAGTCGTCGGACACTCAGCAGCGAGATGTCCCGGTTGACGACATACATAACAAAGTCTTTCTCTAAACACATTTGAAAATTGTTTTGATTTTGAAAAACCAGATGAACGCTCAGAATCAAAATTATCAAAGAAATCATCAGAGGAATCATACCTAGGAGATGGACTTCTTGAAGAAGACGATCTTCCAGAATAGTAAGAAAATTCCTTCTGAGATGGTGATTTCTTTGCACCTTTATCTTTAACAGCCTTGTCAATTTTCATTGGTTTCTTGGTTTGAACTGGTTCTTCCTTCACTTGATAACCCAAACCTTTGTGTTTGAAACCTGAAACCTTTGAAGAATTTGAAGAACCTGAAGCTTCTCTTGCTTTAGCTTCACTAGTGAATTTTGCTTTGGTATCCTTCAGCTTGTTCTTTTCAACCAAAACCTTTTCTTCTTCGGTTGCAGATGAAGAACTTGAAGCAACCTTAGCAAACACTTTCTCATTCTCCAACAAAACAGATTTTGACACAAATGTTGGAGCTTCACCCAAAGGCTTCTCCTTCTTTTTAGACTTGTACTTGTTCTTCTTGGGTAGAGTGGCAAATTTGGAATAGTCATGCAATTCATCTTTTGGATCAATCTGAGCAGCAGTAACTTCAATTAAATCTACTGGTTGAGGAACCAAGTGAGACATCATCCTTTTTAGAACTTTCTAAACTCTGATCCTGCTTGTATAAGAAATTCAGCATAGTAGGTGACAAATTGCAATTCTTTACTTGCCTTTTCAATTCCAAAATCTCCAATTTTAAATCATTAATCTTCTGTTGACCTTCAAACACTTCTTGTTGTGACTTGATGAATTTTGCATTTAGATCATCATATTCATAAGTTTGTAACTTTCTGATCTCACATTCACCAAATAATTCTTCAAGAACACTTTCTCTCTTTTTCTTGTAAATCTCAACATCTTTAGTCAAGACCTCATTTTTGTCACGATAGAGAGTATTCTCATCTTGAAGCATAGAGATCTTATTTTGAAGCTTTTCAACAGTAACAGCAGTTGTAGCAATAAGAGCAGTAGCTTCTTCATATTTCTGCTGAACCGGATAACTCTTCTGGAAAAGATTCTCAAAATCTTGAGCTACATCTAAAGCTTCAGCTTTTGCTTGCTCACATTCTTCAGCCAATTCTGCCTTTTCTTTTAAAACATCATCATGAAGATGAACCAAATCATAATACTTCTTTTGAAAATCTTCTAACTCTCTTTTAAGCACCACAATCTCTTCAGTTGAAATTTGACAACTTTGCTCAAAACTTGCAATCTCCTGGATCAATTTTTCACATTTAAAACATTTAGATTCTTCAACCTTTGAACTATCAGAAACTTTAGGTTGATCTTCTTGAACCAAAGATGCACTTGAATACGAATCAGAATCAGTCAAAAGACTATCATCATCATCATGACGAACAGTTAAAGCAATTGAAATTGGAGTATGATTCTTCTTATCTTCAGTATCTGCATTCCATGCAAATTCACTTGAATGTGGAAAAGTATTGGTCCAATCATGAACAAGAGTAGCAGATTTCTGATCAACTTTTGCAGATGTATCGGATGGATGAAAAACTAAATGTGCATGCTGACCAATTTTCAATTTATTTTCTGTAGAACTTGGACATTCTCGAGCAAAATGACCATAAACTGAACACTTATAACATTTCACCTTAGATTTGTCCAATCCAATCTTACCCTCCTGATTCAATCTCTTCTTTCCAGTTCTGTTGAAAAATTTCTTCGTTCGTCGAACCAACATTGCATACTGCCAATTTAGATCCATTTCTTCCAAATGATCATAATCAATCTGATCGTAATCTTCATTTGCTAACTCAGCATTACTCACAGAACCCGTGATAACACCAAAATATGAAGATACTAATGTAGACATCAACGCATTATAATCATCGATAGTTTGAACAGACAATGCACTTTGAGCCGAAGAACTTGGAAATGACACAGTACAACCAGCAGAAGAATAACTTGGAATTTCAGATTTACCTGCTAAAAATGTTGTAGGAGGAGCAGAACTAAGACTAGCAGTCTTCCCAGCATTCATTGTAGAGTCATTTTCACCATGATACACTGCAGGATTCTGAATTTGTGTAGGAAGTGATTTATTCACCATTAATTCCATATCCCGAGCCTGGATTCTTTGAACCAAATCATTGAAAGACAATCCTGGAAAATCCTTATCATGAGTAATCATCATTACATAATTCTCCCATTTTTCAGGCAATGCTTCCAAAATCTTTTCTTTCATATCAACCTCTTCTTTAGTAAGATTCACCAAACGCATTTCACTCATCAGATGAGCGAATCTTGCAATTAGATTGGGAATCGTTTCATTCTGATAATGCTTAAAACTATCAAACTCTTTCTTCAAAACCTTTTGGCGAATTTTCTTGTACTGATCATTGCCTTCACATCGTTTTTCCAACGCATCCCAGAGACTTTTGGATGTGTAGTTACCAGCAAATTGATGAAGTAACTCTTTAGGCAATGCCATCGTTAACGTACCATACGCCTTTTTCTCAGCTTGATAAGCTTTCTTTTGTTCAGACGACATTTTCCTTTGAAGAATAGGTTCACCAGTTTCATCTTTAGGATAAACATATTGTTCAGTGAACGCTAACCACATATCAATGTCATTTGTATCGACAAATGCTTCAAAATGTTTAACCCAACTATGATAATCTTCCAATTTTAGCAATTTGGGAACTTTCTGACTTGTTCCGATTTCATTATCATAATTCATCATTGTTTGCATCGTTGCTTGAATCGAATCATGAATAGCTGTGAACGCTTGAAAATCGGACATTTTCAAAAACTGGTTACTGTTCACTCCGAACCTCCTCCGAATTATCTCTGAACTTTGTCCGAACCTAAGTTTCACCGAACTCTCGCCGAACCTGACCTTCGGACAGAACAAATAGATTCAACACCGAACTATCACCGAGCACTGACCGAACTCTGTCCGAACGTGGACCGATCTCTCACCGATCTCAAAGAAACACCGAAGGCTCACCGAACTCTCTCCGAACCTTGAGTTCGGAGCAGTTAGACCGAATGAGTCCGAACCTCAAACGAGACAGATTTCACTCGACGCCATTTTCTCGATTTTCAGTGATTTTCGATGGAATTTTCGACAGGAATTCAAGTAAACTCGATAGAAATGAATTAGAAATGAATTTTTGATGAGAAGCACACTCTAGATGATCAAACGAACTCAAAAACGATACTCATTTCCTCAAAAACATGAATTTGTACTCAAAACTCCGAAAAACAGTGATTTCCGACTAGTAGAGCAAACCTAATGCTCTGATACCACTTGAAAATGCGTGAGCGTATGGATCTTCTACTTAGTCGTGATGAAATCAATGAAATACGAGATGAACATAAAGAGTAAATACAAATGAACTTGTATTAACCACTGAGAGAACCACAGAGTACACAGAGAATATATGACACGGAAGCTTAGACTGTTACTGAATACAACACAAGACACAACTATTTATACAAGCTGAAATACGACTGGCCGAACCTCAGGTTCGGCCACAAGCTCGGAGCTGTCCGAACTCCAGGTTCGCTGGGAGTTCGGACCTCAGCTATCTTGTGAGTCATTGTCTTGTATTCGATACTTCACATGACGATCAGGACTATGTATCAACAACTAGTCCATCCACGGGTGGCTGATAATTTCATCACTGTTGGCGATAGAGCACATCTCAAAAATGGGTGGCAGACGTGTCATCTCGAAAAGGTCCTAAGGTTTTTGGCATTTTCATGTCAACTAAGGTTTAGGCACATTCGTGTCTCTCAAGTTTTGGGCTTAACCCCAGTTGGCTTGGTCCCAAGTATTTTTGAGCTTGTCCTCAGATTAGCTAAGGTTTTTAATGTTCTCACATTAACAAAGGTTTAGGCACACTCGTGTCTCTCAAGTTTTGGGCTTGACCCAGTTGGCTTAGACCCAAGATTTATAAGGTATTTCTTGCCTCAAAGGAACAAGATGGGCTTGACCCCTCTTTAACTCATTTTTAAGTGCTCGAGACTTACTCATAGTTTCGTTGGAATTTCCCCGAGTTTATATTAGAGATTTCTAAGGATCCTCAAGGATCTTAATTATCTCAACAAGATGGGATATTCTTGAACAGGTGACATCAGTACTGCATATGTTACATATTTTTATTACTAACCGAACATTGGCTAGCATCATGGTTTGTTAATTTTTACAGGTTTAATAAACTTTTGAACTTTTAAATGAAACTAAATTATTGAGCATCCTACAGGATCCTCATTCAAATATATATTTTTTTTAGAATTTTCTATATAACCGAAAATATATGCAACACACCATGATAGTCAAAATGCTACTAGATTATCATATATGCAGGAAATTAAAGAAGTTGACCCCAGGCTTCGTCTTGGAACCCAAGATCCCTCCACCTGAGGCCAACTATATTGTCTGGGAAGCTTGGACTTCGCCTTGAAACTCAATGTCCCTCCATCCAAGCCTTCATAAGTTAACTACCATTGTATCTGTTTTACCACAACCATTATTTAACAAAAAACCAACCACCAAACAAACAAACTAAAAAAGTGGGCTCCGACCTAGTCAAGAATGTCTTCATCGCCCAGCTTATCACCAGCAGCCTCTGCCTGCTTCACCTCCTTACCCTTGCCCTTGTCCTTCTCACCAGTTTCCTTGTCCACCTTCATGACCTCCGGCTCAACCTCCTTAGCAACCTTCTCAGCAGTTTCACCCCTCTCAGCCATCAGCCTCTTGAGGCTCACTTCCCAATCCTTGACCGGCCAGCTCTCTGGAGTAAAGCCTTCAGTCTGTGCACTCTTAGCCATCTCTATCATGCACTCGAGCACGCTGATGGCAGCTGAGGACTTGGTGTTTTGTTCGGCCAGATTCAGGGCTTCGGCAGCAGCGGCCTCTTGATCCTTGAGCTGCTTCTCATGGTAGCGATTTTTGTTGGCTGCTATCTTACCCATCTGCTCGATGCGGAGTAAGGCTTCGTCCAGCTTAAGCTCAGAGGCTTCAAGTTTCTGCTCAACTGCCTCCAGTTTGCCTTCGAGTTCGATGACTTCATGGCTCAGCTTGTCAATGCCCTGCATCAAATCAAAATGGATCAGAACTAATCAGGGAAGTATTCTAACTGTAATTTTAACATACTTCTCTATCATTGAACTATACTTACAATGTTCACCACAGCTTGCAGTGAGAGAAGCTTGTTGGCTGCTGCGACAGGAGGGAGACCTTCGAAGCTGTCCACATTGATGGTGGTGTCTGAAGCCTTACGCTTCTTGGCAGAGGAAGCCTTGGAACGAGTGCTGGGAGGCCGAAATTTGGGAGCTGAAGTATCTATGGGAGCTTTGCTGCTGGTCTCCTCAGGCTTTTCCTTTTTGGCAATGAGGAGCTTGAGGTCTTGAAAAGAGAAGTTGGAGGCTGAACCTGGAAGTTCATCAGAGGCAATAGAAGATCAGTTTCAAATAATGTTTTCCAACTCAAAGGAAATTAAAAACAAGAACATTCAAGTACCTGCAGACATGGTTCTTGAGGGGCTGAGTGATTGTTGGGAGATGGTTCGAGCACTTGAAACGTCTTCGGGCAGGCAGCTTCTTTCCGCAACTGGGATGCTGTAAAGATCCTTAAGCTTCTTGGAGGAATCACGAGCAGGCTTGATTAAAACTTCAAACTTGGGAGCTGCAAAGACAAAAATAAACATGTTAGACAGAGAAATTGAAGAATTTGTGAAATCAGAATATCACTAAACTCTTCCTACCCTTGACAACCCATTGGGTAGGAAGGTTCTTGCAACCAACAAGACTACTCCTTTTGACAAAGAAGAACTGGCGTCTCCAATCATGGTCATTATGAGAAACCCTCGGGATCATCTGAGCTTCTCCAGGTCTGGTTTGCAAAACAAATCTGCTGTGGCCATGAGTACCCAGTCGGTACACCTTGCAAATCTCAGCAACCCCGATGTTCAGGTTGTGGGTTTGGTTCAGATTGTGAAGAGAGAAGAGAATTCGCCAAACCATTGGCATGACTTGAGAATAGGCAAGGTGGGTGACTGAGAAAAATTCGCTGACTAGAGCTGGAAAGGGGAATGTCATACCGAGAAGAAAGGGGTAGTGAAGAAAGCAAACCCACTCGTCGGAAATGTGATCGGCCTTCAAAGATGGGTCGTACGGGCGAAACTCAGCTTCAGCAGGGAAGCTTGAAGATCGCTGCAACATCGCGATCTTCCGATCGTCGAAGTTGCAGGTCTCCTCCTCCGTCGCCGGAAGGAGCCCCTGGTCAGTGAAATCTTCGGCCACATTGTCGGAGACGGTGGCCGAAGAGCGAAGTGTTTTCTTCACCATGATAGAAAAAGACGAAGGAAAAGGGAGATGGAGACTGGCCTGTAGAATTCGCATAACCTCTAGGGTTTTGCCGAAAGAGAAGATGTGTGAGATTATGAAGAGAAGTTGGGGGTTATAAAGGAAAATTGGGCGAAAATCTTGCTTGGAAGTTGAGCGGATTAATTTTCTGCTTTATCATCATTAAACTCTGGATAAGAGTACAAGTGTTTCAAATTTCTGACAGCTGTATTGCATGCGCCAACCGCCAAAAATTTGGGGGCAATTGTTGGTACTGGATTTTAGGATACTCGGAGCAGCTCGCATGCACTTCGCGGTAAGGATCCTGAATTGTGTTTATTTACTAACGGTTGCTTTTCCCCTTTTTGTTTATTAATTCGCAGGATAATTCCAACAAGGATCACGTGTCCTAAAGACCCGGTCAGCTAACAGAAACGTGGACTAAGTGGACTTCGAACGGCTAAGTGGGGGACGTGGAGTTAGTTGCTAGTTTTAGGAGATATTGTTACTATGTAATCATTATTTAATCTGAGCTCTAGGCTTACACACAACACACCTTTTGACGATTAGCATTCTCTGTAACACTTAGAACACGAGCTCATTTCACTTGTATTGAAAACTTTCATCATATAAAAGTTTTAGGAGGCAGGTACTTTGAACCGGCCCCCGAGGTTTTTTGCTAGGCTCCTTGAGGATACTCAAGGATTCCTGGATTTTCCCTCGTTACATCCTCGTGTCAACACTCAAACTTGCATTTTTCTTGCTAATTTCATCAAACACTCTACCTCACTTACAAAGTTTGATCAACTAATTGCTTAGGCAGTTTTTGACCAAAACAGTAATCATCTTTATGCCCCAGCTTACACAAAAATTTGTTGTTCTCTTGCCGATAAACTGAGAGTCGTTGTCACATATGATCTCTGCCGGAATCCCAAATCTGGTGAGGATGTTTCCCTTGATGAAGGATATCACCTCTTTCTCTCTCACTTGCACATAGGCGTCTACTTCAATCCACTTGGAGAAATAGTCTGTCATTGCAAGCATAAATACTTTCCCTCCAGGGGCCTTGGGCAACTTACCCACAATATCCATGCCCCACTTCATGAATGGCCATGGGGATACTATAGGGTGCAGATGCTTAACTGGTTGATGCAGAATATTACCGTGCCTCTGGCAGGCATCACATTTTTGTGAGAAGCTCATGGCATCCTTCTTCATAGGCCGGTAATAACAAAATCTGAGAACCTTGGAGAAGAGTGTTGTGCCCTCAGTGTGGTTTCCACAATCTCCACTATGGATGTCTTCGAGCACCTCAAGAGCTTATGATTTCTTTAAGCATCTCAAGTAGGCACCTGCAAGAGATTTTCTGTATAATACATTATCTAAAATAAAATAAGGTATTACCTTTGCGCAAAAATCCCTAGGATTTTCACCCTTAGGAATCTCCCCGTCTTTAAGATACTTAATAATTAAATAAGTCCAGGACTCTTGGATATCCTTGGGATTCCTAACATCTGCTTCCTCACTATCATCAACTGCGTGAGCTTCCTGTTGTGCTATCGCCGACGTCAGGATGTGTGTTATAGGAATTTTGATATCCTCAGGGATCTTGAGTGATGAAGCCAAGTTTGCTAAAGCATCGGCTTCTAAATTGTCTTCTCTTGGAACCTGTGAAATGTTAAAACTTTTGAAAAGCAAAGATACATTTTTAACAATATCAAGATATTAGATTAGATTTTCCCCTCCCACTGCATAAGAGCCATTAAATTGGTTAGTCAATAGAAAGGAAGCAACAAATACTTGAATACACCGGATGCCCATATCTCTAGCCAACTGCAACCCAGCAATCAAAGCTTCATACTCAGCTTCGTTGTTGGTAGCCTGGAATTTATAAGCTATGAATAGTGGTATTATGTCCCCTTGTGGCGATTTTAGTAGGATGCCCAGCCCTGTTCCTATAACATTTGAGGATCCATCAGTGTAAAGGATCCAGTCTTCTTCAAGCTTCTCAAGCTGTTGGACTTCCTTCTTAACTTCTGGTTCTATGTCACTACTGAAATTTGCCACAAAGTCAGCCAAGGCTTGAGATTTGATTTCTGTCCTCGGCTCATACTTGATGTCATAGGCGCTCAACTTGACTGCCCATTTAGCCATCCTACCTGACATCTCCGGCTTCCTGAGAACTGCCTTAATAGGATATTAGATTTTACAATTATAATATGAGTTTCAAAATAATGTCTAAGTTTAGTGGAAGCCGTTATAAGAGCTAGAATTAATTTTACAAGGTGAGAACACCTGGATTCTGCGTCTAGCAGAGTTTTACTTACATAATATACCGGATGCTGCTGACCTTGGTGGTCTTTTACCAAAACTGCACTAACTGAGCTTTCGGAAACAACTAGATACAAATATAGCGGCTCCCCATCTTCTTGTTTCATTAGCAACGAGGCTGCAGACAAGTAGTCTTTTAAGCATCTCAAGGCTTCTTCGTGCTTTTCTGTCCATTCAAACTTCTTATTTTTCCTTCGTATATCGTAGAAATCCTTGCTTTTTTCTAAGGATCTTGAGATAAACCTGTTGAGAGTTGCGATCCTTCCTGTCAACCTTTGTACCTCCTTTATATTTGATGGGGATTTTAAATTTAAGATTGCTTTGATCTGCTCAGGACTTGCTTCGATTCCTCTTTCAGTAACCATGTAGCCTAGAAATTTTCCAGCCCGCACCCCAAAGTGGCACTTGGAAGGGTTGAGCTTCATATTATACTCATCAAGAATGTCAAAGGCGGTTTGGAGATTCCTGACATGATCTTCTGCTTTCTTGGATTTCACCACCATGTCATCTATGTAGACTTCCATCGTGCCCCCCAGTTGCTCTTTAAACATCATATTGACGAGCCTCTGATAGGTGGCACCTGCATTTCTTAAACCAAAAGGCAAAGCAGTATAACAATAGATACATGTCGGAGTCATAAATGTTGTATGCTCCTAGTCACATGGTTCCATCTGGATTTGTTGGAATCCTGCTGAGGCATCCATAAAGGTGAGCATCTCGTGACCAGTTGTGGCATCCACCATTGCATCAATATCGGGAAGTGGAAAAGGATCCTTAGGACATGCCTTATTCAAGTCCATGTAGTTAACACAAACTCTCCTTTTTCCATTCTTCTTCTGGACCACCACCACATTTGCTAGCCACTTTGGATATTTGACTTCTCTGATCGTATTGGTTTTGAGAAGCTTGTCAACTTCCTCCTGGATGATAACATTCTTCTCTAGAGCAAACTTTCTCCTCTTTTGTTGTATGGGCCTGAAAGAATGATCTAAAGCAAGTTTGTGAGTAATAATATGTTTAGGGATACCTGTCATATCCTCATGTTTCCAAGCAAAGGTTGAGGTTCTGGCTTTTAGAAGCTAGGTCAGCTCCCCTTCGGTATCTGCTGGGATGCTTGTTTCGATGAGCACCTTGATTACAGGGTTCTCAGGGTCTAGAAGGTCTTCTTTGACATCAAGCTCCCTGCCCTCCTGTACTTCAAGTGCTCTTTTCTGTATGTTCTATCCCTTTATCATCTTGGTGGTGTTCTTTATTGAATTCGAGTAGCAATTCTTGGCTTCCTCTTGATCGCTTTCAATCCTTACAACTCCCCAAGGTGTGGAAAGCTTGATGCATTGATGATAAGTTGAAGGACCGCTTTCATCTCGTGTATTCATGGCCTGCCAAGAATTATATTGCAATAAGAAAGAGAGTCTATAACACAAAATTTTTGCATAGAGTTTACCCCCTCTATGTACGCCGGTAACCTGATATCCCCAACGGTGCTTTTAGTTCACCACTGAAGCCAACCAGGAATGGGGATCTTACGACTATTTCAGTTTCTGGGATCCCTATCTTTTTTAGCACGTCGAGACGAATTATGTTTACTGAGCTTCCATTATCAATCAGGATCCTGCGAACAAAATGGTTAGCAATATACAAAGTAACCACAAGACTATCATGATGGGGATCCTGTACATGAGAACGGTCGCTCTCATCAAAGGATATTAGTTTGTCTTGAGTCAGGGTGGTAGTCCGGACAAGTCTGTCACCCTATTCAGATTTGGATTCCTTAGCATGTTTTTTGGCTGAGGAATAGGAAGTGCCACATATGTCTGAGCCTCCTGATATGAAGTTGATTATTTGAGCATCCTGAGGCGGAGAAGCTGCTCTCTGAGGAACCTTGTCAGCTTCCTGAGTCTTGACCTTCTTTCTGCCAATCAACTCTTTGAGATGACCCTTACTAAGCAGGTAACTATTTTCCTTCCGGAGTGCTATGCATTCATCTGTTAGGTGGCCAAAATCTTCATGGAAGGCGCACCACTTGGTTTTGTCTTTCCAGGATCCCTGCTTATCATTTTTTCTAGGCCATATTGCCTTTTCACAGAGATCCTGCATTGCGCACATTAGGCCACCAATATCAACTGAAAAACAATACTCAGATACCTTAGGATACTCCTCCTCCTTGCCGTCTTGGTCTACAACGTTGACTTTTTGATTATCTGGTTTGGAATATGGACGGGAACTATACGGCTTCCTGGGGGATTCCAACTTCTTACTGTTGGGATCATATTTAGGAAAATCTAACCTTGGTGGATAAATCTCAGGCCTCTGCTGCGCACTTCGTTAAGGTTCCTGCAAAGAGTCATGACAAGGTCATCAAAAAAACGTGAATCCTTAGTAGGGATGGCAATGGGGCGGGTTTGGGGTGGGTTTGAGTAATCCCAACCCCATACCCGTTTATAAAAGTGTGTCCCATACCCGGCCCAAAACCCGTCGGGTTTCTAGCGGGTATTTACCCATCGGGTATCGGGCATACCCGCGGGTTTCGGGTATACCCGTCGGGTGTATATCGACTAACTATTAATTTATATTTATCATAATTATAATAAAATATCTCAAATAACTAAACATATATAAGTTTAATAATATGTAAATCAATGTATCTAACAAATAACTTAGTATTATAGATAAATATAAAAAATAGATAAATAAAATCATATAGTATATACTTGAAATAAATAAATAAATAAAAGAAAGAAAATTATAGCGAATATATATTATCGGGTAATCGGGGCGGGTAAGCGGGTATATCATCAAATCCCATACCCGTCCCATACCCATGAAAAAATTCAAAAGTAATCCCATACCCGGACCCATACCCGATTACCCGACCCCATACCCGTCCCATTTATGTCGGGTTTCGGGTTTTCCCATCGGGTTCGGGTTTCATTGCCATCCCTAATCCTTAGAGAGCCCCATTTTAAAGGCCTCAACAGCTGCCGCCATATCCAGGTTAGGAATCTTAAGGGATTCTCATCCAAATCTGGCGAAGTATTCTCTGAGCGGCTCATCGAGTTTCTGGACTACTCGATACAGGTCGCCTGTGAGCTTCTCAAAGGTTCTGCTGCAAGAAAATTGATTGTTAAACAGGTTAAGTAGATGAGAAATTGATGTAATAGTATTAGGAGGAATGCTCAGTAGCCATTTCATGGCTGGTCCTGTTAAGGTTGAGCCAAAGCCTTTGCACAGACAGGCTTCCTTGATCTCTATTAGAATGGGGTTGATCTCCATGCGCTCCCTATAATGTGCTACGTGCTCTTCAGGATCCGTGGTCCCGTCATAAAGCTTCATGCTTGGAGTCTGGAAACACTTCGGAATCTCAACTTGAGAAATTGGCCAAGTGAATCTAGAGATCTTGTGGTTTTCCAGAGGAACCTCAGGAATAGGCTTCAGGATTCCTGGAACACTCGATATCATCTCTTTCAACTTCTGGAGCTCCCTAGCGATACTTGGATGAATGCATGCATCATAAGGAGCACCCTGGTTAAAAGCTATAGGAATTGAGCTGGACACATTACCTGGGCCAGGATTCTGGACTGGGATCCTGGATTCGTATCCATAATTTATTGGGATGCTCGGCTTCGTAGTGGCTGCTGTCTGCACGGGAATGAAATCACTATCATGTACTTCTGAGGAGCTAGCCCTGAAAGTTTGCAGAAACATGAAGGTTAGAGTGTTGATATCCCTCGGAGTTCTGGCCTGGGTTTCCCATAGGAAACGGCTATCCCTAGGATGGTGTAGCTAAGGATCCCAATGATAACGGAGTCCAAGGATCTTTGGAGCGTGGCTGCAAGGATTCTGGTGGAATCGCTCCTGAAAATCCGGTAGTCGTCCTTGCATATCCAGCGGCCTGGGAAGTCATTGTAGGGGCTGTAGTGAAGCTTGTTGCTGATTTATAACTGTAGCGAGCTGGATCTGAGGATCCAGAGACATTGAAGTCAAGATTCCTGGGCAGAGGCATTGAAGTCAAGATTCCTGGGAAATAGGGTTGCTCCTCCACATGTTTCTTAGACTTCTTAAGTTCCTCAATATCCTTCATCACCGTTTGGTTGGTCTTTTCTTGTTGATCCATCCGATTCTTCACCTGCTTAATCAAAGTAAACAAATCATTAATAGTGATAACAGGATCAACATATTGAACCTAGGATCCTGTGAACACGGGATAATCAGTTTTTCTCGGCTGCTCATCCACTTTCTTGTGTCGATCACTAGTCTTCTTCTGGCTTCCTGGAGCATAAGGAAGAGGAGGAATGGAGGATGACACAGAAGCCGAAACAAATTTTTGTTGGTTCGACATTTTTGGATTAGAGATCAAATGGACTGAACGAAAAATGGAATTTTTGTAGGAATAAGCACCACTTGCCCCACGGTGGGCGCCAAACTGTTTTAGTCAAAAATCAACAAAATGACTTTGTGTTCCAAACTTAGAATGTGAGGTAGTGTGCTTTTGATTAGGATGTCGATATGCTTGAAATGTAGAAATGAACACACGGATGTAACGAGGGAAAAATCCAGGATCCTTCGAGTTGCCTCTAGGAATCCTAGAAAAATCATCGGGTGTCGGCCTGAAGAGCCTACTTCCTCACGATATTATTGATAAGAAATTGAAAAGTACAATGCTTTTGTAGGTTTGATCGATTAGCGCTAAGTATTACAATGATTGTATACTATCAAAGCTAGAGTGTATCGGTGTTGTGTGTGTTCCTAAATCGACCGAGTCCTCGATTATATACTGAATACATGAATAACAAACATTCCAGGATTCCCGGGATCCTATCGTCCAACTACTTTGACCGTTAGAGCTGCACTTGTCCACTTGGTCCACGTTCATCTCTAGTTGGAGCATGTATCTCGGAGGTAGTTGATGACTCAACGGTACCTGGGTCAAATAAACACGTGGCAATTACACGGGTTAGTCGAATAAAATAAATCAGGATACCTGGACAAGTGGGATTCCCAGACAGTAGTAGGATTCCTGAACTATTTGAGCTTCCTGCGAGCATCCTGAAAATACACCCTCAACATCATATTTTTAGCATTTTCAAAAAAAAAGCGATTAAATCAAAGTTTGTTGAGATGCCAAAATTTTCGAACTGCATCCCTGCATCATCTGCTTGAAATTTTATAAAATTGTATTCTTTAAAAGCATCCCACATGAATGGAAATTCCTCACCTATTAAACTTGAATAAAGATCACCTAGGAGGATTTGAAAAGAAAACAAAGTTTGTTTGTTGCTGCGCTCCGTTGATTCACAAGTCATGATATGTTGACAAACACAATACGGTCGATCAATTCTCCAAATCATTGAGCGTGCCGGACCGATGAAAGTTACGGGAAGGTTGACGGGTGTGGGTTTGGCGGTTGCTGAACAGAAGGTGCGGCTTGCGCGGGTGGTGAGCAGTGTGCGGATGGCGCGAACAGCACGACTAGCGTGGGTTTTGCAGGCGAGGAAGCTGACGGTGGAAAAGTAATCCAACCCAAAATCTTTTGGATCAACAAACATTCTTCTCCGTCTGGTTCAATTCCATCTTCATCATATCGTGAATAAGAGTGATGTTTTCCGTTGCCTCTGGCGACAAATCTACGAGGTTGATCATGCTCCTCCACGTCTCGGGGATCTCAATGATGATCTTCGTTGCCTCCTTTGGCGAATCGACACTGATGATCACGAAGATACCTTCGATATTCGGCCATGGCTCTGATGCCACATGATACCGAACGGTGACAGAATGTCACCTAAATTCCAGGCGACGACCAAGATTTCAAAAAACCACCAGGATCTTTATTAGTTAATCAAAACATAACATCTAATAATGAGATACATTGTACTTTAAATAGGAAAATATAAACTTGCAAAACAAGAAAAAAAAACCAAGTTAAAATAAAGATAGTGGCCCGATGGGCTGATCGGGTGCTTAGATACGATACTGCTCATAATCCATATCAAAGTATAATCATATTCATCTTTCAAGTTGTAAAAGTTAATGGGTCAATATTGTAATTAACCAAAGTTAAGGTTTAGTTAGTGTGTCAAGTTGTATTTAGTTTAGGGATTGTAAGTGTTAAGTATAGAAGTTCAAATCTGTCGATGTCGATGTATATATGTGGGTCGAACATCATATTTGTAATGTGGAATACTATTTTTCATGTATCCGTATTATTGTGTTCATCATCATCGAGAGAGAAATGAGAGATATCCAGAGAAATCATAAACACGAAATCGTTTGTGAAATCAAAATCCAATGGGGTTTAATCCAACACGGTTCGTAAACTGGTTTGAACAAATTGTTTTTGACACTCTAGAAGAGGAACTGCTCAGGAATCAGTCATTCTGTTTGTAACCAGAATCGTTTTGGACCCATGCCGAAGGATTTGATTGAGAACTGATAGATGAAAATAAAACACAATGAAAGCTATTGACCAGAAAAGTCAAAGGGAACAAGATGAAACGATTGAGACAAAGGTATTCAAACATCACTGCAACCACACACCACCACCACCCAATGCTATCGCACCGTCACCATTACCACCGCCACAAAGAGCGCTATCGCCATCGTGCCACCACCACACACCACCATCATCTCTGATATCTGATTTAATTGATGATGAATCTGGTCTAATCGTTTGATTTCCAGCTTGATCATCCAATGAATCTGGTCTAATTGACGAGTTATGGGTTTTACCAAGGAATTGTGGATGGTGTCATGGCGGTCAGATGTGGGTTGGTGTAAGATCGTCTGGTCGGTTTATATTGAAGGGGGCGCCAGTGAGTCTGATGGTGGACTGATGGTGTTGTGGTGGTTAAAAGTAGTTTTAGAAGAGAATACCTTTTGTTGCGGTGGACTGGCAGTGTGACAGCGCCCGATGGTTGTGTGGTGGGCTCGTGGTGTTAGCTATAATACAACCATTTAAGATTAAAAGGGCTTAATAAACACCAATAACTTGCATTCAAACTTTGTTTTTTACATATACTTTGTATATACGTTGTATGGTATATCTCATATGTTCCATCACAATGCCTCGGCCTTGACATTTTACATATGTTTCTTATTCAACCTAATTTAAATATTTCATGAGTGCATTCACTATTATAGCCAAAACACATCATAATGTGTAACATTTTATTATACTGGTTAAACCAAATTTACATTATTTACTAATTTATCATCTTATAGAAGATTGTTAAAGATGCATCTAGTAGATGACTTTTTAACTAAACACCCACATAGTTGACTTTTCAATCTACAAATGGTCAAATATGAAGCCCCCAAAATTATTAGGTGGTAGAGCTTTTAACCATTCAATTAACATGAATGGATACATATTTGGCCTTCGAAACATCAAGTCTATTATCAGAATTACATACCTCTTTACCTTATGAAGAACCAATAACAACATCTATTTATATATTGAAATAAAAAGATAATAAGAAATTCTTAATATACTGAGTTGCACTGTGCATACTAAGAATTTCATATATTTCTTTCAAGGTCTTTCACCCATCCTTACGGTATCGAGTTGGTAAACATATAATATAATAAAAGGTTATAGGCTCAAGCTTCTATTAGTTATTTTTTGTATGCATTAAGAAGTATACACGTCTGAATCTCAACATAATTTTCAGACACATGAGCTATGAGATGAACACAACTAACTTTTAGATTGTTGATGTGATACTGATGGCCCATATGGAAGTAATTTTTTTGACTGCTACATAATTTATACCAAAATACATTAAATTATTAATTCAAGCAAGTAATCACTTTACGGTTACCAATATAGTAGCATCACTATTATCTCAAACAAATATCACTTAAAGAAGGAGCCCAAAGAGGATGAAGACATCAAGTCGAAAGATGCAAGTAAGTAACCTGATAATATTAATCATGTTACTGGACCTACTGGTTTTAGTGCCAAAATAAAGAAATTGATATATGGGTCCTTTTGAAACTGGAGAAGTAAGAATAGAAATGTTATTGTTGGTATTCAAAGAGTTAGCTTTTCATAAGCCTATTCAAACAGTTAGCTTCTAGTCCTGATATTTTTATGATCAAACAAATATCACTTAAAGAAGGAAACCAAAGAGGATGAAGGCATCAATTCAAAAGATGCAAAAAAAACTGACCTTAAATCACAGGTACCATGGAACAAACAACAATCAAACAACCTGTATAAAAACAAATAAATCAGCAACAAACAAAACAAAGAAGAAGGCTAAAAACAAAGAAGCATTTATACAAACAGTTGGTGTGCAATGATTTCAGACACACAAAAGCTAATAAGAACAGGACATTCACAACAAATCCACAACAAATTCACAGAAGAAAAGAAGAACACTGAATCGAAAATGAAGCAAGGATGTGCTAATTGAAGAGAAACGAACTCACCACCATAAATGATCGAGGATTCCGGATTATCTGAGGGTACCAAATGCGTATATATGCACGATATAGCCACGCCCTCTCCCATGTTCAAGCTACTGTGCGTAGTGTGTAGGTATATTGTAAGCAACGTGGATGGATTGATGCATTAATGACCGTTCGTCCGTAAGGTATGGGGTTGGATTGGGAGAGAGACGGTGACATCAAATCCTTACCTGCTCAATCTTGAAATCTTGTAGAAACAAAGGAAGAATAAAAAAGTAAGGGGTCCACAATCAACCAACCGACTCCCTTTTTTTCTCTTTGTGGTGGATAGCTACTTGTACAAATGGCTAAAATGATGGTACCATAGGCTCTTTTTCATTGTGCAATCCCAAGTTGTACAACATGCTTAAACAAAGGTACCAGGTGTGCATTATGAGATTGTACATCATGTTTTAGAGTTTGTACTATAGGTTGTATTTTGTTTATATAGGGTAATATACTATTTTATTTAATATTAATTTTTTGTTATTCTTTAAATATTAATATAAATTTAAAAAATTATGCATTGCATTAACATATTGTATCTAACATAAATAACTTGTATCTTTGTTAAAATATCAAAATACCCCTAGACTTAACATAGGTTTTTTAATAAAGTTAATGTTTTGAACTAAATTTGTAATAAACCCATACCACAAAGCAACCTATACGAAAAAGATTTCATTTTTAAGGTTTATGTGATTTTGCCCAAACCACCTTTACCAAATTTTCACTTGAATCAAACCAATTTAAAACCCACACCCGTACCCATGGCCGTATTCGTTAAATCGGATAGGATAGACGGTTTTTGACTTTTTTGGTTTCCATTTTTACTCGGTAGTTGCATCATGCTATTAACTTGGAGGGCAAAACATGGGGTTTTGGAAGTTGAAAGATGCATACTGAAAATGTGCACAAATCCGTTTACGACGTCGTACCCTTCACAAAAAAAGCATCCACTCAACAGGATCACTGTGGCTGGAGAACGAGGAGCGAGATTGGATGCTGCAACAACTGCAGTTTCGGTTCTAGAGAGTAAAAGGAGCGATGAGCGTTCTTCGAAGACTAAAATCAAGAACCTTATTGTTCCCTCGGGCTCTTGAATCCGCCAATCGTTCATTCAATTCACTCCCGGAGCCTTCTCCTCCGCTCTCTCACGGCATTCATGTTTTGTACTGCCCCGTAAGTTAATGTGAATAATTCAATCACTCGTTCCGTCACTCAATTTGAAGAATTTGATGTTGTTTTTATCATCAATTAATCATTAAAAATCGTAGAATCCGGTCAGATATGAGATTGGAGAAAGTATCCCCTTTGATCCTAATGTTAATCATGCTGCTATTCTTTTGACATTAATGAATATTTTCCTAATTATCTGTAGAACTATGAAGAAATAAGGTTAATTAACTGTAGTATTACTTATAGGATGGTGGTGTTAGAATTGTGGCCAAGATATCTGAATATGTTCCTATTTCCTAATAATCTGTAGAAATATGATGAAATAAGGTTAACTAACTGTAGTATTACTTATAGGATAGTGATGCTGTGATGGAATTGAGGCTCAGATATCTTAATATGTTCCTGTTTCCTAATTATTTGTAGAAATATAAAGAAATAAGTTTAATCAACTGTAGTATTACTTATAGGATAGTGTTGGAATTGTGGCCAAGATATCTGAGTGTATTGCATCAAGAGGTGGGAACATATTGGAAGCTGATGTATTTGTGCCCCAAAACAAGAATGTGTTCTATTCCAGAAGGTACCCTTTCTATCACATCATGTGTGTCTGTACATTTCATGTATATTATTTCTTTGTTGAAAGTTATTTGTAAATGTAGAGTACAATTCGGGGTTTTCTTCATGTTGAGTAAAGATGATTGATGTTCGCGCTACAAAAGTTAAAGATGAAGCTTTTGTTTTTAACTTACAGTGAATTCGTGTTTGATCCTGTTAAATGGCCACGGGCACAAATGGATGAGGACATTCTCAAGTTATCAAAGAAATTCAATGCTAACAGATCTGTTGTTCGGGTTCCGTCTATAGATCCCAAATATAAAATTGCGGTTCTCGCTTCTAAGCAGGTTTTTCACAAGTATTTTCATGATTTGCATAGTCTTGTTGAGTTGTTTATAATGTTGGCCGCCTCGCCAAAACCTTGTGCTTAGTTGGTTGCTTCTTTGCTGCAGGACCATTGTCTTGTTGATTTGCTGCTTGCATGGCAAGATGGAAAACTTCCAATTGATATAAGTGCAATCATTAGGTGATATATGGGTGTTCATTGTTTTAGTTGACTAATCTTATTCCATTCTTGACCAGAGTATTTGAACAGTAATCATGATAGGATTCCTAATTCCCATGTGATGCGGTTCCTTGAAAGGCATAAGATCCCATATCACTATCTATCCACAACGAAAGAAAATAAAAGAGAAGATGAGATACTGCATTTGGTTCAAGATACAGATTTTCTAGTTCTTGCTAGATATATGCAGGTAACTCCGATAACCTATTTCCGATTAGACCACAGTAAGTGACTGGTCAGTCAGGTTAAAACAATATGCGTAAAAAAGAATAAGTCTTTGGTATGGTGGGTTGACCTGAATTGGTCATAGTTTATGAACTTTTATTTTGTAAATGATTAGTGCCTCAAATATGATCACAAAGTTGAGTTATATTCAGTAAGAGTGTTTGAAAATTTTAGTTTTAAGACATTTTTTTTTTTGCATAATTAGCTACCTTATTTAGCTCCTTTTATTCTACCTGTAAGAGAAAAAACATAACTGAATTTACCCATTCATAAGTAAATGTGTCGAAAGTCCCACCTTTGGTAATTACATATAGGTACATAACATTTATTCCCTACGTAAGTTTTTGCTCGATCAGTTGTCACCAATCTTCTACATGGACGTTTTTTTATAATTTGGTGCATAGATGAACACCTTAAAAATTTGTGTATTTTATTCCATTTCACATGTTAATTGATTGATGGTTATAATATGCAAATATTTCTGTATGCAGGTTTTATCTAAAAGTTTTTTAAATAAATATGCGAAAGATATAATCAACATTCATCATGGCTTATTGCCATCATTCAAGGGTGGGAATCCTTGTAGGCAGGTAACAGGTTTAGTCTTTCATCCTTCATTTTCGTAAGCGTGTTCAATTATACAAAGCCGTCAAGGAAATATGAAGCATTTTGATCTTCTAGTTTTACTCATATGGCACAGGCTTTTCATGCTGGTGTGAAATTGATTGGTGCCACAAGCCACTTTGTGACACAAGAACTTGATGATGGGCCAATCATTGAACAGATGGTAAATATGCTGGTTTTAAATACTTTGTTCAGTTTGTACCTCCAATATTGGTTATTGTTGTGTTTTCATGAAAGATTAACAGAATAATTGGTTAAATACATCCTTAAGTGAACGAGTTAACTCATGTCCCCAAGGCTAAGCATGTTTTTTCGTCTTTTATCGAATCACAAGATATGGATTAAATGCTTTAGTGAGCTAACACGTGTTTAAATAATTCATAATTCTGCTAGTGTCACCTTGCCTTTTACTAATCACAATTTTATCAATTGACTACTAAATAAGTTTGTGTTAATATTTTGTAATAGGCTACTCACTTGTGACAATTTTACAAATAGACCCTGGAAGGTAATATTCTTAATGGATACAACAACAACCATACCTAGTAAAGTCCCACTAAAAGCACAATGACTACTAGTAGGGTCTGGGGAGGGTGAGATGTAGGCAGCCTTACCACCATCACAACGGATAGAGAGGCTGATTCCAGGGAGACCCCTAGCTCCGAAAACACAAAAGGATGCACACGAAGTGAGAGATGACAAGGAAAACCCCAAATTAAAAAAAAATTAAATAAATAAATTAAAAAATTAAAAAAATAGAATTAAAAAAAAGTAGGAATAAAAAAAGAAAGATAAATAAATAAAAAACCGTGAGAACAACGGACAAATAAAACCCCCGACCCCTATCCAAAAATAAACAATAATAATAAAAAATAATAATAGTAATAAATAATAATAATAATAGTAGTAATAATAATAATAATAATAATAATAATAATAATAATAATAATAATAATAAATAGTGATAAAAATACTAAAGAATAATAAAATAAAGATATATAAATAAGTAAGATACAAAAAATAGAAATAACAATATATAAAGAAATAGAGTGGAACAAATAGGGTAAAATAAAATAATGAAAATAATAGTAATACTAATACATGAAACAAATAAAATAGAAAAAAAAGAACTAACCTTGGCCTTGAACCTAACCCCAACTACCCATCCACATCTACCAATCCTTAGCTTTGATCCTACGTCTCCACGACGCCCTATCCTCGATCATATCCTCGGAGAGGTGCAAGTCTAACAAATCCAGCCTAATGCGCTCATCCCATGTCAGTTTCGGTCTGCCCCTCCTTCTACGCCCCTCAAGAGTGATGGAATCAACCACTCTAACTTGTGCATTCAGATGCCTCGGTTTCACGTGCCCAAACCATCTGAGTCTTCCCTCACGAACTTTCTCTGAGATACAACCGCGAAAAACTTCCGAAAAACCTCATTTCTTATCCTGTCAAAGTGGGTGTACCCACTCATCCACCTTAACATCCTCATCTCAGCGACCTCCAACTTACGCACCTGAGTCTGAGTCTTCTTAATATTCTTAATGGATGATTTTACCTTATATATCTTAAATATGTGGAAGACTGAAGGAGGCAACTAAACAAAAGAAAAGCAAACTAATAAGCTAATAAACGTTCTAATGACAATGAAACCTAGTTGTACTCTGTTCCAAGCAGTTTATACAATGATTACAATATTCTTTATAAATAATAGTAACTAATTAGTTTTTCTTCTTGTCATCCTAATACAACCGGGTTGGAATAAATAAAGAAAAAGGACCATGAAAACAGAAAAAGGAGTAAAAGGTTTAATCAACAGTTAAGAGGTCGATGGGCTCTCTCATGGTTTACTTGAGATGTAAACCATCTCAAATGATATCAAAATCACAAATCAAATTATGCATAATAAAATTGCGACCCTAACGACCCATAAATACTAATGAACGTGTTTCTTCATGTTAACTTACTCATTAAAACATAATTAAATTTAAAATATAATACTGAAATACTAATTAATACTTATATGTAAACAGTATCATCTTGAGAATAATAATTCGGGTCTTATCACATCCCCATCACTTATAGAATCATTTTGACGCAATTACGACCACTTGATATATAGAGGAGATAACAGTGGGTGGAAGGATGCAAGGTTATACCAAGGATGATAGAAGCTAAGTTTTGATTATTGGTAGGAGATATAGTCGTGAGAAAAATGTTGGTTCGTAGCCCCATCTTGCACCAGCATACCAACTAGTTCAAGTGTTTAGGATCCTTTGTCCAAAGTGTTAGGGATATAGATAGACATAGTCCACCGTGTTTAGGCAAGCTAATGCAAGATGAGAGCACCCCACGTGTGTATTAGTGGTTCTCCACAATATTAAAGGGAATGCTTTATAGGTCTACAGTTCGAGGACTATGTTATATGACACTAATTGCGATGGATGTGTGGGCGCACAAGGATGGATTAAATAAGAAATGAAGTTCTCAGGAAAAATTATGGGTAGCATGTATCTCGGATAAGATAAAGAAGGGTAGATTGAGATGGTTTGGACATGTGAAGGAGAGACCGATGAAGACTCCCATTAGCACTGATGCACCGTAGAAATCCTAACTTAGAAGGGAGCATGGGCAGAGGAAGATCCAGACTAACATGGGATGGGCTGGTTAGGCAGAATTTGTTAAAGTTGCATCTCTTCAGTTACATGTTCAGGGATAGAAGTTCTTAGAGATGTCGCATTAAGGTTGTGGCTTTTAGGGGAATGTATAGACATGGATTAAACATGTCTTTAGCCTTAGCCTTCACTTTGCCGTACCATTTGTCTTTCTATATAGACTTTTTTTATTGGAGTGTATAGGTACGGTAAAGGGGGTTAATTTGGTATCTTTTTTCTCTAATTTCTTTGCTCTACTATCTTTGCTACTATAGATTACTTACCACTTTGTGTTAGTGGTAGTTCGTTGCTGTTATTGGTATTCATGTATGATTGTTGTTCTGATTCTTATGTTTTATTTTATCTGGATTATCGTTAGTGTATATAACGTTGTTTGTTTAGAGCCAAGGGTCTCACTGGAGCAACCTCTCTACCCCTGTATTAGAGGTAAGTTTGCCTTCATCCCACCCTCCCAGACCCTAAAAATAGCTCTGCTATGAGTGGGATTTTATTGGGTTCGTTTATTTGTTTGTATTGGATGTTGGTAAATCGTTAGTCTTTTTATTATTTATGTTATTAGTATAATGGGTCAAATATGTTATCTATGGGCCGGAGGCCAAGTCATTGGGTTGTATGTAAACGGGAACCCAACCCGTTAGAATAAAGAAGTCCAAACGATGTCTAGTTAAGTGGGTCGTTAGTTTTCTGTTAGGGACTGTTAGAACCGTTAGACGGTTATGACAGTTGGGAAGTTATTTCCTAACAGAGTTAGTAGTTCTGTTAAGTCAATATCATATAAATAGGGGGCTGGATTTGTAAATCAAATATACGTTCTATAAGGAAAATTCAGTTTCCTATTTTACTCTCAAAAAAATCTCTCGTACACATACACAGACGCACGTATACACAGTTTCATTCCAGATTTTCGATCATGCTTTCTAAATTGAAGGAACGTATGAAGAAGGCTGATCATGGTGATGATCAGCGACAGATTAATAGTGGCATCAGAGCAAGGGGCGATCCAGGGAGGGCAGATAGGGCAATGTTTTGGCGTTCAGGGGCTGTTCTTAGCGAAGGGACAGACCAGTCTCCATCATCATCATCGATTGCAGTGAAAGGGGGAGTGATTCCTCGCGTGAAGATTGATTCGAAGGGCAGTAACCATGTTGACCAGACCGATGCAAGAGGCAAGGGGGTGACAGTGGGTCTTTCGAGATTAAATCTGCAACATGGGGTTGCAGATAAGGGCAAGGCGGTAATGGTGGATGAGGGGCAGAGTGGAACCAAGGCCAGACGGGCAATGGGTTCAAGAAAGAAGGGTGCACGGGCAAGGAGAAGTCAGAAAACTCAGAAGGGAGTGGCTACTTGTTACGTGTGTGATGACGTCGGGCATTGCGCGCTAGTTTGTTCATGTAAGTTTTTAGATATACCAAAATCTGTCAAGGAAGTGGAGTTTTTGGTACATGGGACCGATGGGGGTCCTTGGAATGAGATGTGGTACGTGGATACTCGTTTGAAACATCACATGTGTGGAAACAAAGCGATGTTTAGCAGATTTAAAGGCACTTTCGGAGTGGATACAATCGAAGGGGAAAACGATTTCATGTTTATACATGGAATCGGTGAGATAAAGATGATCGTGGAAAACTCTATTCGCACGATTCAATGTGTGTATTATGTACCCAAACACACAAAGAATTCCCTTAGTTTGGATCAATTAACACATCAAGGTTTGGAGGTTGTATTCGATGGAGAACGTTGTTACATCGAAAGAATAATTAAAAGAAAGATGAAGTATGAAGAACCCATCAACATGGGTGCCTTGGTGGATGTTGAAGAAGCCTATTTGGAGAGGTATTTCGAAAGGCTAACCGAAAAGATGGAATATGAACGAGAGAGGGATGCACTCGAGGCTTATCTACATGGTTGGTATGATGGACGTGAACAAGAACAAGAGGATGAGACTCTTAACATCATCGTTGAAGGGGGTGATGAAAATGATGTAGATTCGGGTGTGATACAAGGAGAACGTGGTGACTTCTTTGTTAAGGAGAAGCAAGCGATTCAAGAATATCTATCACTAATTGAAAGGGAACAACACATGATACATGATTTGCAAAGACAAGACATATGGAATAGGATCAACTACGAGCCCACTACATTGACCGGTGAGTCTATTGTTTTAATCAATGATCAAAATGTGAATAGTTGTATCAATTTCATAGAACTTTTGAAGGTTCATGACTTGTTCATGAAACACAAGTTTGCTTTTCATACGGAGTTTGAAAATTTGGTGGAATGGTTCGTTAAAGATTACCTTAGAATCCTAAGGAACAAGTCTTTTCCACCAACCTTATCGGATGGGAGTAGGATAGATATCCTTAATCTTTACTTGGCGGTACAAAGAGAAGGAGGGTACAAGATGGTATGCCAAGATAAAGCATGGAACAAAGTTGGTAGAGATATGGGTTATGGCTTTGGTAAAGGAAACGAGATACGTTTGGCATATGTGAAGTATTTGGATTTGCTCGAATTCTACTACCATGAAGCAAAGAACAAGATCCATTATACCGAGAAGGATAAAGATGACATAAGGAGGTGCAAGGAGGAAGAACGAAGGATCAAAGAACGAGTTGCCAAAGAAAAGATTGAAGAAGAAAGTGGTCATGAAGTCCCAAAATGGAAGAAAAGATGTGTTAGTGCAGTCCGCGAATTTCCAGCAGGTTGTGGACCAATTGGAGAACCTAGTGGCGTGCATGGTGAAGCAAAAGATGAAGAAAGTGAACCTGAGGAAGACGGGGCAGCAGCTGATCAGTTTGGAGACGAGGATTACATCCTCCTTGAACCCGAAACATGAAGAAACGCAGCAGTGAAGACAAACGATTTAGGGGTGTATTGTTGGTAAATCGTTAGTCTTTTTATTATTTATGTTATTAGTATAATGGGTCAAATATGTTATCTATGGGCCGGAGGCCAAGTCATTGGGTTGTATGTAAACGGGAACCCAACCCGTTAGAATAAAGAAGTCCAAACGATGTCTAGTTAAGTGGGTCGTTAGTTTTCTGTTAGGGACTGTTAGAACCGTTAGACGGTTATGACAGTTGGGAAGTTATTTCCTAACAGAGTTAGTAGTTCTGTTAAGTCAGTATCATATAAATAGGGGGCTGGATTTGTAAATCAAATATACGTTCTATAAGGAAAATTCAGTTTCCTATTTTACTCTCAAAAAAATCTCTCGTACACATACACAGACGCACGTATACACAGTTTCATTCCAGATTTTCGATCATGCTTTCTAAATTGAAGGAACGTATGAAGAAGGCTGATCATGGTGATGATCAGCGACAGATTAATATTGGAGTCTGCTTTTATCAAATTAAAGAAGTAGGTGTATAGCTCATGTCTACTCTCAAATACTTGTGCTTAAATTATTACATAAGAACACGAAAACATGTATGTAAAATTGATATTGATTTTGGAGGGTATTATAACCCAATGAATTTGCATGTCAATTATCGAATAAAGTGACAATATTGGGTTACAAGTAAAATGCTCAATACAATGTACAATAAAAGCTGACATAGGCAATCATAACGAGAAAGTTGATTGTTTGATTTTGAAATGTAGCCCCAAGGATGTAGGAAAGTTACTTGAGTTAGGGTATTTGGATTTGTTTGAATTTGGCAATCATAACGAGAAAGTTGATTGTTTGATTTTGAAGTGTAGCCCCAAGGATGCAGGAAAATTACTTGAGTTGATTGTTTGATTTTGAAGTGTAGCCCCAAGGATGTAGGAAAGTTACTTCAGTTAGGGTATTTGGATTTTACATTTCAGCTTGATATTCCACCTTGAAGTCAGAATAATCCATTTCCAATGTTTGGATAGACGAATTCGGCTCCTGTTCTTTTGATCATAATTATACAAGGCATAGGGGTCAAACAATTAGTTTTGGATAATAAGTTTGTACCCACCACTGGTAAATATCTGATTTTATTTATTTTGCGTAAAACACTCACTTTCAAAAAGCACATCCAAACACCTCCCTAGTAACCGATTAATTACGGTGGCTATATTTATTTATATGATTGTACTTGAACACCAACAAATAAGGCAACAATGTATACTGAATTATATGTTGGGCATTTCAGGTTGAGAGAGTTTCACACAAGGATAATTTGCTGAGTTTTGTACAGAAATCAGAGTCTCTTGAGAAACAATGCCTTCTCAAAGCATTAAAATCCTACTGTGAGCTGCGTGTTCTACCATACGAAGAAAACAGGACAGTTGTTTTCTGAGTCACTAGGTTGAAAGTTGGAACGCGCTTATTACCTCAGTAATTTTGATTCTTTTTATATGATGCTACATCCAAAATATTATTATATTTCAGTTTCAGAGGTTCATTCATATGTTTCTCGATGATATTCACATCAACGGTTCAAATTTAACGCTACAGATGTTGATAGAATTACTTTGGTATGATTGTGTAAAAACTTTGTTCAGGGCTAATGCCTTCTCAAAGGCGCATAGCACATTTGCTTCAAATATTGTGGAAAACAGGTGCATCTACAGCAGCAGGTAAAGATGGGTTTGAGTTATAAGGTTAAATTTTTGACGGTTGGGTGTGCCCTTGGTTATAGAAAGTATGAGGTACTCGGAGGCGTTTAGGTCCTAAAAGTTAAGGCGTGATGCAAGAGCTTCACCGTCATGTATTATAAAGTATTTATAAATTAGGTCTACATAATATTTACCACATTGTTAATTCTTGGACATAAAAAAATAGGAAAATAAAAAGAATTATTCACATTTTAATGACTCTATGAACAACCAAACAGGCTCATGATACAACCAATTTAGCTTTATCTTTATGTAAAATCGAAGGAACACAAGAAACAAAGAGATAGAAAACAAAACCAGAAATTAAAATACACCTGGAGAAAAAACCAAAAAAGAAAAATCATTTTAAAACTAGATCAAAAATATAAGATCAAGAGTTGCAAAAGCTATAAAGTAGAAGGGACTAGTCACTAGCTTGAGGAAAACTAAAAACTTCTTGAGAAAAAACTAAGAGTAAAAAACATAACGCAAATTGACCCATGTAAACGTTAGCTTTACACACTCACATTGTGAACATGAGTGCATATGCATTATCCATTGTAGGTCTTGCATTTATACAACCCTAAGATCCATTGTATTTATGTAAGACATACAAACTCATTATCCTAATTTTATTTTCAGTATGACATGGTCTGTCATTATATTATACTCTGTAGTCTGTTTGCTTCTTTTTGTCCTAATCACAACCACTATTTTGCGTAATAGAGGAAGTATGGTCATGTGAAGGTTGCACTTTACAAATATAATCAACTAGGACTTACAGAAAATGGTTCGGATATCTCTAATATTCATAATATATAATTTTACAAGAACCTGGAGTTCTGCAAATCAAAATACATCGCCAACGGTTGTTCTGTTCATGTGAAACGTTGGTTGGCTACTCAGAATAATGGTCCCGGATCTAGGGTTTATAGTGAGCGATTTGGGAGGGTTGGACTGGAAGTGTTTAGGCTTGCAAACTATGTATATGTATGTATATGGACATGGATTTAGAAAACTGAAAGCTGATAAGCAAGTTGTTCATTATGTTTGAAGGGAGAAACACGGATTGTTGCAATGCTATTCTGTGATTTGGGATGGCGTGATTTTAGTTTTATGATTTTTGAGTTTTTTTCATTGTTTTTCAACCTGATGTGATATGAATGTGATATTTGATCTAAGAACTCAGGTTCCAAAAGGAGATATACACACTTCTTATTCACATCTCATGATTACAAGCATAGAGTTTAACAAAGGAAGATGAAAACACAAACTTGAGTTTATGGGGTGGTCAAATAAGAATGAGATATATTAGTATCTCATCAAAATTGAGCCGTTACCCTCCACAATTCTCAAAATGATCCCCAAACAAAGAGGATGTCACAATTTCAACCATGAAAGAACTATGAAACACGACTGACAACAGAAACTATTAAACTTAAGCATAGTCTTCGGAGGCCGGGAGTGCAGTGTATGATCCAATGAACACATCACCATAGATAAGTCCAGCTAGACCGCCACCAATAAGTGGTCCAACCCAGTAAATCCAGTTTTGTGAGAAGTCTCCACTAACAACAGCAGGTCCAAATGATCGAGCGGGGTTCATTGAACCACCACTGAAAGGACCAGCAGCCAAGATGTTAGCTCCAACAATGAAACCAATTGCAATGGGTGCGATGGTTCCAAGTGAGCCCTTTTTGGGGTCAGCTGCTGTTGCATAAACTGTGTAAACTAAAGCAAAGGTTATGATAATCTCAAACACTACTCCTTGGATTGCATTGATGCCACCACCAACTCCATGGGTTGGAACAGCCTATCAAATAACACACAATTAATATTCAAGATTTTTCCCTATAAAATTTTGATCTTACAAATAAAAAATAATGTGTACAAGTTTTATTCAGATAATTGAGTTGTACCAGTCCACCCGTTACAAACTGAAGAAGGAATGAAGCAACAGTGGCACCAAGCAATTGGGCAATCCAATAAAATAAACCGGTTAAAATAGTGATGTTGCCACCAATAGCCAATCCAAAGGTAACAGCTGGATTTAAATGGCCGCCTGAGATGTTAGCAGCCATTGACACTCCAACAAATAGTGCAAGAGCATGAGCCACTGCAATAGCTACTAGACCAGCCGGGTCTAATGCTGCATCCGATGTGAGTTTACCTATAAAGTTTCACAACGAAACCATGTCATGCATTAGTTACATATAAGTATCTCAAGATCAACTAAGAGTAATATATCGTGTAACTTCATGTCCATAAAGAAAACCTAATATCTTCACCTATAGAAAAAAACTAACCATAAGCGATAGCTGATCCAACACCCGCAAACACGAAAAGAAGTGTAGCAATGAATTCAGCCAAGTATGACTTGAGTGAGCCGACACTAAATGAATCACCAAAATCACCAAATGCTAGTTTCACCATCTTTTATAACACTTTTAAGATCGTATCTATGAACTCAAAACTCAAAAATTTAGATGATTGACTTGTTTAAAACTTGTGAGTTCTTAGCCCTTAAGCAAATGGTTATATAGTGTTCATTTTGGAAACTTTCAAAATAAAATAACAAGACATAATTATTGATTATATCTATGTTTTGGAATCAAATAGTAGCAACTTGAATTTTATGTATAGAGAATGTTTTGGAGGCACCGACCATGGACCCAAAATGCCCAAACATTGATCAATCATTGGCGCCAACCCACCGGCCTAACATTTGAAATATTTTCTTGATTATGACTTGTGAGGACTGTAGACAAGAGATTAAATAATTTGATAGATAATTACAAATAATTAATCACATTTAAATAAAGCTAGCTAGGAAGATAAGATTAATTATGTGTTATGGAATAATTAGCTAAAAGTGAGCCTCCAACTGATTAAAGGGATTAGTCTTCTTCTTCATTTATAACTTTGTCTATTATATGATATATACTTTTAGAGGAAAACGAAAGTAATTGTACCAATTGGGTTTTCGATACAGAGTATACGGATGAATCACGCAAGAAAGAATTGGCCTTCCATGATTATTCCACCTTTTGACGTGATAATTCTATTTTTTTTTTCCTTTTTGTATTTCAATTACATAGGCGACTCAATCATGCAAAGAGCAATTTCCTTTTGTGTGATTTCTCCATACACTTCATATGAAAAAAAATACTTGTATTTGAACATTTACTTATACAATTTTTATTAAGTTTTAGTTTTAGAGATGATCACTTAATTTTATTTACATGTAAACTATCGTATTTCATATGTGAAGGATAGAAATATATTGGTTCCCTTATCTTATATAGAAGAAAAAGTGGGAACCGAGAAACCAATCTAAAAAAATCATTTTCTATCAAAAAAACCCAAATTTTATATTGTTTAATGTTAGAGATGATCAATTAATGTTATTTTAGATGTAAACTATCGAATTTCACATTTGAAACATATAAAATGGATTAATTCCCCACTCCCCAGTTTCTCATTTTTTTAGGTGTTCCCCAATGAAACCCCTATATATTGTTATAAAATTATAAAATCTCATAAAATTAAAAATTATGTGAAGAAGATTTCAAGACAATTTATTTAATAGATGCGAAGTTTATCTCAGGAATATTATTATTATCCTTTATATTTAAAAATGGATTAGGTAAGATGGATTAGGTGTCATGCTTTAACACTCCGTAGAGGCTTTGTCCTCTTAGATGGAGGTTTCGGGTTCAAACCCAGACAATGGTGTAATTTGGTGTAAATATTAATTTGTCGTTAAAAAAAAAATTATCATGCTTTAAATAAAGAGCTAGAGCAGTAATATATTAATGACTTGTGGTTTATTTTTATTTTTTAACGGTTAATATATCTTACTTTTAAACTACTGCACAAACTAATTACATAATTATTTTGGTTCGAACCCAAGACTACCAACTAAAAGGATAAAGACTCTATCAAATGACTAGTCCCACATTGACGTACTTGTGGATTAATAGTATCTCTATAAAGTTGAGAGTTAATATTAACGGTCCTACAGATTTAAGATGTACGATTAAACGATTAAGCGAGTGTGTATTTACCATTCTAAAAGAAACATAGTACTAAAAGAAACATAGTACCGAGAGAAATCAATAAATTATGTGGTTATAGACCTTTTTATGTCACAACTAAAACAATATGTAATATGTAGGGTGAGGTTATTATGAGAAGTTTAGTTTGGATAAGAAGTATAAGAAGTAATCATAGCCATTAGATCTTCAATTAAATGAAGATCTATGGCTTAAAATTTCCCTGGGTAAATTAAAAAGAAAAACTAAAGAGAATAAAAGATGGAAGGGTATTTTTGACTTTTTATCAAATTCCCCCCATTTTTTAAACCTTCATAACTTTTAGATACGACATTATTTTTTTTTAAAAAATTACACCATAAAAACGAGCGTTTTTTATCTTTAAAACGCGTATAGTGTTGCTATATAAAAAATTAAATTTTTTTAGTCTTTCGATTGTATCAAAATGTTCAGATCATTGTGTCATTGTGTCAAAATGTTCAGATCACTGTGTCATATGGTGTTAAAAACCGAAAGAGTACTTTTTTTTTAATTTTATATATAGCAGCACAATATATATACTTTTGACACGACGACACAATGACACAATGATCTGAACATTTTGACATAATGACACAATGATGTGTCAGAATGTTCAGATCATTGTTTCACATGATTCCAAAAACCGAAAAGGTAATTAATTTTATATATAGCAACACTATATATACTTTTGACACGACGACACAATGATCTGAACATTTTGACACAATGACACAATTATGTGTTAAAATGTTCAGATCATTGTTTCATATTGTGCCAAAAACCGAAAGAGTATTTAATTTTATATATAGCAACACTATATACTTTTAACACGACAACACAATGACACAATGATCTGAACATTTTGACACAATGACCTGTGTCAAAAATCAAAAGAGTAATTTTTTTTTATTTTTTATATAGCAACACTATATGCGTTTTAAAGATAAAAAATGCTCGTTTTTATGGTGTAATTTTTAAAAAAAATAATGTTGTATGTGAAAGTTATGAATGTTTAAAGAAAATGGGGGAAGTAGATAAAAAGTCAACAAAAGAGGCTAAGACTAAAATACCCCTCCTTCTTTTTTTATTAGATCAAGATCCAATGGCTTAAATTCTTTCTTATCCTTCTTACCCAAAACAAACTTCTCATTTGAACCTCTCCCATAATATGAGTAATATGTATATGTTATAAGTTTATAGTTTTATATCTAAAGTTGAGTATAGTTTATTTTTATATAATAAATAAATTGATTTATTATGTTGGTTAAAAGGACAAATTTTAAAAACATTTGTAATATGTATATATTATATATACTAGTTTTTTTATCCTCGTGTGTTATACGACTGACTTTAAGAAAACTATAAATACAATCATAATTTACGACAATTATGTACTTTTATATCTATCTAAAAATTTCTCAGTAATTATAGGTGGGTTAGAGGTTTTTTCGATAGTGGGTATTTAGGCGGTGGGTTTCCTCTAGAACGAATGTGCAACACAAAGGGTCTTGGTTACTCGTACGGACTGCGGTCGTAACGTGTCGTGGGTAACATCATTTACCATGATGAGACTCTAGGTAACCGGATGTTTGCAGTTAAAAAAAAGAAATATATTTACAGAAATAAGGATTTTGTTTATTATATTGAAATGAAATACTTGATAAATTTGAATTTAAACTCAACTAAAGTAAAAAAAATTATAAAATTAAATAGAATAAATTACGAAAATTATGTATTTTTATATCTATCTAAAAATTTCTCAGTAATTATAGGTGAGTTAGAGGTTTTTTTGACAATGGGTATTTAGGCAGTGGGTTTCCTCTATGATGGAATAAAGTATATAAGCATTATATTAAAGTATATGTAATAAAATATATTATTTTAATAAAATATAATATATATACAATAAAAGTATTATCTTGAATAATTACTAACTTTAATATACAATTTTGTATTTGAATAATTACTTATTGGATAATTATTTATTAAAAGTTTAAACTAAATAAACCCTAATATGGAAATCTAATATTTTAGATAATTATTTATTAAAATTTTAACTTAATCTAAAATTTTATGGTGATGAAAAGTGACTTTTTTACTAACTAAAATAATTTTTATTTATTATATAGTATAGAAGTTTTATAGTTCTATATCTAAAATTGAGTATAGTTTATTTTTATATATAAATAAATTGATTTATTATGTTGGTTAAAAGGACAATTTTAAAAACATATCTAAAATGAAAAAAAAAAACTAGTTTTTTTCGTCACTTTATGATATTTTAAAACCGACCATTTGCGTACCTTGGTTATATCCATGTACACATGTTTATAATTAATTTACTTGAACTAAATTTTATTATTATAATTACAGGGAAAGGGAAAGTTTTTTTTTTTAAATATTCCTATATTACCCTATATATACAAAACACAACCCATAGTACCATTTCTAAAACATGAAGTACAAGTCATTGTTACACACATGGTACCAGTTTTGATACATGTTGTACAACTCAAAGCTGCACAACCAAAATAAACCAACGGAAGTGTTGATTTAGTGTATGGGCCCTTTTTCTAAAGTCAAAACCAACCAGTACTAAAATTTAATATAAGGAAAGCATGTCTCTGCATTTCTTCATCTATACTCCATTGATTTGAATTCCTAAATTTCTTCTCTGCCGCTCACTTCTTCCTCTCCTATCTGATCTACTGTAACGTATTTTGGTAGGGCAGAGCACTTGAACCATCACTTTCTAGTTTCCTTTTTTCTATTTCTTATTTTTCTTCTGCTACCACCGATCCATCAATTTCTAGGGTTTTAACCACTTCCTTTAGCTAATTGATTTTGTAGGCGAATAACCAGGAACATGGATTGTTGTCTTCTAGGTGATGGGTCGGATCTTGAGGAGGAAGAGGAGAGGAATCCCATCGAACTTAGATCGAGCTTGCCGGAACACTTCATCTGCTGTCACCGGTAGACTAACGGAGGAGCCATGGATGCCAGAATGTCAGGTGTAATATATCTCAATGGAGGTAAGTTGATCACAGATTTTAGGGTTTTGTTGAAGATTGGTGGAGGAAACGAAGGTTTCAGATTGTAAACCTCAGATTTATCATCTCTTCCATCGTTGTGGGTATGCAAAAGATCGAAGCTTTGTGAGTTTGCCAATTTTGTTATTAAGGATAGAACTAGAAAGGCCTAAATCAGGGGTAATCAAACTAATCACTTTTTATCTATTTGCATCACAGAAAACAACTTCCCGTGAACAAATAGATTCAGAAAGCGAATCATATTGGCGGTTCGTTCACGGTTTCTTAGCGTGCGTACGATTAAGTAAGAAGATAAGTTACAAGTACTTTCTTGCATTTTTTACAAATCTTTAGCAAATCAAACTGTATGTATTATTACAGTTTTATAAGACCTTGATGAGGTGTACTCAACAATGATAATATAGTGATTTTGCTGTTACTAAACAAGTAAAAAATGATTTTGTATTTGTTGCTTCTACATTTCTACATCATGGGTCTTTTATAGAATTAGTGTCATCTTGGTTGAAGCTTAAATCAATGGTCCTCAAATTAGGAGATTGCTATACAAACTCCCTCTACAGGTTTGTTTTTTCGTTTGATTTTAGTTACCTTGCTTTTGTAATATTTGGTTGTTATGTTTTCTTACTTTGATTCATGCTTAGCCGATGAGATCGAGTTATCATATCATTTTTAGTTGTTTTAAAGAATATATTGAGATTTGATATTATGATTTATTGTTAAAGATTAATCCTTAGTACTGTTTTTTTTCTTCAAATGGTTAAATACCCTCACAAATGTCATTTCTCATTACTTTTCTAAGCTAACACATTCTCTGTAATAAGTTTTGTTCCTAACTAAGCTCATATTCTTAACTAAATTTTGTAGTTATGCACCTTTGACCCATTTTGCAGTTGTTCATCCTTGTTCGGGTCACTTGCTGTGTTCTTGGATTGTATCCTGTTCCCACGAGGTTATCTCGTTTAGGTTGGTGTGTAATTTTATGATACTTTTGTTTCATTTATTTAATTTGATAACATTTCGATGGACATCGCTTTCGCCCGTCTTGGTGGTACACATATATTTATCTAACCTCAATCATATAATTAAATCTTTTGAATGGAGCTTGATCGTGTCTGAGAAGATTTTCTTGGTATGTTGCGATTTAATGTCTATTTGTGAGATTTTGGTTATCCTTTTTTACCTTTGGAGCTTGGAAGTGTTGATACAAATAATTGTGTTGATTTTGTGTTTCATTTAATATATTTGTGTATATTAATTGGTTTCTTATAGAATTGCTCATGAAATAGGATGATCATCTTACATCAACACTGAGATTTGGAATAGAGATAAGATATGGGCTTAAAAGATCACAAAAACTCTTTGCTCCTTTAGACGTTTGTAGTCACTTGGCTATTAAATATACTATACTGATCTAACTATGTTTTACTGTACTAAAGATACTAAAAAGTAATGTCCAGAACTATTATAAATTTGGGCCAATATGTTTTGTTAGTTAATGATCAGTGTATGATTAAAGTGAGGATTAGTGGATATTTTTGTTATACGTACCATTTAAGTGATTCATATGTTAACCTGATTCTAAGTGACAATTTTAATAAGATGATTAGCAATTGTATTTTGTTTGAGTTATTCACATGAATCAGATCGCTAGATTTCACATATTATTTTACCTTTTATGTGCTTATAGACGACTTTTGGAAAGTTCAAAGCCATATGTTTTTTATGGTTTATAAAGTGTCTAGACAATACAGAAACTTATTGGGTTAAATTATTCATTACAAATGGTTAGAAAATCACAGTCATAATTAGTTTTTTGCAGATAAATTTAATTCTGCAAAAGGTTACAAATGTGCAAATGGGATGAGGCCGCAAAAGATATCTATGTTGCATCGAAGTTTAATTGTAATGAGGAAATAGGTTATGTTCTTCAAAAGGTAAATCACTAAATCTAATAAAATAAATTGTAACTGTTTTGATCGGTTGTATATGGGTAGGGGATGTTCTACGTGCATTGTTCCTCTAAGGTAACCAAAAAGAGAGGTGTGGGGTTCTAGATCATGCTTTCCTAGGTGCTGCTCTTAGCCATAGTGTAATGGCCTCTCATTGTTTCAAACATAGGAACCCAAGAACCCAAAACATAACATTATATTTCAAACTCCTCTTCATTTGTTTTTTGTTGTTCTCATGATCTGTTAGGAATGGATGAATTATCTTCTTATATATGTTCTTTTAGGCTCCTGTTGGTATATAAACCAGATCAAATATCATTTGTTAGTTTCAAGCAAGTACTAAAGTTGTATTCTACTATGTTTTTTTTATAGTTTAGGTGGCAACGAAAACCGTAAGTTATTGTGTCTGTTTTGTGACATAAAAGCTTAGTCATCATGATTCTGAATTTTTTTGTTGTTTAATTGAGTGTTGTGATTGATGTTATAGCCTGACTCGATATAGTCTAATGTATTTTGGCTGCGCTTTATTTGTAGGGTTGCATTGATCTGCTGTATAGTTGTGGTGCTGCTTCGGTTTCTGTGAGTGTATCTCTTTGACCTTTTAAAACGGTTCAACTCCGCAGCGAAGCGCGGGTCGATCAACTTGTATTGTATCTCTTTGACCTTTTAAAACGGTTCAACTCCGCAGCGAAGCGCGGGTCGATCAACTTGTATAAGACATTAGACAACTTCTTTCTAGAAGAAACCAACAAACTTTTTCATATTAGATTTATTAAAGTTCAACCGAGTTAACATACAAGCTTTAGCTCAGCCAGTGGAGTTCTTATTCCTTAGTGAATGTCGCGGGTTCGACCCTACGCTGCTCCGTCTTTTTAAATTAAACCTGAACAAGTGCACTCTAAACTTGATGGATGATGTCATCCATTTACCTTGCGAACTTTCTTAAAATTATTTTTTTCGTTAACGTGAGTTGCATTAAAAGTTGCACCCTAACTTTAAGAAGTTCCTTATAATATGGAAAAGGATATCAACAAACAATGTTTACTAACAAGTTTGCAACACTAAAAAATGTTTTAGAAAAAAACTAAACTAAAAATAGTGAAAAAACCAAATATTTAAGATACAATGTTTACTAATAAGTTTGCAAAACTAAAAAAATGTTTTAGAAAGAAATTAACAATAGTGAAAAAACCAAATAAGCGAACCTATACGCATTGGTTCGTATCGGTTCGGGATCGGTTTTCTTCAAAACTAGTTTGTGAAAAAAATCAGTTTTGCATCGGTTTTTACTTCAGATACTCGGAACCTATTACGAGGTTTTTAGCTCTCATACTCAGAACATATTACGAACCTGCAGACCGGATCACAAACCGGACTGTCAACGTACTTTTTACATAAACTGGTCCCAATTCAAATCCGTTTTTTCGGTCCTCGAACCGTATTTTTTTTCATGTCTACGTTGGTGTGTGAACTCTTAACCACTGGTTATTTTTTAAACCATTAATTTACAAGCTCTTTAATCTTCCTCATTATTTTGTTATTACATAAAAATAATACCAAGATTACTCGGGTTCGAGCCTTTACTCTTCTCGGCCATAATTCTTTCCTCTTATTATTTTATATTTTATCTGATTTTCTCAATTTATTTAGATACTACGAATTTGGCAAATTATGTTACCAGATCAAGCACAACATTTTTGTGAGTTATGAATTTATTTCTAGGTAAGGTACGCTTAGTTTTACCTTATGACTAATATTCTTATAAATTATTTGTTATGATAGTATAAAATGATGGAATTTCTATTTCATCTAAATGTTTTTATTTCTTAACTTATTTTAATGGGATTAGAACATTGGGCAGGTAATTATGTGATTAGTTGTAATTGGACAACATTTTTAGTTAAAGTGTTAGAGCATGTTCCGGGTGTGGTCATTACTGTGCGAATTTATGTAATTGTCCAGATTGTTGAAATAGCTAGGTTGCCAACGTACCATGAAGCGTACCAAATGGTACGCTGCAGCGTACCAAATGGTACGTTGGGTAGTCTGGTAAGTTGGGCAGTTTACCTATAAAAAGGTGAAGCTTAGCTTGTCAGTTTAGACTTTTGGTCATTTGTCTTTGTGTTGAGAGGAGAGGTATGTCTAACCTCTCCCGAGCTTCATTGATGTAAACTCCTTCGGTGTAACCATTTGACACAATAAATGACTAGATTTCTCCGTCTCTATCTTTCTATGATCTGGAAACGATCCGTATATGGTTTTACAACTGGTATCAGAGCCGTTGGCTCAATTTTCAGATCCTATTTTCGTTTTTGCAGTTTTTGAGACGTTAAAAGGTTTAATTAGGTGAGATTCAGTGAGTTTTAGATCGATTTTTGATAAATCGAAGCTTTCTGAGTCAGTTTCGCACCTAATATGAGTGATTGAGTGAAGAAATTCAACGAATTCTGAATCTGGAGTAAAATTGAAGATTTTTGCGTTTTTAAGTGATGGTACGTCACTGGTACGCTGGTGGTACGGAAGGCAATCTTCAACCACCGTACCAGTGTGTTCTTCCGCCGTACCATGGTCCTCTGGTGGTACGCATGTGAATCTTCATCGAACGTACCATAGTGGTCCGAAGCGGTTATGCTTGATACGCAACACGACCCCAGCTAGGGGCTTTGCC
This sequence comes from Deinandra increscens subsp. villosa, assembly GCA_039602395.1. Lineage (NCBI taxonomy): Eukaryota > Viridiplantae > Streptophyta > Magnoliopsida > Asterales > Asteraceae > Deinandra > Deinandra increscens. The sequence continues at coordinate 88,651,650 of JBCNJP010000007.1, read as the reverse complement.
CCTTGGACCCCGCTTCTCGGGGGCGCTGCCCCCAAACCCCCGTTAATCAGTAATAAGTATCTGGGGGTTGTTTTGAAGAATGGAGTGAGGTCATGAGAATTTCAAAAGAACAAATCAGTTATCGAGTTTACCCTTGATTGGGTAGCTGTGAATTTACAATCAAAAGTTACCCGATTCCGATGCTTATCATAAATTAGTTGTCGAATTTCTAAAAGATGTTTGTGGGTAGTCACGGTTTTTGATGATGGGCATATATTCAAAAACAAGTTTCTGATGATGGACAGAGATTCAGAAACCGGGGTGTGATTACTTTGGAAGTTTGTCGGAGATTATCTTTGTCACACCCCCAAAATGCCACTAACGGAGTTTATACCGTTAAGGGGCGCGACTAGACCAGGATCCACAACCATAGTTACAAATACTAAACGAATCAGGGTTAGTTCAAACACAAGTTATAAATCAAAGTCTTAAATTTACATACGCAGCGGAAAAACAATTGTCCTTAGCACTAACCACGTGCTTTACATAAATGTTGTTTTAAAATTCCCAAGTTTAGTTCAAACAAAAATAAATATCTCCTCGTGCCATGCCAACCTCCAGCGGATACTCCTTAGCGATCTGCAAAAGTTTAAACCACGCAACTGTCAACCTAACGGTTGGTGAGTTCACAATGGGCTTGTCATGCATTGGCCCGGTCTCATAATCATAATTCGTGTCAAGATATACTTACAAGTTATTTATTTGTGAAAAGACAATGCTCATAATTAAATCTCAGTTTATAAATGGTTTGTCCGTGACCTACGTCATCGGGTATGTACTAGTTCCGTAAAGTTAAAGGACTCAACCGATATCGCGGGTAGCTAATCCGTTGTTCCATGCTCTAAGGAAGTTTGTACCAAAGCTGACTTATTTTGTGGGGGCCGAGCCATCCCGTTCGGTGCGGACCTACGTCATCGCGGTTTTTGCCTCCCCCGTGTCCTCTCGGGACCACGGTCAAATAGGCTGATATTGTTCCTCCGTGCACTTCCCGTGCCACGGGGCGGAGTTTGTCAAACTCCAGTAGATCTACCCAACATCCCCTCGCTTTACAATTAATGGCACAATTTTAGTTGAGGACTTTTAAGTTATAAGGCATCCTTAGAAAACATGTGATATCATATGGTTTAGACTTTAACCTACACTAGCCATATTAAAACGTTTTCAGTTTTGTTTCAAAAATAGTTTGTTCAGAGTTCACAAGTGTTTCCCATAAAACACTTCAGTTCATCAAGTGGGTGCCAAGCATCTCGTGTTCTCATGTTCACCAGTAGGTGCCTAGCACTCTAGAGTTTGTCAGCATTGCTTTCGTTAAGTTATTCGGTGTGGCCCAAACGGACTCACAGTAAGCGGGTTAGTGACACTCACCTTTGGTTGCACTGCTACACTTCAAGTAATCCAATTTATGTTTGCTTAACGAAGACCTAGAACACGTTTAGGTCTTAAGTATTAGTTTCGTGTCTAATCTTTACTTAACGTCACTATGGCCCATAACATAGCACGTTGCAACTATGACTCGACATACCGACACACGACACCAATGGTTGATCATAAACAAGGGTTCATATAGATCAGATATTAAACATGTTTCATCATGGCATAATCATGTAAGTAATGGCATAACACTTAAGCAGATTTCACAAGTTTGGTTTTTAGGTCAAGTCTTAGTTTCGCTAGCATAGTTTCGCTAGGCAGTTTCGCTAGGTGCACGGGCAGCACTTTCGCTAGGCAATGCCCGGTGACACAGTTTCGCTAGGCTAGTTTCGCCCGAAACTGCTGACGCAGTTTCGCTAGCCTAGTTTCGCAGGGAAACTGGTTTGAACTTTCGTTCAGGTATTTCGCTCGATAGTTTCGCTCGAGCTGGTCTGGTCAGGTTCCCGGCGACACTATAGTTTCGCTGGTCAGTGTCGCTGGAAGGAGATATAATTTCGCTACTTAGTTTCGCCCAGAGAACACATAGTTTCGCTGGTCGCGAAAAACATACGGATTTGCCTAAAAATCAACCTAACAGCTTCTGATCATACATGCAATTCATTATCTAGCATTCATAGGCATTTACCAACATAAATCAAGCAGCTTTATCATGTTTAACATGCATTTTAATCATCAAATCTCTAAAAATACTTCTAAACCCTAAAATGACCAAAATTGCATAAATCATCATCATGGTTTGTTTTTAAACGTAAAGTTGCTGACTTTATGGTAGATCTAGCATCCCTAAGCACTATCTCAGAAGCATACAAGTTTTCATGAAGGTTTGAGCATACTTTATAAGAAAACACAAAGAAAACACATAAGTAAAGGTTTTTGGGACTCACGTTTGGTTCAAGAATCGATAGATGAGATGAGATGATGGTCTAGAGGCTAAGATCTCGGTCCCTTGATGGTATCCTCGGCTGACCAGATTCCAGAGAAGTGTGTGTGTGTGTTTGTTGTGAAATGAGGCAAATGAGGCTACTAGGGTTCATTAAGTTTATTTATATCAGAGGCTAGTTTCGCTGGCAGTTTCGCTGGCCAGGCGAAACTAGCTCTGGTCTCGGGTACATTGATCAGTCTAGCCTGCTACCGGGCGAATCTGTAGTTTCGCTCGGTAGTTTCGCTGACTACCAAAATTAGGCAATTTCCACATAATCAAGTATTTACAATTAATCATGCTATTCACAATAAGAAGTCATGTATTTAAATCACATTGCACATAAAGACAATCAATGATGAACACATAACACATATGGACGGGTTTGGTGATCAACCAAAGGTCGTGGACGTATTCGGCCTAGTTATGCATTAGCTACTAAGTTAACACTTATTACGTAACTAACGGGTTTGTCTAACGGAAGTTAACCTTGAAATTCTCGGGTGTCACAATCTTTCTATAGAAACATAAAATATGTGAATCCATTGCAAGCTACCTGAAGAACATATTGCTTGCTGGGTTGGGATCGGGAATTGAATATGTCACATGTTTAGGGGGAAAATTGAGACCCTTGAAAATTTCAAAGTTTTATCTGATGAAAACGGAAAATGTGAATATTGAAAGCAATCAGTTCAGGGATGACGGTGATTTGTGATCTTCGTGAATTGGTAATGTTTTCTGAAGTTCGTGCGAACCGATATGTCAAAGTTTTCAGTTATGGTTTGGAACTTTCTGTCATATGCTTGATACTTTCTTGAGTCGTGAGATTCTCGTGTTGATCTACCGAGAGCACTGACGTGATGTTCTTTGACTGCTGATATATTGGGAGAGACTTAATGCTGAGGGGGAATTTCTGTAATTGAAGATGTTGATCATGTTGGTTTTCATAAAGATCAGAATGTATTACAAGTTTTTGAAGTTTATGAATTATTGTCAACATTTAGTGATGTTCGCGGATGTCTTTACAAGTTTTCGGGTAACAACTGATGAAGTGAACCATTATCATATATGCCGGTTCCAATTGGATGTGTTGTGCTTGAAGCTAGGGGGAACTTTGTTGGTTGTGGAGATTGTACAAGATTCGAATTGTTTCCTGCATGCCTGATATTCAGTCCAAGGGGAGTTTGCTGAAGTTCGAAATTTCAAGATGTAGTAGACTGACTGATGACGATTACTGGAAGATAAAGACCTACATTCGACAGTAATGTCCAAGGGGGAATTTGTTAGAGCATGTTCCGGGTGTGGTCATTACTGTGTGAATTATGTAATTGTCTAGATTGTTGAAATAGCTAGGTTGCCAACGTACCATGAAGCGTACCAAATGGTACACTGCAGCGTACCAAATGGTACGCTGGGTAGTCTGGTACGTCGGGCAGTTTACCTATAAATAGGTGAAGCTTAGCTTGTCAGTTTAGACTTTTGGTCATTTGTCTTTGTGTTGAGAGGAGAGGTCTGTCCAACCTCTCCCGAGCTTCATTGATGTAAACTCCTTCGGTGTAACCATTTGACACAATAAATGACTAGATTTCTCCGTCTCTATCTTTCTATGATCTGGAAACGATCCGTATATAGTTTTACATAAAGACTAGAAACATTTTTAGTTGCACGCCGCTTAATTTCTAGGCTAGGTATGCCTATTTTTATCGTATTGAATAATTTTGTTACAGTTTTTTTTTTTTTAATTTGAGGGTATATATTCCTAAAGGAGTCTAATATAAATGTTATCACCGAATGTTATCAAATGCATGTCGTGGATCGTTATAATGTAATTTTAAGGTATGAAGAGTCACTAATGGTTATATGCAAACTAATGTGGTGGAGGTTTACTTTTTGTTTTTAAATCGAGCAAAAAAACATTTTATAATTAATGAGTATAATAATGTTATATATACTTAAACCTCTGTATGTGAATATCTTTTACCTATATTTCATTTAGATTTCTAATACTATGTTTCATATACATTTGTAACATCCACTGTAACTTTAATACATTCCGTGAACCGCTGCAACGCGCGGTTGACACCTCGTTATTTGACATAAACAAAAGTTTAGGGTCGTTGTTAGTGGAGAGTGACAAATGCTACATTTTATGATTTAAAATTTAGAATTTTTACTTTTTATTTTATAGTTAATGGTTATAATACCGACCTTTTATTATATTAATAAAGGGTGAGATTATTGTGAGAAGTTTAGTTTGGATAAGAATGAAATATAGCCATTATATCTTTAATTAAAGGAATATTGGGTTTAAATAATACCAATTAAGAGGCATTGGTAAATAATAATACGAAATCACGAATTTCATTACAATAATACCAATTCGACAAGTGGGGTGCAAAAACTAGTATGCCGTTAAAAATTTTCAAACGATGTTAGTCTCAGGGTTACTTTTATCATTTCTAAAATTGGAGGGACTATTTTGGAAATATCAATAAACTTAATAAAAAAAACAAAAAAAAAAAGAAGGAGAAGGAGGTCGACGGTTTCGGGCTAGGTTTCCGGCTAAGGTTCCGGCGCTCCTCTTTCCCGTGAACCACCACCGGCGCTCCTCCTCCCCACCACCAGCGCTCCTCCTCCCCACACTTCCCTTTCCCTTTCCTCCTCACCATAACGACCAAATCGAGCACAGTGCACCTCTCCGCCGCCGGTTACCCCTGCTCCGACGAAACCCTTTCCGCCGCCCCTGCTCCTCTTTCCCGTCGCCGGTTACCCCTGCTCCGATGAAACCCTTTCCGCCGCCCCTGCTCCTCTTTCCCGTCGCCGGTTACCCCTGCTCCGACCAAGCCCTTTCCGCCGCCCCTCCTCCTCTTTCCCGCTGCTCCTCTTTCCCGTCCGACCATCGCCGGAACCTTAGCCGGAAACCTAGCCGGAAACCGTCGACCTCCTTCTCCTTCTTTTTTTTTTGTTTTTTTTATTAAGTTTATTGATATTTCCAAAATAGTCCCTCCAATTTTAGAAATGATAAAAGTAACCCTGAGACTAACACCGTTTGAAAATTTTTAACGGCATACTAGTTTTTGCACCCACTTGTCGAATTGGTATTATTGTAATGAAATTCGTGATTTCGTATTATTATTTACCAATGCCTCTTAATTGGTATTATTTAAACCCAATATTTCTTAATTAAATGAAGATATATGTCTCAAAGTTTTTCTGGGTAATTAGAGAGAAAAACTAAAGAAAATAAAAGATGGAAATACATTTTTGACTTTTTATCAAATTTCCCTCATTTTTTAATTTTTCATAACTCTTAGGTACGACATTATTTTAAAAAAAATATCACACCATAAAAACGAACGTTTTTATATTTAAAACGCGTACAGTGTTGCTATATATAAAGTATTTTTTTTACTCTTTCAATTGTATCAAAATGTTCAGATCATTGTGTCGTTGTGTTAAGATGTTCAGATTATTATGTCATATTGTGTCAAAAATGTTTAGATTATTGTGTGATATTGTATCAAAATGTTCAGATCATTGTGTCATATGGTGTCAAAAACTGAAATAGTAATTTTTTCTTAATTTTATATAAAGCAACACTATATATACTTTTGACACAATGACACAATGATCTGAACATTTTGACACACTGACACAATGATCTGAACATTGTGTCAAAAATCGAAAGAGTATTTTTTTTATTTTTTATATAGCATAACTATACACGTTTTAAAGCTAAAAAAACGCTCGTTTTTATGGTGTAACTTTAAAAAAAATATAATATTGTATATGAAAGTTATAAATTTTTTAAAAAAATGGGGGAAGTAGATAAAAGTCAACAAAAGTGGCTAAGACTAAAATACCACTCATTCCCTTTTTATTAGATCAAAATCCAATTGCTGAAATTCCTTCTTATCTTTCTTCACTAAAACAAACTTCTCATTTGAACCGCTTCCTATTAATGAATTAATTAATTCTATTTTACTTTAACAATGTTCTATTTAGTAAGTTTATTATTAATATTATAATAATAATAATAATAATAATAATAATAATAATAATAATAATAATAATTATTATTATTATTATTAATATTATTATTTTTATTATTATTATTATTATTATTATTATTATTATTATTATTATTATTATTATTATTATTATTATTATTATTATTATTATTATTATTATTATTATTATTATTATTATAAACTAACAAAGTTTAACCACTTTCGTTACAGTAACCTGAAGACTACGTGGCAGCCATGCATCTATCTAGGTGTTAATTTTTTTAGTTTTTGTTTAATTTAGACTGTAATATTTTGGTATCAAATTTTTTATTCGCGTGTTTTTTTTTAATTTAGTTTCATACCGTTGTGTTTCGTTATATAATTTTTTGTTGTTTGCGTGTATTTTTTCCTTCGTTTTAGTTTAGCTTTATACCATTACTTTTTGATGTATAGTCTTTTTTTATTCGCATGACTGTCTTTACTATTTTTAGGTGTATATTTTTTTATTTTCTTTATGTTTTGTTATACTAATGCAGTTTAATTATGTACATGCGTTGAACCTGTGGCAACGCGTGGCTAATTGAAAACTAATTATTTTTATATAAGGACGTGTTTGGTATAAATAATTAATTTAAGTAGAAAAGGAATAATAAGATATATGTAATTAAATAATCATCTCATGACGTTTTATCTGTCCATAATGACCATTTAGTTTTAATGCAAACAGACGTTTAACGTATGTTAAAGTACACATAATTGGCCAGCTACACCTCATAGCCTCAACATCACCGCACTCTTGACCACGCTACCTTAGTGGTGTTTCTACACCATAGGCATCATCATGTCGGCATTAACGACGCATGCATTCTCTCTTTTTCATCTTCTTTTTCTTATTTTTTCAGTGGATTTCCTCCACACATATCTTTCTTCACAACCTTAATCTGCCATACCAACCATGTGTCGTCATAGATTTGCTTCGTGCATGAAGCGAGGAGACAATTATGGTAAGGATTAAAGGGGGTTCCATATAACCCAAATAGTTGTTCAAAAAGCAAGAAAATCACATAATGCCACAACATATGCCACTAATCCCTTTTGGCCTTTTCACGAAACCTATTGAATAACTGGCCATCATTGTTGTTAGATATTCTGAATGCTTGGATTGATATGGGAAACGTGATAACACTTTCAGGTTGGTTCACTCGAAATTCAATCGAATATGACTCATACGAGAATCAATAAACTAGAGTATGTGTTCTATGTGTTGTTTTCGAACCAAAAGTGATATGAACAACTAGTTTTGAATTTTGGATAAGCGAGAATTGATCATTACATTTGCAGTTATCCTAAAACAAAATTTGTATAATTGTCTACTTTAAGCATTTGGTCCTTCCACATTTAAAAGTATCAATTTTTCAAAAAACAAAATTCTGATGCGTTTTTACTTAAGCTCGCCCCAGCCAAGGGCTCTGCCCCTTAGACCCCACCAGGGACTGCCGCCCCTTGGACCTCGCTCCTGAGGGTGCTGCCCTTGGACCCCCTCCCGCCCCGTTGGAACCCTAATAAGGTTCCTAGAATTATAATAACATTGATACAAGTGTGCACCCTGCACCTCCAGACTTGTTTGATGTATATCATAAAGTTTTTGGTCAAATTCAATAGAACTACACTAAAATAGCAACAATCCTCCCCCATTTTAGTATCATCCTTGATTAACTAAAACAAATAATCATAAAACAACACACTTATGCATATATAAAATTATCATGACGATTGAATTTCCACTTGAGTATATTACACATTATAAATATTAGAATATCATGGTGTTACTATGGATTGAACTCTTGCTATTCATATTAAGTACATGAAGATAATATACGCAATAGTTTACAAAATCAAATGTTCTTACTTGACTCTTATTTTACTACCTTGTGTCCTAATTCTTCATAAGCATATCAACGCCACGTCCAAGCTTCTTGAAGCAACTAAACTTCATCCTCACATAGGTAGTTCTTGTACTCTTATATCTACATATTGAATATTTCAAAAGAACTATTAAGAAGCTAAACTTCAACATCCTCAACTTACGGGTCTGAACACTTACCTTAGGATGATTCTTTTATGTGTTCTAATCTCTAGATATTAAGATTTTCACATTGAATTGAACACCTAATGTAACACTAGGTGGGGATTAGGTATCTTAACATGAGAGATTTTAGATTGGACTTTAATCCCATCCCCACAACCACCTTTTGCAAAAGATCTGTACTTAACCCTTCGGTTAAATGACCAGTTAAGTTATGTTGAGTTCTCATAAACTCAAATGATATCACACCAATCATAACAAGCTGACAAATCATGTTATGTCTAACACCTAAGTGTCTAGCTTTCCATTATAGGTTGGATTGTAAGCCTTAGCCAAATTAGCGGCACCATCGCGTATAATAGATAACAGTGATATCGATTTAGGCCACAATGGAGTTTCATTAATCAAATTTCTTAACCACTCAGCTTCTTTACCAGCTGCTACTAAATGTGACAATCTGACTTGTCGGGTAGGACCCACAACAACTTAAACTTATAAAAATCAGGAAATCACGTATATGTGCGTAGCATATCAGTTAGAGTATTAAAGGAGTATAGTATTTCTAAATCACAACACAAACCATCACACACTAGGTTGAGTCCCGTAACATTGCTGTCCAATCAAATTCAATACGTGTTATGAATTACATGCAAACGTGTTACACGAAATAATGTGCTTTAACGCTTTATGATATATGGCATGTTTATGTTAGTTTCAGTGTGCTCGAATGTGATTGTGATGATTAGAAATCAATAAACATTTGAAACCATAGTAAACTTTAGCCGAAACATCGAAGAACGAACAACCGAGCACCACGAACGAATAATAAACAAGGAGGCTGGTCTAAGGTGGATCGCGGACCGCGACACCCCATGGTCAGTCTCCTGACGGTTCGCGACGGAGGTCTGACGTGAAAAACCCTAAAATTTTGCCTAGTTAAACAACCTTAACCTCATTTCTTCAACTTTCACGAACCCTAAACATCATATCAACCGTTTTTACCTCTAATTCATCACCAATTGGAGAGATCTTGCTCATTTAGAGAAGATTCAAGCATCAAAACCATCATCCATTCATCTTTTTTCTAGGTATAGCTGTGGATCTTATTTGCTTGGTTTATGTTCATAAAGCTTTAATTTTATGATATATTAGGGATTAATTTATGATGAATATGATATGTTGTTAGTAGATCTAGCTTTAGTAATGATAAAAATGTGAGTTTTGTATAGATCTTTCACATGTGAAACAAAGTAGGGTAGATCTTGCATGGTTGAATGAAAAGTTAATGTTCATGCATGTATATGGTTAAAGATGTTATTTCTATTGTATATCTACACTAGATACATGATAAATTTGATGAATTGATGATGGATCTTAGTTGCATGTTAATAAAAATGTGATTGATCTTTATGCTAGATCTAGTATGTATGTTTATGTATGTTGAATATGGTGTTAGAACTTGCATGAAATGGTATAAAAGTGATATTTTGACACATGAAACTTGTTAAAGATGTTAGCTTTAGGTTAAATCTAGTCATTAGAGTCTTAAAGTTTTCAACTTGATGATTGTAACATGATAAAGTTAGAAGCTCTATCGATTATGCATGCAACGTGATAAACGTGGTTGCTTGATGTTTGTTTAGCAATAAAGGTGATAGATTTACATTAGATTATGCATGCAGTGTGTTAAATGACTAGTTTTGATGCTTGATATGTATTAAAGATATGAACTTTACGTAGGAACTTGATTGTTATGCATGAAATATGTGACTCGACGCGTAGTTAGTTGTGATACGTGTAATTCGGATGTGAACCATGTTGGGTTTTACAGTGGATATCCGGGTTACCGATTTTAATTATTTTACAATTAAAACCGGTTTAATATAAATTAATACTATATTAATTTGGCAGAGGAAATGATTTAAACAAAACACGCGAATATTACTGCAACAGGATCAATCACCGTACGCGACAAACACAGAAAACATTTATTTAAAACAAATAAATAAATTAAATATCTAAACGAGTTAGATATACCTTGGCGGGATCTGAGCAACCGCTCGAGACACCCGGATTCAATGGGCTCGCGCTAGGACGAACTGAGACTTCTGACTCGAACCTGCGAAACAGATCATCGATAGCGGCGGCGGCCATAGGTGGCGGCGGCAGTGGTGGCGCCGGTGGTAGGGTTACCACGGGCGGTGGTGACAAAACTTTCTCCACCGGGATCGCAACTGGAACAGTCCCTACGAAAATCTTGTCACCGGTGACAGGCGGTGACACGGTGGCAATGGCCGGCGGGTAGAGCGGCGCGGGCCACGACGAGAGGACGGGGCGCGGTGGGCTTGGCTGTGCCGGCAGCAATGAGGACCACCGGCCGGCGATCGACTGTCGGTGCGGCGGAGGAGGCGCGACGGCGGCTTGGGCCGCGGCTATGGCTCGGGTCGCGGCTTCGGCTTCGGCTTCGGCTCGGGCTGCGGCTTCGGCTCGGGCGGCTGCAGCTTCCTTTTCGAGTCGCGAGCAAATACTTGCTTAACGGGGATCCATCGGAACAACGAGGAACCATGGTGGTGGCGTCGGACGGGGGTCGGCGGCGGCTAGGGTGGCGCCGGCTTGGAGATCTATGCAAGAGAGAGAGAGAGTGGAGATTAGAGTTTTTGATAACTTGTTTGATAATTAACCTCTCTCTCCCTATTTAATTAAAAATCGCGGACCGGGGCACTAACGAAATGGGCCCGATCGCGATTTCCATCAGTCCACCATACTGATCTGTATGTTAAATCCAGTAACAACTGATCAGTCCGTTTGTTTATTTTACGAGCATTTTTGGCCGAATTAATTTTGTCGTTTTAATTAAATAAATAACCAAGTATTTAAATAATTTACCACATAGTTCGTTTTAATACTAATTAACAATTAATTAGTTTTATAGTCCGTTGACCCGGGTGTAACTCTTACGGGTCAATGTCGGTCGGGTTCGTTAATTTGTCGGGTCAGGACACCCTATTTCCAACAGTCTCCCACTTGGACTGAACGCGACAGTTTAACGAGCGCAGTCAGAGGCACTCTAGCTATGTATGGCTACACCAACCAATATTGATACTTTAAGTCTTCAGCCAAAGTATATTTGATTGACGATCAAGCAGACTTATGACTTGTGCATTCATTGTCATATGTTCCTTTCTGTATAAGAAACCGATGAATTATGAGACATGGACTCTCATATACAATTCATCGATTTTCATTCCTGATATAATTCGAAGTGATCCAACAAACACACAGTAAGTTTGGGTGAGGCCTCACACTTATCACTTGGAACCAGCGAGGCGCCATTATGTCTAACAGTTGCCGAAGCAAGTGTACAGAATTCCTTGTTGAGGCATACAACTCCCACTAAACCTCTGAGCCATTCCCAATAGTAACCGTTATGGTTGGCAGTTACGCGAAAACGTTAGGCTACAATCAAAAAATGTTCTTTAGTAGAAGGGAGTTCAAATATGCGTCTCAGGTCTAAGGAAACATTAGAGCATGCATTAATCAATCAAGAAAGACTTCCATGTTTGCATTGCATGATGCGAGTTATGTCCAACGTCATTCACCAATGAGGTCCGTGAGTTTGAACGTTAAACGTCTTTAAGGTTAAAGTAGTCACAATAGTCTTACTTTAGTATAGCTCCCACTAAACTAATCGACAACGGACATTTAGGACAAGAACTTATTGTCCAAGGATTAAACGTATTAATAGTGAACACAGTTATGTAATTCATTATTGCATAAAACAGATGGAATAAGAATAAGATAGATAACTGTTGGTGTTCATACATCCAAATACTAAATCAAAACATGTCTTTAGCTAATCTAAGCCCTATCGCTTCTCTGTGGCGTACATGAGTCTCCTGAGTCATAGGTTTAGTGAAAGGATCAACTAAGTTTTGATTTGTGTGTACTTTGCTTATTTTAATTTCATTTATGTCGACTACTTCTCTTATGTAGTGGAACTTACTCAAGATGTGCTTGGCCTTCTTATGAAACCCTTGCTCTTTGGCTTGAGCTATAGCACCTGTGTTATCACACAACATCTCGATGGGCTGCCTAATGCTTGGCATGGCATCGAGATCGGATATGAACTTCTTCATCAACACAGCTTCCTTAGCAGCTTCTGAGGCGGCTATGTATTCGGATTCAGTAGTAGAATCGGCTACTACTGGCTGTTTTGAGCTTCTCCAGGAAACATCCCCTCCGTTAAGAGTGAATACGAATCCCGACTATGAGCGAGAATCATCTCGGTCAGTCTGAAAAACTAGCGTCAGTGTAACACCTTACAGTGAGCTCTTCATCAACACCTCCATATACGAGAAACAATCTGTGGTGTTTCTCAAGTATTTCAATATGTTCTTTATAGCCGTGCAGTGAGCTATTCCTGGCATCTGCTGGTACCGACTAGTCACGCTCAATGCATACGAGACATCCGGTCGTGTGCAGAGCATGGCATACATGATAGATCCAATAGCAGAGGCAAATGGGATCGATGCCATTTGGATTATCTCTTGCTCCGTTTTAGGTGCTTGAGATTTGTCCAAGATTGTTCCCTTAGTCATGGGAACGGCTCCTTTCTTAGAGTTGCTCATGTTAAACCGAGCTATGATCTTATCAACGTATGTGCTTTGACTGAGACCCAAAAGGCGATTAGATCGATCTCTGTGAATTTCAATTCCCAGAATGTAAGCGGCTTCTCCAAGATCTTTCATACCGAAACAAGATGAAAACCATTTCTTAACTTCGTTAAGCATGGGTATGTTGTTTCCTATGATCAGTATATCGTCTACGTACAGTACGAGAAACGATACAGCGCTCCCACTTGCCTTTCTGTAAACACAAGGTTCATCTTTATTTTGATCAAAACCAAACTCTTTGACCATTTGATCAAAAAGAAGATTCCAGCTTCGAGATGCTTGCTTGAGTCCATAAATGGACTTGCAAACCTTATTTGGATTCTCTGGATCGACAAAACCATCAGGCTGAACCATGTAGATATCCTTTTCGAGTTTTCCGTTCAGGAAAGCGGTTTAATGTCCATTTTCCATATCTCATAATCATGGTATGTGGCTATGGCAAGGAGAATCCTGATAGATTTGATCATGAAAACGGGTGAGAAGGTTTCGTCATAGTCAATCCCTTGGGTTTGAGTGAAACCTTTCGCTACAAGCCGTGCCTTGTAGGTTTGCACATTCCCATGCATGTCAGTTTTTCTTTTAAAGATCCACTTGCTCCCTACTGCCCGAGTGCCGGGGGGTAGCTCAATCAAATCCCAGACGTGATTGTCACGCATGGATTGCATCTCAGCGTTCATGACTTCAAGCCATTTTTCAGATTCCGGATCTGACATAGCAGCTTTGTAGTTAGTAGGATCATCGTTAGAATCGGCTATTAACAGAACGTCAAAGGCCTCATGATAGCCAAGGTATCTATCAGGCTCTTTGCGCGTCCTTTCGCTCCTACGAACGCTTGTGCTTGTGCTTGGGTCTGATGGGGCGACATCCATTTGTTGGTCAGACGCAGCGACCGTTTTAGGGTTAGGTGTATCTCGAATTTCTTCAAGATCCACTGGATCGCTATTCGTTCCTCGAGTAAGAAACTCTTTCTCAAGGAACTTACCTTTCCTTTTGATGGAAATAGTGTTTGCATCAGGATGGTAAAAGTAATAACCGATATTATTATACTATCCAACGAAAGTTACCCTTTCGCATCGGGGATCGAGCTTGTTATCAG
>JBCNJP010000007.1:88537820-88636896 GCA_039602395.1 Deinandra increscens subsp. villosa | reverse complement strand
AGAAGGATCCGTAGCAGTAGGCTTCTGATAAGAGTGGGTACCTTGATTCTGATAACTTGAACTATTTCCACCAGAGCTGATGGGAACTTGCCTAGTCTTAGGCTTTTAGCACTCTCGTGCGAAGTGTCCCAACTCATGGCAGTTGTAGTATTGAGCTTTTGATTTTTCAACACCAATTGTGGAGCTAGGATGAGACTGAAAAACTTTCCTTCCAGCCTGTTGAAAAACTTCCTGGTCCTGGCATCAATCATTCCCAGTTTCCATTTCAGGTGCATTTCTTCCAGATCATCATTAGAAATTTGATCCAGATCTTCTTGTCACAAAGTCATGTTTTCAATTCCACTAGATAAATGAGATGAGATACCAGCCATGAGAGCATTACAGAGCTCCTATTGTTTTACCATTCAGAGTTAAAGGATTTATAGCATGATGTTGAGCATATGAACCAGGACTATTGTGTAGTTGAGATGACTGAGAGATGAAAACTGTTTCTTTAGCAGGTGGATGGAGGAGGAGTTGATGCAGGAACGGAACCACCAGAGTAAGAATATCCAAAATCACTTTCTAAAGACGGAGCTATGAACGCAGCATTTTGAACAGTGTAGATTGAGCTTTTACCAGTAACATTGCCCATAAGTGAACGACCGTCTCGCTCAATTGCTTCCACCTCATAGTCTCTTACCTTTTTTATTAGATCCAGGTAATCAATTGTTGCCAGATCATAGCTGTCTATAATGTAGGCCACGTAAGAAGCAAAAGACAAAGGCAAGGATTTTAGAATCTTCTTGTTGATCGAAGCCATGTCAAAATGAATATTCTTCGACTGCATTTCACTTATAAGCTTGCAAAACTATTCTATATGATTTTCAAAAGATTCGTCGGCTTTGTAAGTGAACATATTGAAAGATAGCCTTAATTTCTCCAATTACCTTTCCTTAGTAGCAACGTTCCCCTCAAATTTCTTCTCGAGACCAGTCCAGATTTCATGAGCTGAGGTAGCATCACAAAAGTGGTACAGTATATCATCACTCAGAGCTATTTTGATACATCCCAAAGCACGTCTGTCTAGAATGAGCTTAGCATGCTGAGCAGGTGTCAAGTAAGACAACTTCTTTGGTATTACATAACTAGTAGGAGGGTCAGCTCCTTGAGCAACAACAGTATTCACAGTAAACTTGGTAGGGCCTTCAAGGACTCAAATCAACAGGTCATAGTTTAGGAATTCCAAATATTACTTTAACTTTTCTTTCCAATCATTATAATCAGAGGCACCCGCACTACTACAAAAAACAGCTTTCTTGACGCTTTTTACGCGTCAATAAAGGGTGGAGATGACGCGCAAATGTGCATCAAGGAAGGCAGGGTCAAGAAGCTTCGTGACGCGCAAAATGCGCGTCATCCCGTTTATGACGCGCGAACGATGACACGCCGCAATGCACGTCATAAAATGCACGTCAAGGAAGGACTCGTCATAAATAGAGATGACACGCATTTTTACGCATCGAGAATGTAAAAAAAATAATTATTAGAATCACTAATTTCTACATTAAATGAAAATGAACCTGATAATACAAAATAAAAATACACTTATAGCAAAATAATGCTTTTCATATATATATAGCAAACCAATACGTTTCATACAACTAGGACTTTTATATCTTCCTTAATATACACATATCCATCCATTTTTTTTAAAAGAAATAGAAATATATTTATATATAGGTGAAAGTTCAAATACAAAGGTTTTTTCCGTGCGAAGCGTGCGAAGGAAGGGGAGCCCGACGCGTGGCGTTTTCTTTTTTGGACGCGGAGGGTCATTTTTTGTCAATTTAAAGTTTTTAATTATAATAGACGGTAGATTACGTCACTGCGTTTGTTTTTAATTATGTATGTATTTGCATGATTTGTTTGTAAGGTGTTTTATATCGAGTTTCTTCATGCGTCAAAATAGAAACCACATGCGTGATTATAGAAAGTCATTTTTTTAAAAAAATTTTTAACTTATGTTCTTTTTTTTCTTTTTGTAAGAGTTTTTCTGTTTGCGTTTTTATTTATTAATTGCGTTATTCTATTTTCTTGTATTTTTTTTTTATTTTATTTTTTTGCGTGAATATTATATTTTTGTGTTTTTAATTTATATGTTGTTGTGTGGTTGTTGTAACCTAATTTTATGAGTTACTTCATGCGTGAAATTACAAGTAAAATGCGTGATAATAGAATCTCTAATTTTTTGAACTTATGTTCATGTATTTTTAGCGGGAGTCATACACAATTATAGTGTGCGTAATAATATTGTATTGTATTGTTACACTTGCGTATTTTTAAGGCTGATTTTGTTTTTTTGCAGAATCATTGATAAAGTTTAAGTAGTTTTGTTTTAGTTTTTACTAGAGTTTCTGTGTTTACGTGATTATTTTGATATGTGCGTAATTTTACCGTTTGCGTGATTAGTTTATAGTTTGCGTAATTCTACGTTCGATTTGTTTTTTATATATTACTGGTTAGTTTTTTTTTAATAATCATTTTTTGATGTGTTTTTTGATTTTTAATAATGTGCATAAATTAAAGTAAACATAAACCAACCAACATAAATTAAGAATAAAATGAAGAAATACAAAAATTATTATTATTATTTATTTGATAACAGGGATACATTTTACTGATAGGCTTGTAAAAAAGACTTTTTTAACTCAAGAGAGGCACTCATAGCCTCGAATATTTTGTTTATTGTTTGCATCTGCTCCATATCCGTTTTGTCCTGGTCTATCATGAACAAAGGACAATATCTTGAAGTGAATTCTTTGGCAGACTGCTTATCTTCTGCGCGATTTCTTCTCTGGCTTGCGTGTTTTCTTGGAGGCTTTCAAAATTTGTTCGAGGACGTCTATCAGCAGTTTCTCCTTGTTGTACTCCAGCATTATTTGCCGAGTTAGTTTCTCCTTGAGAGCGTTGTTGTTGGCTTCTGTGGTGTTGGAGGAAGATGAAGATATTTTTTCGTTTATCTGTTTTTTTGTGATTTGATGTGTAATTTAATGAATTGTGTTTGCTTGATTTCAAAATGCAATCGAGTGCCTAGTTTTATAGACGGTGGATGATGAGATTCGCGTGGTATTAAATGTGTCACCTGCAATTTTATTTATTACCGTATTAATGGGGACGGTTGGGGGAGGTGAAATGGAAGCGATTTAAGTTTTTTTCTTTTTGAGTTTATTATGTAAATTTTTTTTTATCCGACGTTTCATTTTCCCTCCATTTTTCTGTTCTATATATATATTCTGTCTTTCTTCATGCACATTCCTTACTCGAGGCACAAAGCCCTCAAATCCCCCATATATCCCAGACCTAAATTCAATCTTCTCATCCTTTTAACATAAATAAATCGCGTCTTCTTCATCTAACCCTAACTCTGCGTCTAAAATCGCAGTGATGCAAATTGTTGAACAAATGCATGCGAAAGAATCGAAGGATGATCGCATAATGCGTAATTCTTTCGCCATGATCAGGGGTCTTACTGTCAACAGCATCCAAGGCCACATCAGGATGCTTCAGGAGCTTGTGGATGAGCCGGAGTCCGCGATGAAAGAGGCTGCTGCTGAGTATATTACCCAGCAGCTGGAGCTGAAGGAGGAGATTCATACCCTCCTTAGTGGTGTTGTCGACAACACCATTAAGAAGGGTAAGGACAGGGTGGAGGCTGCTGAAATATTTAAGAAGATTTAGGCACCCATTTTTTGGGTTTTTTTTTTATGTTTTTTTGATGTTTTTTGATCTTTTTTTTATCTTTAGTAGTATATTCCACTTGTAAATTTTTATAAATATTAATATATGGTACTCTTTTTCTTTTTTATCTATTTTATGCTGTATTATATTGTTTGCGTTATTTTATTTGAACAACATGCGTTATTTTATTAAGTGTGAAAACAAGTCGTTTTTGTGAGTTTTCTGGAGTGTATGCGTGATTTTTAGAACGTGCGTGATTTTTAAATATAATGCGTGAATTTTTAAGTATCTTAGGCTATTAATGCGTGATTTTTTAACAGGTGCGATTATGTTCTATGTGTTTGCGTTATTTTTATTAACAACATGCGTTTTTTTAAGTGTAAGACATGTAGTTTTGTGTTTTGTGAGTTTTTTAGAGTGTATGCGTTATTTTTATATCAAATATGCATTATTTTATGTATAAAACGTAAAGGGTGCATTATTAATTTGGAATACATGTGTTTTTGTTAGGTGTAAGACAGTTAGGTTGTGTTTTTGTGAGTTTTTTAGAGTGTATGCGTTATTTTATCTATAAAACGTAAGGGTGCATTATTTATTGGAATACATGCGTTTTTTTATTAAATTGCAAGACATTTAGTTAGGTTTGTTTTTTTTTGAGTTTTTAAAAGTGTATGCGTGATTTTTATTTTAAATATGCGTTATTTGTTTAAAGGTTAAAGGTTTGCGTTGTTTTTTGTTTGATGCGTAAATATTTTTTGCGTATGCATCTTTCATTTAAAGTTGAAAAGACTTTAATACCCTTTTTAGTGACTCCGCGTTTTTTTTAAATTAATTAACAGTGTTTTATTTTAGCGTCGTCAGATAAAAAAAAAGCCCGCATATGAGCGGCGGAGATCCCTTCGCACACTTCGCACGGAAAACGTCCTTTGTACAATAACTTTCTCATATATATATATATATATATATATATATATATATATATATATATATATATATATAACCATCCACTTCATGGAAAGGTCCTCAACCTGAAGAAAAGACCTGTTATTGTCCACCTATAGAGGTCACAGCAAGGCCCTCAACCTGAATCAGAAGAGGATGCAAAGCCATCAGTTACCATTAATTAGCTATACATGTACACAAACACACATTTTCCTAAACAAATGTACCATTTCACACACCTTTCTTGTTTCCCAAAACCAACATCCACGTTCTCAACATGATTTTTGCTTTGTGTCGTGTTTAGTGGAAGAGACCCATAGATTGTAACTTGCTGCCCCAACAATAATAATCATGATTCATGGAAATACATCAGAAAATAGATATATGCTATCTTCAAATTGAAAAAGGTAATACATAGAAAAATAAACCACATAAATTCTAAGCAATCAATATTACCTACATTTCCTGGAGAATCAATATCTGCCCCATAAGTGATTGGCTCAAAGTTGGTGATAGCTTCTTTTCCATTACATCTAATGGTAGCTTTGTCATAAGCCCTGGATTCAGTAAAGAAGTTAAAGATTAACAGATTATGTTGAAGGCCAATACTACATATTAGAAACTTAATATGTTAAGTAAAAATCGGTTCTAAACAATTGTATAATCAAAATTTACGAGAACCTCAGCTTCCACTTCACTGTCAAATAATCCAACGTAAACATACATGCAACCAAACATTTTAATCTTATTGATTAAATAGCTCCCTAAACAACTACCATGAAACCTTATTATCAAGAGAATAATATCACTATTGTTTTGCAGAAAGTTACATTAAAATGATATATATAAGTTCCAGCAATGGATTCTTACTTTTTTTCCAAAAAAACCTGACCCATACGAGCCTCCCATCGACCACATTTGTGAAGGGTCACTCCTTGGTATTTTAAAATTTCTTGTGAGAATCCACAAGATGAGCTTGAGACACGGTGATTCTGGGAGTGCATAGAGAATAAAAGCAATTCCCTTTGATCTTTTGTATCTCTATCAACCACAAGATGAGCTTGAGACATGGTGCCAAACTTGCTGAAATGCTTCTGCAAATCATCATCCCTGTTTTACATAACAACACATCAAATTAATTGGAACTAAATAAGAATACAATCATCTCATAATTTTGAGAAATTGGAACAACACATCAAATAAATTAAAATATAAGCGGCTGAAATACAAAGCTTAATTAATCAAGTTTTCATTCCCTCTATATCTGGCAGTAGTAATCAATGACAAGGGTTGAAATCTATTTGTGAGATTAGGGATCAGCATATATTATCATAAGCATAAACATAAGTGAGGAGACCTGATTCAAATTAAAAAAGAACCTCTAGGAAGGTACCCTCGGCTGCCTATCACAGAGGACTTTTTTCCTCTTCTCTAAAATCGTCATTTTTCTGATAGGAACATTTATAGAAAAACATTAAATACACTATATTTGCAACTTCATAAACAAGTACGAACATTGATTACCTTATAGATTTCTTGTCTTAATTTGTGAGTAATTTCAGCTTTTCTAGGCTTTATCATATGATCCGTTACTGACAGCATATCTTGCCCTCCTTGAGGCCGTTCATTTGCAGCATCAAGATCAAGACGTGTAACATCGTGATAAGAAATGTAACACCTGGTTAATTCCGGTAAATCAGAGGGAAATTTTTCCGATTAATGAATTGGACTGTTGAGCCTAGTAAGGCCCGTTAGGCTCATTTAGAGATTTATATCCCAGCAAAGGCCCAATTCAAATATTTTGATGTCCGGATAAGTTGTCTGAAGTATTCTGGGTGATTGTAATGCAATTGGAAATGTTGCGGAGCGATAAAAGTAGAATACGGTTTAAACCGGTAAAGTTCATTGTTTAATCGGTAAACGTGTCGGATAACCGGATGTTAATATAAATACGTTGGATTGAGTGATTTTGATAATGGTAATATTAACACGGACCTTAATATTTTTCAGAAAGTCTATTAAGATGTTTATATATGGTGTGTGCGAACGGAAACGGCAAACAGCGCTTATCGCGCGTAAGTCACCGCCAGTGACAGAGCAGTCACTGAGGCCGGATTAGAGTGTCTGGAGTGCCAAACACTTGATCATTGATGTACTGATCGTTAGAAATGATAACCATAAGAATTGGTGCAAGAAACGGTGAAATTGGTAAACCGTTCGGTTATGCGAGAATAACCGAAATTGATCGTTTAATTGTTTAAGATGAATTCAACGACTCT
Source organism: Deinandra increscens subsp. villosa (assembly GCA_039602395.1). Lineage (NCBI taxonomy): Eukaryota > Viridiplantae > Streptophyta > Magnoliopsida > Asterales > Asteraceae > Deinandra > Deinandra increscens. The sequence goes on along the minus strand of JBCNJP010000007.1, from coordinate 88,629,955 downwards.
TCGAGGTTATAGATATTTTTCAAGTGTTTATTGAGAATTACAGTCGTGGAGATATGTTCGGTTCACGAAACGGAGGTAAACGGTACACGCGCCGTATGAGCGCTTTATACCGCGTGATTTACCGAATATTCACCAGATTTGATTTAATCTGACGGTTTAAGTATCGCGAGAATAATTATGAGTTTTTTATAGTATTTCAGTCATGTCGGAATTATCACGGATAATTTACGTGACGTTACTGTTTAATGTGGTCAGATAACGTGGTATATACCAGTTAATTTAACTTATAACCACACAATAAGCCTACATATAAAAGCCCATTATCCTCAAATTTTTCTTTCATATGAACCAAAACAACCAAACACACACTTAGTGTGTGTCGAGAGGGAGATCAGTTTCCGGCGAAGCTTCAGGAAAGAAAGAGGGGAACGCGAGGAAGGTTTGGAGTGAAAACGAGGTCGGCTACCGCTGTGCGCCGCCGGGCACCGCCGTGCGCCATCACCAGACCACCGCCTGTGGTCGGCTCCCTTCGTCGGAAACTGGGCTCCAGCCCTTTGTCATATGAGCGGCTACAGCCGCGATTTCCGGCAGGTGGCAGCTACGCTTCCGCCCAGCAGCAGCGGCGACGCCCCTCCTTGCATTTTCCCGGCGATAACAACCATGGTAAGGGTCCGGATTTATGTATTCTTTTCAGTTCCAGTTTCAGTACTCCTTCTAAGTCCCGATTTAAACATGCATGTCTAGATCTGAAGCTATTGATGTATTTTGGTGTGGATCGCGGCTAAGACGAGGTTGTCGGCGGTGGCCATGGACTCCGTCCTCCGGAACCGAGATGGATGATGGTGCATGCTGATGATTCTTGCTTAGATGAAGATGTTGATGAGTTTTAGTGGAAAAATGAGTCAACTCGGTGCTGAGTCAACTCGGTTTAACTCAGTCAACATTTTGGTCAACTGTTTTCACCAGTCAAACGGGGTCAAATGCAGGAACCGACCTCGTATTCTTAATCGTGGCGAAAAACCGTGTGGAAAGGACTACCTACTCATTTGGATCGAATATTGTTGCGTTTGACTAATTAACCGGGTCCGGGTTCGCGTGCCGACCGAAAGGTATACCCGTGTTCGTTATTAGTTATCACTTTAGTATTGGATAAATGACGTGTGAGGAACGAATTATACACCCGAAAGTATTATTGTGATTAAATGCTAATGACAAAGGAAAATATATAAATACCAAACTTTGGTTATTATTTTTGGTTAATAAAAATCATAAGTATATGAATAATATGGTTATCATGTTATGTAATAAAAGAATCATGGTTGTGATTAACAAAGATATTATTTTATGTAATAAAATGCTGGTTTTTATGATAATAAATATTATGAGATTATATAAATAAAAAAGGTAAGATTTTATGTTAATAAAATCTATCATTTCATGTGAAACAGAAACGGATAAAAATATATATATCCAAGTGTTATTTTATGTAAAACTCTACAAGATTTTATAAAAACGTAAAACCAGATGAAGACGAGATTTTATAAATTAATATAATATCCGGTTTGGAACCTCTATACGAGTTACGACTTTATGTTGACCAAAACTATGATTTTATGCAACAAAAGTTATCATTTTATATAAACTAAGTTACGATTTTATGTAAACAAGATTATAATTTTATGTGGATAAAAGGAAGATTCTACCTCTGTAAAAGTTATAACATCATGAGAAACATAATCAGATAAGTATTTATGTATAGATATTTAAGTTATGACATCAGGGAATATTCTAAGGATAATAAATATAACCGTTCGAGATCCAAGAGATTCGTTAGATTAGATAATCTGTCATCAAGTCACATGATCGTATTGCCACTAAGGGCAATACCACTGTGTCCGACAGAAACTGTCTATTTAGAAGTAGACAGATAAACGCGATTGTATCCGGGTTTAAGCCGTATGACTGTATTGGGACATTCGGTCGTATCGGGACTTCAACCTACGGACGCATCGTATATTTTGGGCGCGGAGCACAACCGAGCCTAACCAGTATTACTGCTGTGTTAAATTAAAGGTACTTATGTTTGTTTAGGTCATCAGATTCTCCGAGCTTGATGAATTGTCGAGCAATTGCCTAACCTTCCATTTGGATGCTGGACCGACTGTGAGTTGTAGTTTCCCCTTTTGCTTAACTGTTTTCGGGGTGCATATGAACCTTGTTAAACGTTGTTTTGTTGTTTTGTTTGTGGATAGTGTGTCGTCTTTGATATCTTGCTTGTGGTACCGGCGGAATCCCACCGCGTTTGTTTTCAGTACCAGCGGTTCTCTTCGCGTTTAGGAAGCTTTTCAGGTCAAGTTAGGCCGTTTGTTGTGTTCCCGAGATAGGAGTAGGCCACGAGGCATATCTGTGTAGGTAGATCAGGTGTCGCGTACCCGTTGTTTGGGCCCCTTTTTGGTTACTTGTGATTGGTTAGACGGGTGACGTCGCATATGTTTGAAACATGAGGAGGGACTCGGGAAAGTCGCTCCGAGTTTGCTCTGATTGCTGGTTTGACCTTTGGTTGGTTTTGTAATAGGCACAGTATTATTTTGATTTGTTGTGGATTATTTTGGAGTTAACTGCTACGACTCACCAACAATGTTTGTTGTTGACGTATTTTTGGTTCATATGCAGGCAAGTAACTACTGGATGACTTGAAGGATATGCAGGGTTTAGCTAGACTTGTTGTGTGCAAGACCTAGCAGTTGGGGTAGCCTAAGTTTGCGATCTACTGTTGCGGTCTACGGTGTTGTACCAGTCTTGGAGTAACCTGGGCCTCATTGAAACGCAGAGAATACAATAGTGCACCATAGAGATTACAAACTGTAGCCCTCTCTAAGGTTATGGGTGCTTGGGTATTTCCTGTCGTTTCATTGCTGGAATAATCGGCCCGTGCTGAGATAAGGTATATGTTTGCTTCCGCGTGTTCTGATACGGGTAGCCGGTCCCACACCCTCCCCGCGGTGGCGGCCGCGGAGTGGGGTGTGATAGATTGGTATCAGAGCCCAAGGTTTTAGCAGATTAGGTGTTTAGATAGAAACCCCTAAGCTTGAACCTATAATGGCTCTAAGGCTAGTAAGTACACGTTGCGAGACTTAGGCAACTATATGTGTGTTAGGCAGCGATCAAAGATTAGTGTAAGGTCGGTGCGGGTTGCAGCCTCGCAAATGAAAATGCGTGAGCATCGGATCGTTACTCGATCTAGCTATTCGAACATCGAAATGTAATTAACCGATTGATATATTGATCAAAGCGAACAATTACAATCAGTAACACTCAGATACAGACTCAGAGAATACAAACTCAGAAACACACACTTAAGATTTGCTCACACGCTCAGAACTGAACTATTACAAAGACCAAACGTATATTTATACCCAGCTGGCCGAGCTTCAGCCGAACTTCAGGTTCGGCCAGTCCGAACTTCAGGTTCGGACCTAGTTCGGCCAAACCTAGATTAACTTGATCTTGTACATTGCTTGATACTTCACACGACGCACATCTCAGGTATCAACAAACTCCCCATCGTCGTGTGCATTATCTCTTCTATCTTCTCTTCAATATCATCAAAAATTGTATCTTTAATCAAGCTCCCCCTCAAGTGTAGAATCCGTTCGTTCGATGAAATGAATCTTCAAACAAACTCCTCCTCAACTCGATCGTAGCTTGACCTTGAATACTTGATAACATTGTAGTGTATCTCTGGTTTTTATTTACATCTTCAGAAGACTTGAAGTTGTGATATCTTGCACATAGCAACCTGCTCAAACAGTTAAAAAAATCTTGGCGCAAAATGTCTCTTTGAGACTCCAAGATATGAATTTGAAAATGATTTCTATCACGTGTTGATCAGATCGAAATTAAAGCAAACGAAAATCTTTTTGATTTTTCAAAGTTTATGCTAAAACACACTGAAAATCTCTTTTTTGTGCTTTTCTTGAAATGAAATGAAATTGCAATACAAAATCAAACACTATTTTTGGTATGAGAAAGATCACTATATGGGATCATATTGAACATAACGCACTGAACTGCACTTTAATTTCAATTAATCGAAGCACATAAGTCATGCTGATTGCTGGTATAATTTGTTCAACTTAAACTCAGGCAGAATCATATTCATAACATCTGGATATGTTAAGGTATTGATTAGATTTGCATTGACCAGTGTATCCCACACTATCAGACATAATCAGACATTTTCACAAAGCATAATATTTTCATGATATAGTCAACTGTGTTCCATGCAAAAAGAAATAAGAACGTTAAATCGTCTACCTTAAGGTCGATCTTTCGATACGCAGATAAGGCCTCGGATTTAACAAAAAAATAAAATAAAACAAGTTGAAATTGTATAACCCAACAACAATCAGGTCGGTACTCCCGTACACGCAGAGAAAGTCCGATGAGTTATACGAAACACCAAAGAAAATAAAGCAGAACGTCAAATGAACAACGATCAGGTCGATCTTTCGATACGCAGAGAAAGTCCGATCGTTTGACAAAATAAAGAAAATCAAACAAGTTTAAATCTTTGCAAAATGAACACATGTATACACAGTGACTTCTCATTTTGAATTTCACACTTATTTTTCTTTTTGTGTCATGAAATATGCATCAAGATGTTATCCACATGGTCAAGCATTAGTATTTAGTATATATCACATCTGAATACTTTCTGAGTTGCCGAGCCTACCAAGCATAACAAACAATGATCTTATGGCTCTTTCATCTACTCTATCCATGAGTCAGATACGTAAGCCAATGTACCATCATTTCCCAATGATCAATTTCTCACAATTTTATATTTGGCATGTATTCACCTTCCTTAATTATATATTTGGCATGTATTCACTTTCTCCCCATATCATGCATTTTCTCAATTACTCCTCCTTACTTACAATTCTCCCCCTTAAAATGAAAACTCTATTTTTGTATTTTCATTTTACACAAAAACTGAGAAAAATTAGAAATAAAGAAAAGTGATCAATTAACACGAATACGATGCAATTTTAGAATTCAGAAAATTTGCAGGTTAGAAAGATTTATCATGAAATTTAACTTAAACAGAGTACTCCTCCACCAACAACTTTGCAATCGTCAATAGATCTTCTAGAAGTACCTGCACACTGGTCAAACTAACTAGTCCATAAATGACCCGAAGCGAATTGCTTCTGGTCGACCAGTGTCTTTGTTTTGCTTAGAAACCACCTTAGGTTTCCATTGTTGTTGTTTTGGTAACTCAGTTTTTGATGAAACAATCACAGGTGACTGTGATGGAGAACCTACATTTTGAACCTTTGAAAACATTGGAACAAAACGTTTTTGTTTATGAAAGAATGTAGGTTTCATTTCATCAAAAACTCTGCCTTGTTCATCAAAGAACTTTGTGGTGGCAGTTTTACCAAAAACAGATTTCCTGTGAAATCTTTGTGGTGAATTAGCAGGTGATGGACAATCTTTTGCCATATGCCCTGGACAACGGCAAATATAACAGATTCTTGTCGTTTTGTCCCATCTTTGATGTACCTGCGAAGAACACACATGATCAGAATGAGAATCATATACCTGATGCCTGTGATCATGTACCCATTTAGATGTAGGGCTTAGAGATTGAGAACTTTCAGAAGAAATGGTTGCTTTCACGAAGACCTCAGCAATCTTCCGAGCATCAACACAATGAAGTGGAAATTCTTTGTCAGAAAATAATTGATCCGAACCCTTGAGTTTGTAAAATCGCTCGGGTTGGATTTTATCAGCTTGAAAAATGTCCTTCTTCACTTGTTTCAGCTTCAATTTCTTCAAATCATGAGATGAAGATGCTGGAACCTTCTCAACTTTGTTTTGCATTTTATGAAAACCTAAACCTTCACGCTTTCCAGAAATCTTTTCCTTAGATGAACAATGTCCATTCTTTGCTAATCGAGAAAATTCAGCTTTTACTTCTGTTACATTCTTTTGATCATAAAAAATCTTTTCATCAAACTCAGGTTGAGTCTGGATCTTTTTACTAGAAGTAGCCGACTTCTCAGTATCAGCAGAAGATGAACCATATACAAACTTCGGTGCAGGAGAGACTTCGGATTTCTTTTCCTTCCTTTTCTTATGCCTCTTGTTTTTCTTCTTCTTAACAACCTTTACTTCTTCAGAAGTAGAAGACGAAATCTTTGAATAATCAAAATCGTCAACCTGTTCCTTTACTTCTTTAAAAGCTTCTTTGATATGTGCCGGGGGTGATGCAGTTTTATCAAACATCTTTTCAAAATTGACATCATTAGCTAAGAAACTTGTGAAAACTTGAGAATTAGAAACATTGTTGAGCAACCTATTAGCATCAAGAACTTGAACTTTGAGATCAGAAATTTGCTGTTGAGCTTCTGCAAATTCCTTTTCTTTAGCAATCAAACGTTTTGCAACTTTGTGAGTTTCAAACTTTTGCATACGAAGATTGTCAAGTCCTTCATGTAACTCCTTTTTCAATTTAATCTCATTTCGCTTTTGAATCTCTAAATTTGCAGCTTGAACTTTATTAACACGAACTAACTCCCTCTTCTCATCTAACAATTTTTCCATGTCAACTTGATACACTTCAATCTTAGCACTTGATTCTTCAATATTCTTTGTAAGCAGATCAAGTTTGACCTTTGATTTATCAAATAAATTCTGAAAATCATTAGCCGTATCTTCCGCTTCATCCTTCCATTTCTTGACATCTTTCACCAACTCATCTCGTTCTTCACAAATCTTGGCTTTTGCAGCTTCAACCTCCCTTTTATCTTGCTTAGAAATTTCTAAAACCTCATTCAGCAAGTTGATCTCTTTAAGCAAACATTCATTCTTCAAAACCAATTCCTTCTCATTTTCCTTAGAAATTCCCAACTCCGAACTAATCATTTTGAAATCAGCAGTAACTCTCTTGACTTCTTCAATCAAAAATTCTTTTTCTTTCATCAAAGCTTCAATTTTAGATTCAAACTTCTCAGACTCAGCAGCATCATATGAACTAGAATCGGAATAATAATCATCTTGGTCATGTGTGACAATTAATGCTGAAGTATCATATCCAAACTATTGACCCCAATCATAAACACCATCATTTTGAGCCATCAAAGCTGTTGACTTGCTTGTATTACTAGTAGATGGTTGAGTAAAACCAGGCTTTGGTGATAGAGGAACACCAGACTTATTTGCATGTGCCTGATAACAATCCTTGGCAAAATGTCCAAGCTGTTGACATTTATAACACTTCAATTTAGACTTATCAAATCCTAAATGACCATTGAAATCAGATGAACCCATGTTATGTTTTTTGAAAAATCGTTTCGATCTTTGACCAAGCATAGCATATTGCCAAGCTAAATCGAATTCAAGCAATTGATCATCATCAAGTTCGTTAAGATCATCCCTTGTAATCTTAGCATCAGCAACATCTTTGATAATCAACCCAAATGAAGATGAAATTAAAGCAGAAATGATTGTTAGGGCTGATAATCCGGGATCCTGGCCGGAAGCTCAAATGGTTCAATATCCTTACACAAGTTCAGGATCTTGACAGGCTCGAGCATCCTGAATTACAGTTATCAACTAACCCGTTTGTTTTTCCCATGTGTCTTATTAATTTTTGGGTCAAAGAAACGTGTAGACAAGCCTAAAGACTCGGACAAATGATATAGAACGTGGACTAAGTGGTCCACAACGTTCATATTGGCTCAGTTGGGAGAATCCCTAAAATATAGGACAGTTGGTTATATTATTTCAGGATGCTCGCCAGAAGCTCAAAGGATCCTGAACTACAGTTATCGACTAACCGTTACAATTGTCCACGTGTCTTAATTGATTGCAGGTATTAAGGGACATGTAAATGATGGCTAAAGACTCGGTCAAGGCTTTATGGGACGTGTTGTAACTGACTCCAACGTTCACAAAGACTTGAAGACTCAATCCCTAGTTTTTAGCCTAGTTAGTTAATGCATTTTTGACTATTTAAACGAGTTCTAGGTCATTCATTCAAGGACACAACACACGATACTCGCTATCAAAACTCTCTGTAACACTTAGAATACGAGCTCATTTCACTTATACCAAATACTTTCATCATATAAAAGTTTTAGGAGGCAGGTACTTTGAACCGGCCCCCGAGGTTTTTTGCTAGGCTCCTTGAGGATACTCAAGGATTCCTGGATTTTCCCTCGTTACATCCTCGTGTCAATCTCCAAACTTACATTTTCATCTTTATTTACATCAAACACGCTACCTCACATACAAAGTTTGATCAACTAATTGCTTAGGCAGTTTTTGACCAAAACAATTTGGCGCCCACCGTGGGGCAAACGGTGTTTGAATTCAGTTAAGAGCCTTGATCTTCTTTCCCATAATCGATTCTTGAAAATGTCGAGCCAACAAAAAATTACTTCGAAATCTGTTTCATCCACTAAACCGGTTGTCGACACTGGTCTCCCCCCAACGATGAAGAAAGTGACCGGCACCGACGCTAAAAGAGTGGAATATCCTACTTTTCAGGGATCTCAAGGTACGTCCACTGACTCTGCTATTTCTAATAACGATCTCTATGTTTTGATCAGGCAAATGAAGTCTCATGTGGATGAGCAAGCCAAAACCAACGAGAAAATGATGAAGGAGATCATGGAATTGAAGAAATCGAAGAGACCAGTAGAGGAAATTAGCCCTTTGATGCCAAAATCATTCGGGTTCGACTCTCCGGAAATATTGGAGCAGCCAAAACAGAAAGCGAATCCCTCTGCTGCTTCAAAATCAGGTATTGCAACAGCTACTACTGCAGGATTCTCAGGCTCTCAGCATCAGAAGACTTCCAGGGTGATAGATCTGGAATATTCTGGGTTCTACTCCGAGCAGCCCCCAGAATCTTACTTCAGTGGATATGGAAGTCAGCAGCTGCCGAAATGCTCAAGTCAGCAATCAGCCGGGTTTTTAAGCCATCAAATGCCGACGGTATCGGTACAACAACCTGTATCTCAACCACATCGGTTTGCTGCGACGAACCTTCATGAGCCTTGGAGCCAGCAGTCAGCAGCACCTACTCCTCAAATGCTTCAGGGATCTTCATCCCAGCCATTCCAACAATACCGGAGCCGCTTCCGAGCTGCTCAGGATCCTCAAGGATCCTTATTTTCTTATCCTACTGTCTCTGCAGGCACAATCCCAGGTTCATCTCAAGAGATGCATGAGGGAGACTTCATCCCCATGCAAGTGGGAACCACAACTGAGCTGACTATCCTCAGAGATGCTGAATATGGACCCCAGATCCATCTTCAAACTTCCAGAGCTGGTAACAACTTTGATAATTTTTATGCTAACCCTAACCAAGGAACTGTGCAGGATGCAGGTATCAACCCAACTATTGCTAGGGAACTTCAGAGATTAAAGGACATGATCTCAAGTGTTCCTGGCGTCATTCGTCCGATTCCTGAAGTGCAGGCCGGCAGCCACAGAGTCTCTAGATTTGCTTGGCCCATTTGTGACGTGGAGATACCAAAAAGATTCCAGACCCCCAACATGAAACTCTACGACGGGACCACGGATCCTGAGGAGCACATGGCACAATACAGAGAACGAATGGAAATCAATCCCATACCTGTAAACATCAAAGAAGCTTGCCTATGCAAGGGATTCGGCTCGACGTTGACAGGACCAGCCTTAAAATGGCTGCTCAGTATCCCTCCTAATACCATTACTTCTTTTCCCCATCTAGTTAACTTGTTTAATAACCAGTTTTCTTGCACCAGGAGCTTTGAGAAACTCACAGGTGACTTATACAGGATAGTTCAGAAGCTCAACGAGTCCTTAAGGGATTATGTAGCCAGATTCGACCGAGAAGCTCTGGATATCCCCAACCTAGACATGGCCGCTGCTGTAGAAGCTTTCAAAATGGGAATTAGAGGAGACTCTCGCTTTTATGATGATTTGGTTATGACTCCTTGCAGGAACCTTGATGAAGTCAGAACAAGGGCACTAAGGTTCATCAGGTTGGAAGACGATAAGAAGATCCAGAAAAGAGGTGAAGAAACGTCGGGCAGAAGGACAAGCTCTCCCAGAAAACAACAAAGAAACAAACCCTATTATCGTAATGATAATCCAAGGGTCAACGAAGTTGAAGAGGAAGACGACGAAGAAAACTTCCCAAAGGTATCTGATTATTGCTTTTCAGTTGACATGAGTGGTTTGTTATGTGCCTTGCAGGATCTAGGTGATAAATCCAGATGGCCAAGAAAATCAGAGAAACAAGGATCATGGAAAGATAAGTCTAAATGGTGTGCCTACCATGAAGACTTTGGGCACTTAACAGATGATTGCATAGCCCTTCGAAAAGAGATCAGTTACCTGCTCAGCAAGGGGCATACCAAAGAACTATTCGGCAGAAAGAAAAGTAAAACTCAAGAAGCTCCCGAGCAGCCCAAAAGAGCTCAGTCGCCACCAGCAGATGCTAAAGTAATCAACTTCATCTCGGGAGGATCCGACATATGCGGAACTTCTTTCTCATCGGCAAAGAGGCATGCTAAGGAGGCCAAGATGGATCAAGGCAGTCGTCCAAAGAAGAACGCAATATTGACTGAAGACAGAGTCATCTCTTTCGACGAAATTGATAAGCTGGACATCCAGGATCCTCACCACGACAGTCTGGTAATTACATTATGTATTGCTAACCATTATGTTCGCAGGATCCTGATAGACAACGGCAGTTCAGTCAACATCATTCAATTGGACGTGCTTAAAAAGATGAGCATTCCAGAAGAAGAAATAATTCCAATATCCTCCGTATTAGTAGGATTCAGTGGAGAAACCAAGCATACGGTTGGAGACATCAGACTTCCCGTCTACATTGAAGGAGTCAACTCCATGCAGAAATTCTGCGTTATTGACTCTCTTCCTTGTTGCAACGTAATCTTGGGAAGGCCATGGATCCATGACATGAAAGCGGTCCCATCTACCTATCATCAATGTGTGAAGCTTCCCACACCTTGGGGAGTTGTAAGGATATTAAGTGATCAACAAGAAGCCAAAGACTGCTATACTTCTGCCATGAAGAATACCATCAAGTCCAAGCCAGCATAGCAATTAAAGAAACCAGCACGAAGAATTCAGATGACAAAGGAACTGGAAATCAAGGAAGTCCAACTTAATCCTGAAGATCCTGAAATCAAAGTGCTGGTAGGAACCAATATCCCTAAAGATACTGAGGAGCAGCTCGTGAACCTGTTGAAATCCAGAATCACAACATTTGCATGGAAACATGAAGACATGACAGGTATATCTAAAGATATTATTACTCATAAACTTGGTATAGATGAATCTTTCAGGCCAATACATCAAAAAAGAAGAAAGTTTGCTCCTGAGAGAAACGTCATAATCCAAGAAGAAGTTGACAGGCTGCTCAAGTCAAAAATGATTAGAGAGGTTAAATATCCTCGATGGCTGGCTAATGTGGTGGTAGTCCAGAAGAAAAATGGTAAGTGGAGGGTGTGTGTAGATTACACAGATCTAAACCAGGCCTGTCCAAAAGACCCGTTCCCTCTACCACACATTGATTCTATGGTGGACGCGACTGCTGGGCATGAGATGCTAACTTTTATGGATGCATCTTCGGGCTTTCAACAAATTCAAATGGAACCATCAGATCAGGAAGACACGGCCTTCATGACTCCCACAGGTATTTATTGTTATATGGCAATGCCTTTTGGTTTACGAAATGCAGGTGCCACATACCAAAGGCTAGTCAACATGATGTTTAAAGACAAACTGGGGGACACCATGGAAGTATACATAGATGATATGGTGGTGAAATCGAAAAAAGCAAAGGACCATCCTAGAGATCTTGAAGCTGCTTTTGATATCTTGGACCAGTTCAACATGAAATTGAATCCTTCGAAGTGCCATTTCGGAGTAAGAGCCGGCAAGTTCTTAGGCTTCATGGTTACTGAAAGAGGAATTGAGGCCAGTCCCGAACAGATCCAAGCAATCATAAACTTAAAGTCTCCAACGAATGTCAAAGAAGTTCAAAGACTAACTGGCAGAGTAGCAGCACTCAACAGATTTATATCAAGTTCATCTGAAAAGAGCAAAGAGTTCTATGACATATTGAAGAAAAACAAAAAGTTCGAATGGGACGAAAAGCATGAAGCAGCTCTGAGCTCCTTAAAAGAATATTTATCATCTGCTCCACTTCTAATGCAACCAGTCAAGGGCGAACCACTATCTCTCTATATGGCAGTTTTAGGCAGCTCGATAAGTGTTGTTCTTGTGAAAGATCATGAGGGACAACAGCATCCGGTATACTATGTAAGCAAAACGTTGCTAGATGCTGAGACCAGGTATTCTTATTTAGAAAAATTGATTTTAGCCCTTGTCATGGCTTCTCAAAAGTTAAGACACTACTTTGAAACTCATGTTATTTATGTGAAAACTAACTATCCTATTAAGTGTGTCTTAAGAAAGCCAAAAATGTCTGTAAGAATGGCGAAATGGGCAGTTAAATTAAGTGCCTATGACATCATATACGAGCCAAGAACAGCGATTAAGTCACAGGCCCTAGCAGATTTTGTGGCTGATTTCAGCAGCGATATACTGCCAGAAGTTGAACTAGAAGTCAAGCAGCTCGAAGAAGCTTCAGGCAGCTGGGTCTTGTATACAGATGGAGCATCTAATGTCAGAGGAACAGGATTGGGTGCGCTACTGAAATCGCCACAGGGGGACATTATCCCTCTATCTATCCATTGTGAATTCAAGGCTACTAATAATGAAGCCGAATACGAAGCTTTAATTGCAGGATTACAACTCGCTAAAGATATGGGTATCCAACACATTCAAGCTTTTATTGACTCCTTGTTATTAACTAACCAGTTTAATGGATCCTATGCAGTGAAAGGCGAAAGGCTAACCAAATATCTAGACCTTGTAAAACAGTTAGCATTATCTTTTAAAAATTGCAGCATATCACAGGTACCTAGAGAAGAAAACGCGGAAGCTGATGCTTTGGCAAATTTAGCATCATCTTTAAGGATCCCAGAAGGTGTCAAGATTCCCATAACTCACATCCTGACACCAGAAATTGAAGAACAAGAAGTCAATAATGTCACAGCAGATAAAGATCAAGAAATGACAGACTTTCAGGATCCTCAAGAATCCTGGACTTATCCTATCAGGAGATTTATCCAAGAAGGAGAAATCCCCGAAAACGAGAACTCTAGACTCTTCCGAACAAAGGTAATTCCATATTCAATAATAAACGGTATCTTATATAAGAAATCTCTTGCAGGACCATATTTGAGATGCCTCAAGCAGCCTGAAGCACTTGAAGTACTCCAGGATATTCATGAAGGTGATTGTAGCAATCACACTGGGGGAAGATCACTATATTCAAAAGTATTGAGAACAGGATACTACTGGCCCACTATGAAGAGGGATGCTATGGCCTTTGTTCAGAAGTGTGATGCATGTGAGCGGCACGGCAACATCCTCCATCAGCCTGCTGAGCCGCTCCATTCAATATCATCTCCGTGGCCGTTCATGAAATGGGGAATGGATATAGTTGGTAAGCTGCCTGTAGCACCTGGAGGAAAAGTCTTCATGCTGGCTATGACAGACTATTTTTCTAAGTGGATTGAATCCGAAGCTTTTGTTCAAGTTAGAGAAAAGGAAGTGATTTCCTTTATCAAAAGGAATATCTTAACAAGATTTGGAATCCCATCAGAAATAGTGTGCGACAATGGATCTCAATTTATTGGAAAAAGGACGACAAGTTTTTGTGAGGCATGGGGCATCAAGATGGTAACTTCGACTCCCGTACATCCACAAGCTAATGGCCAAGCGGAATCGAGCAATAAAATCATCATCAATAATCTCAAGAAGAAGCTAGGAGACAAGTAAGGAAGATGGGCTGAAGAGCTACCTTTCGTATTGTGGGCTGATAGAACAACTTCCAAGAATGCTACTGGTCGAACACCCTTCTCCTTGGTGTTTGGATTAGAAGCTGTAATTCCCACTGAAATAGTGATGCCAACTGCCAGAACGAGCTGCCGGGATTTCGAAGCTAGTAAGCAGGCGCTCCTTGAAGATCTTGAAACAGTTGACAAAATTAGAGACCTCGCAAAGTTCAGAATGGCAGCATCAGCAGAGGATAGCCAAGTCTTACAATAGGAATCTCAGGGTCAGAAGATTTCAAGTAGGGGATCTGGTACTCAGGAAAGCTTTTCAAAATACAACCAATCTAGCACATGGGAAACTCGCACCTAAATGAGAAGGTCCTTACCTAATAGACTCAGAAGCTGGAAAGGGAGAATACAGGCTAGCTACTATGGAAGGTGAGCTACTCCCAAGAGCTTGGAATGCAATTCACTTGAAGTTATATTTTATGTAAGCGCTCTCTAGATCCACTGAGCATATCAAAAGAATCCTTGTTTAAACTTCGAAAACCTCAGGTATGATTCTTGACCCTTATTTCAATTTCATATTATTATCTTTATGGAATGATTACTAACTTAGGCATCGGAGGGGTGTTAGCCAAGCTAACACCCACCCCTTACCAAGCCTTGAAGTGTTTTGTAGGTGCTCCGAGCGTCCTACCATAAGCTAGAGGCTGATCACCTCTTCTAAGTATAAAGCATTCTGAATGCTGTCAAAAGGTTTAGGAGGTTTTCACCTTCTCGTTCACTAATGGGAATCGCCAGGAGCGCACGGCGGTGGCCTATGGTTCAAGGTGGTGCGACCAGTCCATCTGAGGGTGGCTGATAATTTCATCACTGTTGGCCATAGAGTGCACTTCAAAATGGGTGGCAGACGTGTCATCTCGAAAAGATTCTAAGGTTTTTGGCATTTTCATGTCAACCAAGGTTTAGGCACATTCGTGTCTCTCAAGTTTTTGGGCTTGACCCCAGTTGGCTTAGTCCCAAGTATTTTTGAGCTTGTCCTCAGAATAACACAGGTTTTTAATGTTCTCACATTAACTAAGGTTTAGGCACTTTCGTGTCTCTCAAGTTTTTGGGCTTGACCCAGTTGGCTTAGACCCAAGACTTATAAAGCACTTCGTACCTCAGAAGACAAGGTTGGGCTTGACCCCTGTTTGACTTGTTCCTAAATGCTCAAGACTTATTCTCAGATTCATCGGAATTTCATCAAGTATATCTTAAGGATTCCTAAGGATCCTCATGGATCCTGGTTATCTCGACAGTTGAATTACTTTTGAACATGTGACATTGGTACTACGCATATTGCATATTTTTATTACTAACCAAGTATTGGCTAACATCATGGTTTGTTAACATTGACAAAGTTTTATGGGCTTTGGAATTTTTAAACTAAGCATCCTGTAGGATCCTCATTCAAACATTTTTCAAAATAACCAAAAATATACATAACACACCATGATGATCAAAATACTACTAAGTCATATATATGCAGGAAATAAAAAAAGAACAATCGACAGGGTTCCCGACTGATGTATGGGGAAGACAGCAACTTGGAGTTATTTATGGGGAAATCACATAAGAAGTTGTGTTGCTATCAAATCAGGAGCTAACGAGTCACCTTCGTAATTATTTCAAGAGATGGCGTTGAGTTTGAATTTTTACAGCCGTCTTCTTGGTCGATAACTGTTAAAATTCAGGGGCAATTGTTAGGGCTGATAATCCGGGATCCTGGCCCGAAGCTCAAATGGTTCAATATCCTTACACAAGTTCAGGATCCTGGCAGGCTCGAGCATCCTGAATTACAGTTATCAACTAACCCGTTTGTTTTTCCCATGTGTCTTATTAATTGCAGGGTCAAAGAAACGTGTAGACAAGCCTAAAGACTCGGACAAATGATATAGAACGTGGACTAAGTGGTGCACAACGTTCATATTGGCTCAGTTGGGAGAATCCCTAAAATATAGGACAGTTGGTTATATTATTTCAGGATGCTCGCCAGAAGCTCAAAGGATCCTGAACTACAGTTATCAACTAACCGTTACAATTGTCCACGTGTCTTAATTGATTGCAGGTATTAACGGACGTGTAAATGATGGCTAAAGACTCGGTCAAGGCTTTATGGGACGTGTTGTAACTGACTCCAACGTTCACAAAGACTTGAAGACTCAATCCCTAGTTTTTAGCCTAGTTAGTTAATGCATTTTTGACTATTTAAACGAGCTCTAGGTCATTCATTCAAGGACACAACACACGATACTCGCTATCAAAACTCTCTGTAACACTTAGAATACGAGCTCATTTCACTTGTACCAAATACTTTCATCATATAAAAGTTTTAGGAGGCAGGTACTTTGAACCGGCCCCCGAGGTTTTTTGCTAGGCTCCTTGAGGATACTCAAGGATTCCTGGATTTTCCCTCGTTACATCCTCGTGTCAATCTCCAAACTTACATTTTCATCTTTATTTACATCAAACACGCTACCTCACATACAAAGTTTGATCAACTAATTGCTTAGGCAGTTTTTGACCAAAACAATGATGTTGGCATAATCATTTGTAGATTCTGCAGAAAACGCATTCTGATTTGAAAATTTTGGAATTGTAAAGCTACAACCCCGTGAAGATTTGTTATCAGAATGATCAGAAATTCCAGTCAAGAAAGCTGTACTTGGTGCAGAATTGAGACTTGGTTTAGCTTTAGCATTCATGCTGGCTGTATTCTCACCATGATACAACTCAGGATGTTGCAAAGTAGCAGTTGATTTCTTGGAATTCAACATTTCCATTTCTCGAGCATGAAGTTTTCCAGTAAGCTCGTGAAATGTCATTGTAGAATAATCCTTATCATGAGTGAGTAACAAAACATAATCTTCCCATTTTTCAGGTAACACTTCCATGATCTTTTCCTTTAAATCCGCATCAGATTTTTCAATTCCAACAACCTTCATTTCACTAATCAAATGTGAAAATCTTGAAACTAGAGCAGTAATGTTTTCATTGTCATAATTCTGAAAATTATCAAATTCTTTGTTCAAAACTTTCTTTCGACTCTTCTTGTAATCATCATTTCCTACACATCTTGCTGATAAAGCATCCCATAATTGCTTTGATTTCTTACACGTGCTGAATTGATGTAACAATTCGGTAGGTAAAGCCATGGTAAGATAACCGTAAACTTTCTTTTCAAGCTCATAACTTTTTTTTTCTGCTGCATCAAAATCTTGAGTTTCCTTAAAATTTCCATCTTCAGTTGGTCGTTCATACAACTTTCAAATTGGAATCCATAGATCAATATCATTTGTACTTATGTAAGCAGAAAATAGTTTCTTCTAGTTTTGATAATCTTCTAGCTTCAACAATTTGGGAACTTTCTGACTTGTTCCAATTTCATTATCGAAATTTAGCATAGTTTGCATTGCACTCTGCATTGCAGCAAAAGCTTGAAATTCCGACATCGTGAAAATTTGAATCTGGTGACCGAACCAGCCCCGAACCTAACACTGATATCCGATCTTCCACCGAACCTTGTCCAAAACTAAAACCAAAGTCCGATCTCCGTCCGAACAAGCTTCGAATCAAGTACAACCGCCCGAACTTCAAAACAACCCCGATCTGTCTCAGAACCAATAGAAAACTCCGAACCTAGACCGAAAGCTTACCGATACAAGTCCGAACTCCCACCGAAGATACACCGAACGAAGACCGAACTTCAAGTTCGGAGCAGTTACTCCGAACCTGAATGGAGAACTCCGAACTTCGAACATCCGAAAATAGCAACCACTGACTGTTTTTGATGAAATTCGATACTGTAGTTCCGGAAAAGCAATAGAAAATGATTCAGAAGCACTTTTAACACCAAACACTCGATAAAATTGATGAGAAACACAAAAACAAACTCGAGAAACACCAAAAACGCTTCAAAAATCCGAAAATAGCAACCACAGATCTGTAGAGTGAACCAGAAAGCTCTGATACCACTTGAAAATGCGTGAGCATTGGATCGTCTACTCGATCTAGCTATTCGAACATAGAAATGTAATTAACCGTTGATATATTGATCAAAGCGAACAATTACAACCAGTAACACTCAGATACAGACTCAGAGAATACACACTCAGAAACACACACTTAAGATTTGCTCACACGCTTAGAACTGAACTATTACAAAGACCAAACGTATATTTATACCCAGCTGGCCGAGCTTCGGCCGAACCTCAGGTTCGGCAAGTCCAAACTTCAGGCTCGGACCTAGTTCGGCCAGACCTAGATTAACTTGATCTTGTACATTGCTTGATACTTCACACGATGCACATCTCAGGTATCAACAGCAAACCATCATCCGTACCCACAGGTACACTAGGTTTGATGAACCCTACCAGACATATAGATGTTGATATTCTGTAGAGGTCCTTGTTTGTGCTTCATTAGTATATGACACATTGGCACTAGTGTGAGTTGCATGGTATAATTGTGGATTAGTACTTTTGGCAATGCTTGAAGCATTTTGAGGTCATGTGGGCGGCTACTACGAATTTGCACAAGGTCGGCAGGGGTTAGACTTGATCAACCTAACTACTGAGCCCACAGGTGTGCGAAGGCGTTAGTGAACCCCACTAAATCGATTAATGATAAGAGTATTGTCATTTAGGGTAATGTTTCCCCTAGGACTTAGGGATTCCTTTGGGGTGTTCTCAAATGGTCAACCGCCTGGACGGTCGTGTAGTATGGGATGCAGGACCAACTTTCATGACTATCATAATTGTCGGGAGAACACCGGATAGTTAATAGTTAAAACCCAATTTAGCGAGTTTTTGGACTTATATATCTCGGGGATTTGGTTATATCATGACTTATGATATTTGCGTTATGTGTGCCTATATGTCATAACTGTAATATATAACTGCTTGTGTGCTGCTGTATATATTCATATTTTTGGTACTGTCGATAGTACATAGGAATGACCTTATTTATTTTTGCTTATGCACTGTAGCTCGATACAGTAGGACTTGTTTGGATATTGATTGATTGCTTTGTTATGAAATTGGTATGAACCTCGGGGTGATGTAAATCACTTCTAGAAGTATCATTGTTTGTTATTGGCTAAGACGGATTTTAGAAGGACGAATGAATGAGACAAGGTATGGTCCTTCATATCTGAGCATTTGAATTTCTCCTTGCATGTTCCAAGTTGAATAAAGGTTTAACAGACCCTCCTTAGAAAAACTTTTCGGTAGTGGGTGGTATAGTCTGACGGAAGGCTCTTAGCGGGTTAGCTATGAGTAGTTAGACGAAATGAATTGTAAAGGAATATCAAGATAATAAAGGTGGAAATAATGAAGATTTCTAAAGACGTAGCGGAGCTCAACGAAGGACATCTACCCACGACGAAATGACGATAATACTCATATCTACTCAACGTGGCGTAGCAAAGGAGGCAACAAATCAACCCAGTGAAAACAAGGTGTGGAGCAGCAACGAGCGACGGCAGATTCTTCTTCTTTTCTTATTCTTCTTCTCTTTGATGTTGTCGATCCTTTACATTCTAGATCATCTTAAATCCCTCTTGTGTAACGATGTTACATTCAGATCATATCCGACTCGTGATCTGATCACTTTGTTCAATCAGCTATGTATAGCTGGTTAAATTTTCATCTGTCGCACGACCATTCGTGGTTGGTCGTGCTAATTTGATTTGGCAGAGATGGCACCATCGGTGAGAGTGCTCTGCTTTCTATCCTAATGTACGGTATTCTGGCTCGTACCGTCTCCCTACTTGTGTGAGTAACCGTTAAAGTACAAAGGTTTGGAAGCGAAGACAAGAAAGTCATTTGATCATCGTGGAAAAGCTTCACACAAGTAATTGTCACGTAATCTCGAGCGCTGAGATATGATGTTAACTTTGTTCTTTCTCTAATATTGTGCTTATATTCTAAATCTGGATGGGAATCCTGGAGCTATTGGGTAGCGAGAACCATTCAGCTAGTTTCCATGACGGAGACATGGATCATCCATGATTAGAATTACCCCTCTTAAATCTATTGATTAACCCGATGAGGTTTAAGTAACTTGACAGCGACTGTCATGAAAGATTTAATTTTTCATGAGACATCTTGATGTCGATTCGTTCAGCGATTCAGATGATGAGTCGTGTTGTGGGATAGTAAGGTTTAGTAGTAGAATTGCTACAGAGAAGGACCCAAGGATGGCGAAAGTTTGAGCTTTACAAGGAATGGTAAAGAAAGGTTTTGGTGACTGTATGTTAGATCAGGCAACGCATAGAGATATGCAAGGTCAGGCTTGAATGAGGGATGTACTGGATTGTAAGAATGTAAATATGTGTTTAAAATGTGCGATCATTGTTTATACGCTACTAAAGGATAGTGGCCCAAAGGTTAAAACACATATATGTGGGCATGCACGTGCCAGGTAGGTGCAGATAGTAGGCATGGAGACCACACGTGTGTTGTGATTGGTGTGCTGTCAATTGTGTTAAGGTTGAAAATGTATTAAGTGGATTAAACTGCCAAGTAAAGGCAAGATAGTCGCCTAAAGTATGGCAAGAATGCATCATCAAGTAGGAATAATTAAGTATAACCGTGATGGTTATGACTGTGGTCTGAAGACATATTGATGGATTTGTTTTATGTGAAGGAAGACTTGACAAAGTTGTGGTGATGCGTTAATCCAACTAATTGTGTAGTGGAATATGTAGAGGCTTTGAATATTCTAGAATAGGATTGAACCCTGCATCAAGAGTGAAGACTTACTGGCTTGGACTCTGTACATATGGAATGTTGAGACCCCATGGTGGTCATGAATTTTAGTGTGGAATCTGGTGAGTAAGCGTTAAGATTGATCATGACTTATGGAAACTGATTAGGAGTAACGCGATACTTCATGAGGATATTTACCTTGTAATTTTGACACATGTCAAAAGAAGATTATAGGCGACACTTTGAAAGTGTAGTGTAAAGAATTTTTGCTTTTGGAAATAGGTTTGCAAGGAGTACCGTTGGGTACGCACTCTGATCGGTGAAAGGCAACTGATGTTTGAGGATTCTAGTTGATCCAATTTAGGGATAGCAAATACTTTTGAGCAAAGTGCTTCGAGTATCGCTCAGAATTTATGGTTTGGTGGATCGAATTGAACTTATGAGTTCATGTGGTTGACAAGCTGTCGACGTAGCTTTTGTGATTAGGGATAGCTATGAGTAGCTATGAAAATTGCGAGAAATGCTTGTTAATTTGGAATATTTTGGAAATAACTCTGAAGACTTCATGTGTTCATGTTGGGTGTTGTGATGCACAACTTATTATAAAATTGGTGATCCTCAAGTAATGCAAAATATTGGAATCATTACGCGACAAAAATATTGTTGGCCTTTGCATTACGCGAAGGAGGGGAGAGACAAAAAGTTGTCTTGTTATATGCACTCGTATAGCTTGACCGATCAGACCAAGACCTGTAGTAGTCTTGTGAGCATGTGGTAATCTTGTAAGTATGGGTTATATGTTGTATAGTGATGTTGTGATCCTCTAGTAACCCGTTGATCTCTCCTAGTCTCTTATGGTCATAATCGGTTATTTAGAGCAAAGTGCTTGTCTTTTGTGGAATAAGGATATATATCCTTGGCTAGTGTAGCCGATTGGTTTGTAATGAAAGACTGAATTTGTGAACGGCATCTTGGGTTGCTATTGGTGGAAAAGACCCATGACGTGTACTTCAAGTATCCATGGGTATTAATGATCTTGATTGATCAGATTGAATTATGAGTTCATGATATTGACATGTGGTCAATAGGACTCTTGGATTTCCAATGACGATGATAGCTATGAATAGCTGGGTCAGGGTGCGGTCCTTGCTTTAAAAATGACGTTGCTTTGTTTCGTGGGTCTGTATTGTTGGGGCAGATTCGAAGATGTATGCTTCGTGAGCCCGTATTGTTGGGGCAGATCCAAAGATATATGCTTTGTGAGCCCGTATTGTTGGGACAGATCCGGAGTTGTGTGCTTTATGAGTCCATGTTGTTGGAACGCCTCTGAAGCTGTGTGCTTCTTGGGTTCATATTGTTGGGACGACCCGAAACAAACACTCGTCACCCTGACAGGATGTTGATTTGTTGTGCCCAGGATATTGTGAGGGTGGCTTGATGGTTCATATGAAGTGGAACCAGCTGCGACGCTTTGGCGTGTTAACATTGTATGTAACATTTGTGTATTTGTGCTTCACAACTTACTTATTAGACCTGAGTTAGGTCCCTTAAGTGATAGTTGTGACCTTTGTGTTAGAACACGTATAGGGATGTGACTTCCACTCGTCTACCCTTAAGAATTGAACGACACTTAGTACATGTAGCTTGATGAAGCTAGAAGTTAAGTGATTGCCTAATGTGTAGGATTCCTTATACCTTCACTCCTGCGATAGTCATGACTTGCGTCGTTTCGTGAACCCCGTAGTTAAGGTAGTAGCGAGGGTACCCTTCGTGACTATACTAGCCGATTGGGTAGATGTTGGGCGTCGATGACCTGTAGTGCAAGGGTAACACCAAAATGAGTGCTCCTAACCTTGATGGATTCGTCATGGCCTTGGGGACTGAGTTACCACGGGTGACGAGGTAGCTTAAGTCCCTTGGTGAAAAAATTTGATTGAATTCGGTTCTTTAACATACAACCCCCAACTTCCCTTTCTCGGAGAATCTGATAATGGGATTGGACCCGTCGAATCAGTAACTTGTCGCAGCAATAAGAATCAGTGCTAGATCAGAGTTATCGGTAAACCTATGAAGGTGAGACTAATTAGTTCCCTATTTTATCACCAAGTGGGGTGATGGGGAAAAGTTTGACGATCGGATAAAGTGGTCCCTATGGTTTGATGTTAGAGAAATTCCTTTTGATAACACTACCGAGTGGTGATTAAGTCCGTGTGGTAATGAAATCACTTGAAAGTATATCGGACGTTCGTGGTAGCGGAACCGGTAGGAAGAAGACATACGATATTTGTACTATGGGGTGGCGTCATCACTACAACGGTAATCGTATTGCCTTGTCGCAATTATAATACGATATACGGGACGCCGTATCAAGACCGAGTGATAACCCATACCACATGGTGAAGTATTACGATGAACTTTCAAGTATGAAGTGATGATCAGTCCACGCTAACGGCATGTAAGTCCACTAGGTAGTAACATCATGGGAGAGGTTTACTGATTCAAAAAGATGATTCTTTTGGTCTGATGCCAGGGAAGGCATCAGGGGTTACGTGGTAGCCCCAAAGAAGATAGATGTCCCTTGGAGAACATCCCGCGTGATGTGATCCGCGTCTGTATGGTTACTCCCCGTCCTGTTTGGTGTGGCGAATTTCAGGATGAAATTCCTTTAAGGAGGGGAGGATGTAACACCTGGTTAATTCCGGTAAATCGGAGGGAAATAATTTCCGATTAATGAACTGGACTGTTGAGCCCAGTTAGGCCCGTTAGACTCATATAGAGATTTGCGGCCTAGCAAAGGCCCAATTCAATGACCTAATGTCCGGATAAGTTGTCAGAAGTATTCTGGGTGATTGTTATGCAATTGGAAATGTTGCGGAGCGATAAAAGCAGAATACGTTTTAAACCGGGAAAGTTTGTTGTTTAATCAGTAAACGTGCCGGATAACTGGACGTTAATATAAATACGTTTGTTCGAGTGATTTTGATAATGGTAATATTAACACGGACGTTAATATTTATCACAAAGTCTATTAAGATGTTTATATATGGTGTGTGCGAACGGAAACGGCAAACGGCGCTTATCGCGCGTAAGTCATCGGTAATGACAGAGCAGTCACTGAGGCCGGATTAGAGTGTTTGGAAGTGCCAGACACTTGATCATTGATGTTCTGATCGTTAGAAATGATAACCGTAAGAATTGGTGCAAGAAACGGTGAAATTGGTAAACCGTTTAGTTACGCGAGAATAATCGAAATTGATCGTTTAATTGTTTAAGATGAATTTAACGACTCTGCGAGCTTATAGATATTTTTCTAAGTGTTTATCGAGAATTACAGTCGTGGAGATATGTTCGGTTCAAGAAACGGAGGTAAACGGCACACGCGCCGTATGAGCGCTTTATACCGCGTGATTTACCGAATATTCACCAGATTTGATTTAATCTGACGTTTTAAGTTTTCCGAGAATAATTATGAGTGTTTATAGTATTTCAGTCATGTCGGAATTATCACAGATAATTTAGGTGACGTTTACTGTTTAACGTGGTCAGATAACGCGGTATATACCAGTTAATTTAACTTATAACCACACAATAAAGCCTACATATAAAAGCCCCTTATCCTCTCATTTTTCTTTCATTTGAACCAAAACAACCAAACACACACTTAGTGTGTGTCGAGAGGGAGATCAAAGATAAAGGGCTGGAGCCCAGTTTCCGGCGAAGGGAGCCGGCCACAGGCGGTGGTCCGGCGATGGTGCACAGCGGCAGCCGACCTCGTTTTCACTCCAAATCTTCCTCTCGTTCTCCTCTTTCTTTCCTGGAGCTTTTTCGCTATCACCGACTTATTTTCTGGTCCCGAACGACACTACAGCCACGATTTCCGGCAGGCGGCGACTAACGGTTCCACCCAGCAGCAGCGGCGACGCCCCTCCTTGCGTTTTCCTGGCGACAACGACCATGGTAAGGGTCCGGATTTCTGTATTCTTTGCAGTTCCAGTTTCATTACTCCTTCTAAGTCCCGATTTAAACATGCATGTCTAGACCTGAAGCTATTGATGTCGATTTTGGTGTTAATTCGCGGCTAAGACGAGGTTTCCGGCGGCGGCCATGGACTCTGGCCGCCGGAACCGAGATGGATGATGGTGCATGTTGATGATTCTTGCTTAGATGAAGATGTTGATGAGTTTTAGTGGAAAAATGAGTCGACTCGGTGCTAAGTTAACTCGGTTTAAGTCAGTCAACATTCTAGTCAGCAGTTTTGACCAGTCAAACGGGGTCAAACGTAGGAACCGACCTCGTATTCTTAATCATGGCGAAAAACCGTGTGGAAAGGACTACCTACTCGTTTGGATCGGATATTGTTGCGTTTGACTAATTAACCGGGTCCGGGTTCGCGTACCGACCGGAATATATACCCGTGTTCGTTTTTAGTTATCACTTTAGTATTGGATAAACGACGTGTGAGGAACAAATTGTAAACCCGAAAGTATTATTGTGGTTAAATGGTAATGACGAAGGAAAATATATAAATACCTAACTTTGGTTATTATTTTTGGTTAATAAAAATCATAAGTATATCTTAATCCTAATAAAGCAATAAAATGGTTTCCACATGTCTTCTTTTTGAGATGTCCACATCAGCACTGCCATATGTCAGAAACCAGATTCAATTATCAATTTAGTAAATTACCAATTAAAATTAATTACCAATTTTATCTAAATGAATTCATTTTGAAAAATTGGGCATACATAATCTAGATTTGATAAATTACTCAATAATTTGACTCTTTTTAAGAAAAAAAATAGAAATTTGTCATTTTTAGTTTATTAAATTATCAATTAATATTTTATAATGAATTACGTCATTAATAGTTTTCAAATTTGTTTATTGTATTTTGTATTTAGCTAATATTATGAACCTAAATTCAACCTGTGTAGTACACGGGTTACTAACCTAGTGATTAATATGGTTATCATGTTATGTAATAAAAGAATCATGGTTGTGATTAACGGAGATATCATTTTATGTAATAAAATGTAGGTTTTTATGATAATAAATATTATGAGATTATATAAATAAAAAGGTAAGATTTTTATGTTAATAAAATCTATCATTTCATGTACCTCTGTAAAAGTTATAACATCATGAGAAACATAATCAGATAAGTATATATGTATAGATACTTAAGTTATGACTTCAGGGAATATTCTAGGGATAATAAATATAACCGTTCGAGATCCGAGAGATTCGTTAGATTAGATAATATGTCATCAAGTCACATGATCGTATTGCCACTAAGGGCAATACCACCGTGTCCGACAGAAACTGTCTATTTAGAAATAGATAGATAAACGCGATTGTATTCGGGTTTAAGCCGTATGACTGTATTGGGACATTCGGTCGTATCGGGACTTCAACCTACGGACGCATCGTATATTTTGGGCGCGGAGCACAACCGTGCCTAACCAGTATTACTGTTGTGTTTCCGAGCTTGATGAATTATCGAGCAATTGCCTAATCTTCCATTTGGATGTTGGACCGACTGTGAGTTGTAGTTTCCCCTTTTGCTTAACTGCTTTTGGGGTGCATATGAACCTTGTTAAACGTTGTTTTGTTGTTTTGTTTGTGGATACTGTGCCGTGTTTGATATCTTGCTTGTGGTACCAGCGGAATCCCACCGCGTTTGTTTTCGGTACCAGCGGTTCTCACCACGTTTAGGAAGCTTTTCAGGTCAAGTTAGGCCGTTTGTTGTGTTCCCGAGATGGGAGTAGGCCACGAGGCATATGCGTATCCTCACAGGTGTGTAGGTAGATCAGGTGTTGCGTACCCGTTGTTTGGGCCCCTTTTTGGTTACTTGTGATTGGTTGGACGGGTGACGTCGCATATGTTTAAAACATGAGGAGGGACTCGGGAAAGTCGCTCCGAGTTTGCTTCGATTACTGGTTTGACCTTTGGTTGGTTTTGTAACAGGCACAGTATTATTTTGATTTGTTGTGGATTATTTTGGAGTCAACTGCTACGACTCACCAACAACATTTGTTGTTGACGTATTTTTGGTTCATATACAGGAAAGTAACTACTGGATGACTTGAAGGATAGTCGGGGTTTAGCTAGACTTGTTGTGTGCAAGACCTAGCAGTTGGGGTAGCCTAAGTTCGCGATCTACTGCTGCGGTCTACGGTGTTGTACCAGTCTTGGAGTAACCTGAGCCTCATTGAAACGCAGAGAATACAATAGTGCACCACAGAGATTACAAACTGTAGCCCTCTCTCAGGTGATGGACGCTTGGGTATGTCCCGTCGTTTCATTGCTGGACTGGTCGGCACGTGCTGAGATAAGGTATCTGTTTGCTTCTGCGTGTTCTGATACGTGTAGCCGGTCCCACACCCTCCCCGTGGTGGCGGCCGCGGAGTGAGGTGTGACAAGAAATCACCCATAAATAAAAACTACATAGATAATCATCAACTAAAACATACAAAAATCTATCCATGGTTCTGCTAAGTAAAAAAACTGTCTAGCACGTATGTAACAAGAATATAGAGAGCTAGAGAAGACTGAAACAAATAGATTATGAAATACCTTTCAGGGGAGTTCATGATCTCATAATAGAACACTAAAAAGTTCAAAGCCAAACCCAGCTTGATAGAATTAGTAGGTGATAGATCAGCTTCTGCGATCGTTGAAGCCAACTACAAATAACATATTCAAATTTATTAGCATATATGTATGTGCATAAAGACACAATACACTAATTAGCTTCCTAAATTGAACGCCAAAAATTGAGAAACAACTGAATCAATTAAGAAGTACATACCTAAAACCATATTGAGGAAGTTTAAACTGAATTTACTAAACAAGGGACTCTCATGCAATATTTGAATACACACTGCCGGATTACGCTTGGTTATAGTATACACACCAATATTACATATTTTAGAGGTTAAGACTTTCACAACTTGATTAATAGAAAAATGAAGATTCATTTGTTAGTATAAATAACTATGTAAGAAGATCTTGTGGAATTTTATACCTGCGTTTTCCTTTTTAGAGGCAGGCTTAGTAATATATCCACAATTTATCCTACATAATGAGAAACATAAATTACTTTTACCTGTATTACATCATCAAGAATTGCAACTCGAATCTTATCGGAAACAACTCGGGTTTTGGGCACCTCTTCCTAAACACAAATAGAAGTCAAATGTGAAATTATTGTGAGATACAAATAGGAACAAAAAATAAATAGAATACAAAACATACCTGGCAGTGATAATGACACCAAAGATCAAAACAACAAGAGGCAATTTGAGTAGAACAAAAATATATGTAACAAAAGAAGGTATGAGAATCACTTTACGAATATTATCTACATTAGCTCCACCTTTAACCATCGCCTTACCAACTGCATGACCAGGGATCAACATCTCAGAGGGAGAAGGAGGCAATCTGATTATAACACCAAAGATCAAACAACAAAAGGCTAAAAAAAGGTCAATAATACCAAAGAGCAACCAGAGCCGATATTTTTAAAAAATAACTACTCACCTTCCACTGGTTATATGTTTCTTGAAAACATAATGATTGAATAATCACATATTATAAACTAGTGGTTTAAACATATACATGTGATGTATTACATGCAAATCTTTCATTAATCTTTTTATTGAGAAGTATAGAAATGGAAATGAGGCAACACTGAGTGGAGGCTGAGGGTGTGATGTTTATGTAAATTGTACGTGTGCTTAAATGGAAATGGAAAGCTATTGGAGGGTATTGTTCTTGTTGCTCAAGAAGGTGTGCTTGTGAACATAGATAGCGAATTTGATTTGGATAACATTGTATCGGCAGCAAGAATTGATGGAAAAAAAGGTCAATGTATTGCTTCAAATCAATCCGGATGTTGATCCTCAGGTTTGTGATAAATAATACTTAATCTTTGAGCGGTATAAACTTGAATTTAGTTATATTATCAAACTGGATCAATCAGAAACAAAGATTGATGGGTTCAAAGCATATTATTTTCTCAAAGGGCAGGCTGCACATTTTTCATTATTATAGAAACAAATACTAGAAACCATTTTCATTTTAATGAAGTATACCTCAATAAGTTCATCATTAGCATCTGTTGCATTTATCACCTTTTGATATGCGAACATATGCTTTAGTTCTTTTTCAAATTCCATTTATAATGGAGCCACTTTTACCTATAATGCAACCAATAACTTTAGAAGGAACAAGAAGCCTTATGGAAACAATTTGTCAACTATTATCTTGCACATTTCTTTTTGGTGATTGATTAGCTCCGATATTACGCCTTGCTGAGCCAACCCAATCTTGCATTTGTAGATACTAAAAGCAAAATTAATAAATTTTACCACAATTAGTATAACATGTTTAGGTTAGTTACTTAATTTACACTACAGGTTGAATAACACAATCCGAAGAGTTAATGCTATACATCATCAATCGAATTAAAGCCAGGAGGGAGGAGAAGCTTGTAGAATGCTAGCCCTAATCAAGTACCCATAAATAGTTAATGAACAAGAAGCAATCCTGCTAGCAAGATGCTCATGTTTGAGCTTAACAAATACCGAACCAGGGGCTAAAACAACAGGAGGAACATAAGTAAGAGCTACTTTACCAGACCCATCCCCTGACACAGCATAAGAATTCTTGGTAGCATCAGGGTTAAAATACGGGGTATGTAGGGATGAATCTTTCCTGTTCTTAGTCTTAATGTTTCCCAAAATATGATAATTTCTCGGTGAGACATCAGCAACACCTTTAGAAGTGATAATTTGCAGAAACGAGTTTACCTCATGTGAAAACACCAGCGATTTTGAAGAACGGGGACAAAAAGTTATGAGCATTTCTCCTTTTAGATGCCAATCAGAGGATGGAGTTTCAACTGTTTCATCGACGAGCATATCCGGACATAGAGGAATCAGGATGGAGCTTACTGTCTCAACCACCGGTGAAGAAGATTAAACATTCGCCTCAGCCACAATATTCGAATCTCCGGTATTTGAGACGACCACCGCCGGATTTACTATGCACGGAGCTAGTGAAGAAGACTGTCAATAGACATAGCCATCACGCTCGAACTAACCTAAGCATGGCTATCAGACACAATGGGGCCCTTAACGCCTTGAACGAAAAGCTAACGTTGAGCACTCACAATTGAATCAGGGATTTGAGAATGGAGATGAGAATGAGGGCTTGTAACATTAGGGATTTGAGAATGGACATGAGAATTAAGGCTTGTAACATTAGGGATTTGAGAATGGAGATAAGAATTAGGGCTTGTAACATTATGGATTTGAGAATGGAGATTAGATTTTGGTCACGAGCGAGGAGTGGGCACCTATGTGCGTGAATAGGAGGAAAGAAGGTTTGGCAGAGTCGATTAGGAGCGGGCCGGTATTAGGGCAAAAGTTTGAAATATTTTATGGAAATTTTGGAGTGAAATTGAGGAGGGAAATTTTGGGGGGGGGGGGGGATTATTAAACGATGGAGGATTCTTGACGTGCAATTCTGAAGTGTCCTCCTGTTAGGACCGATTTTCACTACAAGAATCATGACTTTGAGCGAGAACGAGGTTCAGATTCGAAAACCCGAGACAAAGATGATGAATGAGAAGATGAATCTAGGAAATCATACAAGAAAGATGATGATCAAGTCGAATGATTTCATTAGTCGAATGATTACAACACAAGAAATCATGACAAACACTCAATCTCTCTCTAGAAATCCATGACTCACTCTCTCTCTAGAATGGAAATCTCACACTCTATAAGAAGATCATCATCTCCACATTTGGAGACTTGTTTTTCTTGTAATGGGCACCCTCACTATATATAGTGAGGGTGACTAACTACAGAAAAACATAAAAACTGAACAAAATTACAAGTAAATGAAATAAACATAAAATATTAATTAAATCAAAGTTGATTTAATTAATCCGAAGCTTGACTCGCTCGAACCGATCTTCCATTAACTTTTACGTTGACCGTTGACCCGAACGGTTGACTTTTCCAGAAAACGGTCTTCAGTCCAAACTCGCAAGCCTCGATCATCACAACCCAGTCTCTAAATCAATTCACGTGGATTCTTCAGTCGAATGCTTCGGTAAACAGATTTGATGGCGTCATTCACATAGATTTTAGTTCCAACACCTCCGTGTTATTTTAATTTTAAATTATGACAGAAATTTATGATGCTAAAAAATGCGCGTCATCTAGCCTTAGGATATTTCAATACTTGACAGTTTTTTTATGACACATTTTTTTGCGCGTCAAGAAAGTACCGTGTGTCATCGTTTGTGCGCCAAGGAAGGCCCTGTTTCTAGTAGTGTAGTAAGCTTAGGTGGCTTGTTACTAGCAGACATCATATTTCTTTTAGACATTTTGAATTGGTATGATGATCTTGTTCAACAAAACAAGAAAGTCGGTCAAACGGGTTTGAGCTTGAAATTGCTCAAAGTTGCTAAGTGCTTGCAGAAATTATGGTTACTTGCTTGAATCCTACAATCACAAAGCACAATGAACAAGATTAGTCAAGAAAAACCACTAAATTGACTGAAATTGAAGAATTTCAAAGTTTTAAGCCAAATCTATGTTCAAAATCAAACTTGACGAAATCATGAATTGATAGAATCAATGAGTTCGAAATTTGTGTAGGAATGTTTGATTCAACTACAACAAACACTCAAATCCAATCTATGATTCCATAAATGATCGAACAATGATTTTAGGGAAAACTTCAACAATGGCGGATTTTAGGGCCCAGATTCTTCAATACCTGATGAAATCAAGTGATTTCACTTGCAATGATTATATTTTTACACTACTAATCAGCGCCTATATCCAATTTTAATCCAAAAATCCTTAAAAAAAAGATTTGTGAAATTTAGCTGAAGAACAGACTTGCGAACTAAGGACCAAAAATATGCAAAGTCCCAAAATTGACCCATCAATCGATGTTGTCTGTTGAAAACAAACACAAGAATGCGTTCCTTATCAATTTTCATTCAAGAATATTAAATCAGAACTTAAATCCAACCATTGATGTTAACTCATATGAGTGTTCTTTAGTATTTCGAGAAAAACTTAAAAAACTTGAAGAAACTGGCTCTGATACCAATTTTCAGGACCAGATTTGAGTCCCTACTCATCCGATTCACGATGCAAGTGCGCAAATCATACATCATGATCATCCATGGATGGATTCACATTGCTAATCTTTGAATTTGGTGGTTCTGAAACTCAAGAACACAAAAAACACACACACAGTACTTCTCTCCTGGATGTTATGAATGACTCTGTTAATTAGGGTTTCCCCATAAGGTTCTATTTATACCATCAGGAGAGCACAAGTGTAATGCACAGAATACAAGGAGAATTTCATCAGAATTAGCATAACATTCTAAGTGTCAGATCTAGACCGTATAGAACACATAAACAGACTGTATAGATATAACAGCTTCAAGTCTTCAATCAAGATTGTATAGGTTGATGAAGACCGTATAGTGTTAACCTCATCAGGTCTTCAACCAAGAACGTATAGGCCATTTTGGAAGACCGTATAGAGTATATAAAACCGTTTAGTGTATTATACAACCAAAGTGTTTATCAAGACCGTTTAGAATAACAATCTAGACTGTATGGTTTATTCAAGACCATTTAGTACAGAGTCAAGTATCATGACCGTGATAGACCCAGCAAGCAGATTCAAGGTCGTTTAGAAGTAATCAAGACTGTATATCATTAATCAAGACCGTATAGTTACAAGTACCATCAAAAACACTCAAGACCGTTTATTTACAGATAAGACCGTATAGTACAAATACGTAAGACCGTATGAAATAAGCCTAAACGGTCTAAATTCTATAATTAGACTAAATTACAAAATCTTCAGAAAACTTCAAATATGCAGGAAGACATCACCAACAAAGCTTAACGGTGAAGAGTATGAGTTGCCACCAACCTAAGAGAGGTCCAACAGGGTCCCACGCGACGAGTCGGATTATCACATCATTCCCCTGTTGAAAGAATATTCGTCCTGAAAATTAAGCATTTCAATTATGTTTTTCTTAAAAGAAAAGAAAAATTATCAAGTTATCAAGTTCTCCATCATCCCTCCCTTTAAGAAATTTCGTCCCAAAATTTAACGATTACCTTCGTTTGGCGTTACCAAACACTTGAACAAGTCAAGATATTTGCGCACATTTAATCTTCACGTTCCCAATTGAACTCCGGTCCACGTTTTGAGTTCCAACAAACTTTAACAATTGGGATCTTACTTTATTTGAGCTGATTGACCTCCTTGTCCATTATCTCTACTGGCTCCTCTATAAAATGCAGTTGTTCTTCCATCTCCAACTCCTCGAGTGAAACGATGAGTGACTCATCCAATAGACATTTCTTCATATTAGATACATGGAAAACGTTCTGAACAATACTCAGCTCTTCAGGAAGACTCAATCTATATGCTACTAGACCAATTCATTCCATGATCTCGAACAGTCCTACGTATCTCGGGTTTAACTTGCCTCCTTACCCAAAACGAGTAACCCCTTTCCACGGTGAAACTTTTAATAGGACTATGTATCCTATTAGAAATTCCAGTGTTCTCATATGCTTATCCGCGTAGCTTTTCTGTCGGTCACGAGCCGCTGCCATACGGTTTCTTATTTGAACGATCCTCTCAGTAGTCTCGTGAATAATCTCTAGATCTGTTAGTTGACTGTCTCCGACTTCTGCCCAGCATATCGACGACCTACACTTACGACCATACAATGCCTCAAACGACGTTTTCACCTATGCTAGTATGATAACTATTACTGTAGGAAAATTCTACTAACAGTAGATGAGATTCCTAACTATTTCCAAAGTTAATCACACATGCTCTCAGCATGTCCTCTAATGTATGATTGGTCCTTTCACTCTGACTGTCTGTCTGAGGATGATAAGCTATATTCATATCCAGGCGTGTCCCAAAAGC
Source organism: Deinandra increscens subsp. villosa (assembly GCA_039602395.1). Taxonomy (NCBI): domain Eukaryota; kingdom Viridiplantae; phylum Streptophyta; class Magnoliopsida; order Asterales; family Asteraceae; genus Deinandra; species Deinandra increscens. The sequence continues at coordinate 88,596,263 of JBCNJP010000007.1, read as the reverse complement.
CTTCTACAATGACTTCCAAAAATGCAAGGTGAATCGAGCGCCTTGATCCAATATGATAGACACAAGAACCAATTTTCTTAAGATATAGGCGAGATAACTTCTCTGTTTTGTCAATTTCTGTAATCACCAAGAAACAAGCTGATTTGGTCAACCAGTCAACAATTACCAATATTTTGTCTCATAGACTTGACGTTCGGGGTAACTTCGTTATAAAATCCATAGAAATTTGCTCCCATTTCCACATTAGAAGTTCTGGTTGTTGAAGTAAACCAGGTGGCTTTTGGTACTCGATTTTAATCTTTGAACAAGTCAGGCACTTGCTCACATAGGTTGCAATGCTGGTCTTCCTTTTTGGCGACTAATAAAGGGCTTTCAAATCGTTGTACATCTTATCCGTACCTGGATTCATTGAATACCGGGATTTGTGAGCTTCATCCTTCAGTAACTCCCTTGAGTTCCCATACCGAGGTACCCATACTCTTTCCATGAAGTACCGGATTCCATCCGATCTGATTTTATATTGCTTATCCATTCCATGCAAGGAATCCAACTCTACGTTCTCATCATTCAATACATCGAGTTGAGAAATTCTAGTCTTGTCTGGCAACCCAGTGTGAATTGCTAACTCCGAATATCGGACTCGTTTTGGCTTTGCATCATTTCTGCTTAGGGCTTCAGTTACTATAGTAGCTTTACCCGGATGATACTTAATAGCCCACTCATAATAGTTCAAAAGCTCTACCCACCTTATCTTCCTCATATTTAACTCCTTTTGGTCAAAGATATGCTGAAGACTCTTGTGATCGGTGTAAACCGTGTATTTGGTACCGTACAAGTAATGCTTCCAGATCTTCAACGCACACACCACGACTCCCAGTTCCAAATCGTGAGTCATATATTTTTTCTCATTTTCTTTCATTTGAAAGGATGCATACGCGATGACCCTCTTGCGCTGCATAAGAACACAACCTAAACCTTGTATGGGTGTATCTTAGTAGACTGCAAAGTCTTCGGTTCCTTCGAGCAAAGATAGAATAGGTGCACTACAAAGCTTCTACTTCAATAGTTGGAAAGCAGCCTCCTGCTTGGCTTCCCATCTATTAACAGTTCCATTATACGTCAAAGTTGTAAGTGGTAGCGCGATTTTCAAAAATCCTTCAATGAATCGCCTGGAATAGCCCACCAAACCGAGGAATTAACGTACCTCAATCGGTGTTTAGGTGCGGTCCAGTTCTTTATCGCATCAACTTAGACATATCAACATGAATTCCCTTCTCGTTGACAACATGACCCAGATTTGCACCTCTCAGATCCGGAAGTTACACTTAGATAATTTCTCATACAGCTTCTCTTTTCTCAAAAGATCAAGGATCAGACGGAGATGTTCCTCATGCTCCTCATTCGCCTTAGAATAGATAAGAATATCATCAATGAACACAATGAAGAACTGATCAAGATAAGGCTTACACACACGGTTCATCAGATTCATGAACACCATGGTGCATTGGTTAGCCCAAACGACATGACCAAAAACTCGTAACGCTCGTACCAGGTTCTGAAAGCGGTTTAAGAAATATCATATTCTGGGACTCTTAACTGATGATAACTGGATCTCAAATCCATTTTCGAGTAATAACTAGAACCTTAAAGTTGATCGAACAAATCATCAATTCGGGGTAGAGGATAACGATTCTTCACGGTAACTTTATTCAACTCGCAATAATCAATACACATATAGAACTTTCCATCCTTCTTTTCACAAAAAGAACTGGTGCTCCCCAAGGCGACGAACTCTGTTTGATGGATCCCTTATCCAACATATCCTGCAGTTGTCGTACAACTCTTGGAGTTCATTTGGTGCTAAATGATAAGGCACTCGTGCAATCGACGCTGACCCAGGTGCCAAATCAATATGGAATTCAACTTAACAATGTCGAGAAGACCTAGCTGGTATTTGGGAAAAACATTGATATGCATCAAATTATACATACTTTTATATTGGATATTCCCTATATGTTGGTTGATTTCTGACTAACTACAAACAAAACAAAGCCATTTTACTTTCTTTTTAGTTTTTTAGGATAAACAAGGCCAAGATTACAAAAGGAGCACAAAATGATGAAAATATGAAGAAAAAATGCTAACTTTGTGATTTTTGGCTTTGGGCACGGCTCGTGCTACTGATCAAAGATGGACTGTGCTCCTGACCCCTGACAAGCATGGCCCGTGCCTCTTACACAACACGACACATGTCCACTGACTAGATAGGATCCTGAAGATTATCTTTCGAGCACGACCCGTGCCCTGATAGGCACAACCTGTGCTTCTGCCCAGATTTCGCCTATAAAAGGGTGGCCTCCTCCACCATTTGAACTCGCTCAATTCCTCCCTTTATTCTTTAGATTAGATTTTCATTTTCTTTGAGCCACTTGGTGCTTTTAAGCATTTTGCATCAAGTTTGTAAGAACATTAACTTAATTAGATTTTGATTAAAGTTTGTTTATGAACTACTCATTTTCTGTTAAGCAAATCTTTATGGCCATTATTGGCTAAACTCTAACACTCACTTGGGGGTAAACAAGCCTTTTCCAGTTGGTAAAGTGAGTTTATAATCTCTCCTTAAGGTATGTACGAATGAGTTTATTAAAAATAATTATATTGAAAGTGTATTATAACCTTTTTGAACAAATGTATCTTATGTATTACGGACCATTTGAGGAGTTGAAAGCTCATCAGTCGGACCCATGACACCTGACTGGGGGACGATGCATGATCCTTATGGTGACACCCCCCCTCCCCCCATGTAAAGCTATATGCATGTGTGGGCTGAAGATAATGGTTGGAATGAAGGGTTGGTAATATTTTGTCACCGCGTAGATCCGGTGGTGAATGCATTGGTGAACTTGGCTCTGTTTACGACCAACCATGCGTGCGTGAGAGCGGTGCATGGAGGAATAGACCTTAGTCCATTATAAAGATCTTTTCATAATAAATTAATCTGATGCGTGGGTTGTTACCCTGTTGGCTCATGATGATGTATTCGAGTGTAACGGTACTTTGACGACAAGGCCTTACAACTAAATGGCATTCACGTAGACTATATTTTTTGCTAGCAGCATAAGTACTCCTGGGATTCATACCAAATGGGTGATGAACGGGAGGAACGTGAGAATGGTTATGAGGCTGAAAGGCGGTCTCCGTCGGTTAGCAACAATCTTAAGGAGAGATTATAAATAAACAGGCCACCAACCCCGCAACTGGTAAGTCCTCCTAAGTGATATTTTCTCTGATTGTCTAAGCTTGAAACCCATTTTATCTTTGTTTTAATTTTCTTTTCCTATTTTCATTTTTATCTTAAACTAAAAGTAAGATTTGGTTAAACGTTAACAAAGACGAAGTATCAAGAGCCCTCATTTTCATACATTGTGCCATTGGACGACCTCGGTTTCTTACCATTACCGTACTCCGCCGCGATGGGTGCACTTGCCCGTGTATGTCGTGTATAGTAATAGTTCATGATCGTGTTTATAAATTTAAAGCTTAAATTGAATAGTGGTGTTAAAACAGACCCGTAATTGTCATGTTTTTATAAACACCCAAACGCACACCGAACATCCTGAAATCTCGGACAATAGGAATATCCTTGATTCTAGGATCCTCACACGACTTCTCAATGACATGAGCTAGAATGGTTGTGTGTCCCTTTTGCATATATTTTGTGCCTTTAAGTACGATATAATTCGATCAACAAATCCGCTCTTTTCTCCATGAACATATATGATCTCCCCAGTAGGAAGAGGGATACGCACGATTTTCTCCTGACAGAAGATTTCACACAATTAACAGACAGCCAATCCATACCAATGATCACATCGAAGCTTCCCAATGTAATAAGCAATAGATCGATGTTTAACCTATGACCTAAAAGTTCTAACTTGAATTTTTGCACGATATGGCTCGTTTCAACCAACTTACCATTTGCAAGCTCTATCGAATACTTAGCTCCTAAAGGACTCTGAACAACATTATTAATTCTTCTAAAATTATTTAATATAAAAATCCTATCAGCATCTGTATCAAATAAAACTGAAGCAAAATATCCATTTAGAGAAAACTTACCGATAATGATGTTCGCATCATTCCTCACTTCACCAGCTCCACTCACAAAAGCTCATCCCCTTCCATTTTCACCATTCCCACCATTGTTGTTGTTTCCTTTTCCAGCTCCACCTTGATTACCATTTCCATTACCTCTCAGCTTAGGGCAATCCCGCTTGAAATGCCCCGCCTGACCGCACTCAAAACACCCTGCCTTATTTGTTGTTGCCATGTTCTGGTTTTTCTAATATCCCTGGTTGTTTTGAACCTTAACTCGACAATCCCTAGCCATGTTCCAAATCTTTCCACTTTTGTTGAACTTAATCCCATTGGAAGCTCCATGGTGATGATACCCGCACTAGTTGCATTTAGGGTGATTCCCATTATACCCTCCTGAACCCTGATTGTTCTGGTTTCCTATGTTGTTATCAAACCTTTGATTCTGAATGGTTGCGGGGTTACATGAAGTTACCAAACTTTGAATTCTGAAACCAGACAATCGATGTATCTCACCACCCTCTTGTACGGCGAATCTACCATAGTTGGGCATTCTAACGCCAACTCATGCGATCTAGCAGTGTAGGGTTCAACCTCTGACCAGGTTCCAAAATTTAGTGTCCAGTTTCTTGATCTCATTCCTTGGACAGTATTCTTCAACCAAGAGTTCAGTGAACTCTACCCATGAAAAAGCATCAGCAACATTGAATCCCATTGCTTAAACGTGAGAATTCCACCAAGTCAATGCTAAACCTTCAAACGTTCCTACTGCATACTTCACCCTATTCTCTACCGGACAGTTGCTTATTTCAAACATATGCAACCTTCTCTATCCACCTCAGTAACCCAATAAATCCTTCAGCCCCACTAAACATGTGTGGTTTACAATCCAAGAAATTCTTATACGAACACCCTCTATTACCTGGTTAGTATACTTGGGCTTGCGTTACCAAGGTTGCAGCTACACTCTGCCCAATCATAGCATTCAACTCAGTTTTCGTCATGTTAATACCACCACCACATCCTCCTCCTCGACCAGCCATTCATCTTTCATTCATAGTACACAAAAATGAGAAATATATCCAATATTCACCATTAGAGTATAGAACAAACAATTAAAACAATTCCAAACAACAACTCTTAAATTAAATAATATTGGAACTAGTTCACAAAATTATTAGCATTAAAAACTGAGGTCTAAAGTTATATGTCACGATACGGAACAACTTCACACATCTAAGTTGCATAGAAAAGAAAATATAAATACGATAAGATAGCTAACAGGACTAATGATCATGGTCACCATCTGAAATGGCTTGATCACTCGTTCTCAGAGTCCACCGGCTCAGGCTAAGGCCCGGGCTCCTCATGGGATTCAGCCTCTTCCTCAAGAGTGGCAATCCTAGCAGCCAACTGCTATTGCCTCTCAAGAAAATATTGGGTCATACCCGACTGGTTCGCCATCGTTGTCTTCAGACTAATTAACTCAGCCCACTGCTAACGATAATGATCCACCACTCTGCCGAGGAAATCGTCTCCCTAACGCTATCGCGTAAGTGCCAACTCAACCTTCCGGCGAGCAGTGTATTGTAGGCAAAACTGGAGATGTACGCATCCTGGGAGTGGTACGTCTAACTGCTAGAGTGGGAACTCAGTAAGCTCGGATCAGATGCTCCACATGACCTGGGTATATACTTCAATCGTGATGATCGAGTAGAATCCTTTTGATGATAGGCTCTGCTCGGACCCGCTCGTCCCGGATAGCCTCTAGGGGTCTTTTCCCCTTATCTGTTAATTTTGCCCTAACTGATGATGATGAGGGACTAGATGATAACATATCTGCAATATACATCCCATGTGTCTTCCCATAAGTAGCGACGTCGTGGATAGCCTCTCAGGTATGAATCAATAAAGCACCACATAGTAACACAGGTGAAAAGTACACATAAGCAAATATGTATAAGCTAAATCATGTATATGTGCATCTAATGTATTTGCCTAATGTACTTCTAAAGTCATGATCAGATCTGATGCAATCCTAGTTCTCTATGGCTGACAACCCTGATATCAATTTGTCGCACCCTCAAAAATCCACTTGCATGGTTCCACCATGTGACGTGTGATACAATAGGATCAAAGTCATTAGCCACACATAAACGACTGTATATGAGTTTAGACCATTTTGAAAACACGGAGTTTTAAAGTTGCGAAAGCATAAATAAATAGCAGTGGAAGCATTATGTTTTTTTTTAAAACATGTAACTAGTTCTACGCATAACAAAGTGCCCATGAGTAATGCAAATAAAAATGTTTAACATGGTAAGCATGAGACTCCTAGAGTGTGTCCTAGTCCAAGAAGTACCTATGCACCTGAGAAGAAACATGCTAAGTGTCAACACGAAGGTTGGTGAGTTCACAAGTGTATAAAATTACAAATGTTTATCGAAAGAAATCCGATTAGTCTTCCCAAGACTTCCCATATGATGGTCCCTAAGGACCTAAAGTTTTAGATAGCATTAGTATACCGATAGATAGCTAGTCTACAAGGTTTTGTAACATACAGTAACACGTAACTAAAGCTAACTTACAAAGATTATTGTAAGGAATATTGCGCTTGGAAGATTTCCGGCTGAAAGCCAATTTTGTATAGATCCGGCTGAAGTTGAAGTTGAAGCAGAATTCTTACTTCAAGCGGAACTGGCAGTTCAAGCGGAAAGAAGCAGTTTTGTCCCTTAGCGAATATTCCGGGTGAACTCTATTATCCACCAGATAATGAGTTCAACCGGACTTTTCCTGAGATGTCTTTTCAGCAAGTCCAATCCTGCAAAAGCTTCTCGTATGCTTCTATATCTGATTCAAGCCGCTCTCCTAAAGTAGTATGGTGCTGCAAACACGCAAGATATTCCAATTGTCGATGTTTATTCTTTTGGTAGTTTGTATTTGACTTTTTAGTTTACGGTCTAGATTAGATCGCATGAGATCAATGGTTGTCATTGATCTCATCAGCACTATATATAGCTTAGTTAGCTCTAGTTTACACATCACGATTATCTTTGTTGTCATAAGTTCTTGAACAACTTGTAATAGTGTAGCTTCGAGTTAATGCAAATAGTGCCGAGTATTTGATACTTTGTTGTTACTATATCTTTGCAAATCAAGCTTCTACATTATACACAAGAACTTAATATTGCTTGAGTAAAGTGAAATATAACTTTAATTCTGCAGGGTTATATTTGCGAGTAAAGGGCTTTGTTTAAGTTTAACTCTAACTTTTAACGATCCTACAAGTGGTATCAGAGCTTTGGCTCTTACCTTGAAGACTTTCTGTGCTTCAAGGTTGATACTTTACTTGCTTACTTTACAAGCTTTGCTTTCTTATCTTTCTAAAAGTTTTCAAAATTAGTGATTTCAGTTTAAGTTGCCCAAATGGTTCTTCCAACAAACCACCAATGTTCACTCCTGATGACTTTGGTAGCTGGAAACTTAGGATGGAAGGTTTTGTTAGGATTTTGGACCGTTGTATTTGGAAATCTTTTACTGAAGGTCCCTACTCACCCATGGTTTCATCTGCTGATGATTCAGAAGTCAAAATACCTAAACCACTTGATAAATATGTTGAATCTGTCTATACAGCTCTCGAATTTGACCGTAAGGCATATTGGACTCTACAGGCTGCACTTCCTAATTCCATTTTAAGTGGGTTCAAAGGATACAAAACTGCATTTGACCTGTGGAATGCCTTAAGTGAAATGTATGAAGGAACCAGTGAAGTTAAAGAAAACAAGAAAGATGTCTTAAAACAGAAGTATGAAAACTTTACTTTCAAATCTGGTGAAACAATGACAAACCAGTACTTAAGATTTGTTTCTTTGCTTGATGAACTCCAAAAAGTAGATGTAAAACTAGACCAGGTAGATGTTAACAGAAAGTTCCTACGTTCCCCGCCTTCTGTGTGGACAGTTTACACAGTAAGCATCAGGGAATGTAAAAACTTGAAAAAGATGAGACTCAGTGAACTTCATGGCATACTCAGTGCCTATGAAATGGAACTAGATCTTAAACAAAACTCATCTTCTGAGTCAACTCAGTTGTTCTCATCTGCACTAGTAACTACTGATTTTAACAGTCAAAGGTCTTCAAACTCATCATCATATCAGTCACCTATTGTCAGTTTCCCTTAGACACCAAGGTGTCAAGAAAGTTTTTCAAACGTGTTTGAAAACTCTCACAATGCTCATGTAGCAACTGACTCATACCAAGGCTTCATACCTGAAGATCTTGAGTGCATAGGTGCTGATGATTTGGAGGAAATGGACATTATAACTCAACTTGCTATGGTTTCTGTCAGAGCTCAAAGGTTCTACAAAAGAACTGGTAGAACCTACAAGGGAGCAAAAGGTGCTCACATAGGCCTTGACAAAAGCAAGGTGAAGTGCTATAACTGTCACCAACTTGGTCACTTTGCAAGGGAATGCCCTCAACCAAGAAGAGAAGGACAGAATCAAAGTCATGTTCAAGGGAAAAATCATGGAGGAAGCAATTCAAACAACAACAACTCAGGAAACAACTCAGGTTTCAACCCCACCCCACCAAAACCAACCGGAAGTCAAAACCACCAAAATGTGGTAGCTGCTGTTGCAAATCAAACCTCATGTGTTGAATGGGAAGATTTTGTTGCTGAGTTTGAGCCTATCAACCATGCTTTGATGGCTAAACAAGACTCCACCTCAGATCAGGTAAACTCCATCCCTGAGAAAGTTCTAGAAAATTTATGCAGCCCTGCCTGCATAGAACAAGTGGCAAAGTACCGAAATCACAACACTGACTTGATTGATGACGTTTCAAACCTAAATGAGTTAAAGGAATGTTTTAAGAAAACCGAATCTTCATATATTTCAAAAATTGAAAATTTAACCAAAGAGTGTGAACAGTTGAAACAAACCAACTCAGTGCTTGAAACTCAGCTTGATGACTTGCTCTCAAAGCTTGAGAAGTCAAGAGACGAAACCAAAGATGCTAAGGCTGAGGTTGATGTTCTTGAGATCAAACTGAAAGATGCTTTGTTTACTTGTGATAAATTCCAAGCAGCAAACAAAAAGGCTGAGAAATTATGGATGGGAGGGATGTATGGTAAAGCGGGTGTTGGATATAACTGTGTTGAACCACCAATTGAATACTCACCTGTAATCAAACCAATTGATGCTTTAAAATCTGAATGCAAAGTTAGTCTCACAGTTGATGACATTTCATCACAGTCAAGTTCTGAAAACACTGTTGAGTCTAAGAAAACTGAAGTCACTGTTGCAAGCTCATCTGCTTCAGTTGACCAATCAAACATTTTGAAACCATCAATTGTTGTTCCTCCACCAACTGTTTATGAACCTAAGGATTCAAAAGTTGGAGGAAAGCAACCTGAGCAACCAAAGGGAAGTCAAACTCAAAGGCTTGGTCAACTAAATTTCAACCAAGTAACCAAACTTGAGTCTCCCAGAAAGTTTGGACTCAAAGTTGTTGAATGTATGTGCTGTGGTGAACAAGGTCACCTAGCTGCTGTTTGCCAGTTTAACCCAATGAGTAAAGTTAAACCATTTTTGATACCAAAACCTGTCTTGAAACCAAAGGCTGACTTTCAAAAGAAAATCACAGGAAGAATTTCACCTGTAAAAAACCACACTTTGAAGTATTTTGGATCTGATTCCAACAGGGTCTTAATTAGTAATGACGGAAATGGAAGTTTCTCTGTTTTAAAGCAAAATCGTTTTCCGGCTGAAGTTCAGGCGAAACATTTTTCCGCTCGAACTCATGTTCAACCGAAAAACAAAACTCAACCCAGATCAGCTACTGCTCCAAAGCAGATACCACATGTACATTTTGCTGATGGGTTTAAGCATTTTGAAGCTCAAGGAAGAAGAAATCCTTCTAGAGGAAAGATTACCTCTAGAGAAAACTTTTCAAGAAACGGCAAATCTAACCAATCTGAAAAATTCCTTGCTAAAAGTTCAAGTGGAAATCACTGTGTTCCACCTCAAGGGGAGAGTTCAAATCAAAATCAACACTTTCTTCAAAGATTTTCAAAATCACCTGAGAGAACTAAGTTGGTCAACCAAGAAAATGAAAAATTTAAGAAATTAACCAACAAGCAAAGAAAGTTTAAAGAATATAGGGATAGAAAAATTGCTGAGAGAAAGAACACCAAAGGTGAAAGGTCTAGTCAAACAAGTACTCAATATGAGAACTTCAGTCTTGATAATGATGATCTACTCAATGAAGCTCCAGTTTTAAATACTTTAGTACTCAAGGAGTATAAGTATAATGATGCTTATGGCAGACCCAAGACCACTCAGGCTTGGGTCCCCTATAGAAATTAATCAACTCAGATATGTGCAGGTGCAGAATAAAGGCCAAAATAGTCTATGGATAGTTGACAGTGGATGCACTTGCCACATGACAGGGAATAAGCACATTCTGGAAAACACAAAAAGAATTAATGGAGGACCAGTTGCCTTTAGAAGCACAAAAGGCCATATCACAGCACAAGGTAATGTGACAAATGGACTGGTAAAATTTGACAGAGTCAATTTTGTTGATACATTAAATTTCAACCTGCTTAGTGTTTCACAAATGTGTGACAAGAATTTGAATTTAATGTTTAATGAGAAAGAGGCCATAGTCCTCAAACCTGGTGTCAAAATTCCTGATGAACTTATAATGCTTAAGGCACCCAGGAGAGATGGATTATACATTTTGGATATGTCAGTTGCTACACCCTCATGTGGCACTTCTTGCTTTGTATCCAAAGCCTCAGTTGACGAATCTGATCTGTGGCATAGAAGGTTAGGTCATGTGAACTATAAAAACATGAACACAATTGTGAATCTTGGCTTGGTTAAGGGCCTTCATAACAAGCATTTTGCATGTTCTGAAAACTTTGTGCCATGTCTCAAGGGCAAGCAACACAGAACCTCCTTTAAGCCAAAAGTTGAGTCTTCTATTTCAAAACCTCTAGAGCTTTTACACATGGATTTATTTGGTCCAACTAGAGTAATGAGTTTAGGAAAAAGATCATACTGTTTTGTGATAATTGATGATTATTCAAGATATACTTGGGTTTCTTTCTCAAAACATAAGATGAAACTGCTGAATTGTTGAAAACTCTTGTAATTAATTTAGAAAATAATCAAATCTCAAGGTCAAAACAATCAGATGTGACAATGGCACAGAATTTAAAAATCATGTTCTGAATTCATTTTGTGAGGAGAAAGGAATTGTGAGATAATTTAGTGCTCCTAGAACTCCACAGCAAAACGGTGTTGCTGAAAGGAGAAATAGGACACTGATTGAAGCTGCTAGATCCATGTAAGCAGACTCCAAGCTCCCTGTGATATTTTGGGCAGAAGCAGTAAACATTGCCTGTTATGTCCAAAACAGGATCTTTATTGTCAAGGGAAAGAATAAAACACCTTATGAGCTTTGGAGAAAAAGGAAGCCAAATATCTACTTCTTTAAGCCATTTGGTTGTCCTGTCACAATCTTAATAACCAATGAATCTTTGCCCAAATTTGCTGAAAAGGCAGATGAAGGTTATTATGTTGGATACTCTAGTGTGTCAAAAGCATACAGAGTATACAACAAGAGAACTAAGATTGTTGAGGAAACCATAAATGTATCCTTCAATGAAAAATCTCCCAACAGTTTTAAGTCTCAGCCTAGTTGGTTATTTGATATTGATGCACTAACTACTGCTTTCAACATAAATGTTGATAAGCCCGTAAGCTCTTTAGTGCAGGAACAAAATTCTCATATGTCTGCTGATGAGCATTGGAAGAGTAATTAAGCTGCAAATGAGAAGCCAATCTTTTTCTCTTCCATGAGTTCTCAACCTATCTTCCCAAGAAATGACAAGAAACTGACTGAAATAATTCAAATTGAAGAAGAAATTGTTCCGGTCGAAGTTCAGGCTGAACCAGTTTCTCAGGTTCAAGTTCAACCGGAAAACTCAACTTCAGAAAATGAAGAGAATACGGAATCAGGGTCAAATGAAGCTGAAAACTCAAATGATAGCACATCAAATGAGCTTAGTTTAGAGCATCTGACCTACAATTCAGACATCAATTCTCATGAATCAGTTGGAGTCTCAGATCCTGTGTTACAATTTGAAACTGTTGAGTTTAATCACAGACTTCCTCAGCTCAACATACCCTCAAATGGAAGAAGCCATGAATTTCCTATGTTTCTTGATAGAAGAATCAACAGAGATCATCCAGCAGGAAATATTATTGGAGAAGCCTCAGCTCCTGTGTTGACAAGAAGCAGATCTGCAAATGCAAACATTTGTTTGCATGCTGCATTTTTGTCTCAAGAAGTACCCAAGAAGGTAGCAGATGCCTTGGAAGACAACAGCTGGGTAGAGGCAATGCAGGAAGAACTCTTTCAGATCAATAAGCAAAAGGTTTGGGAATTGGTAGATCTGCCTGATGGAGCAGAACCAATTGGAACAAAGTGGGTTTTCAGAAACTAGAAAGATGATAGGGGAATTGTTATAAAGAACAAAGCAAGATTGGTTGTGCAAGGCTATGTACAGGAAGAAGGAATTGATTACGATGAAGTGTTTGCACCAGTAGCCAGGTTAGAAGCAATCAGAATCTTCTTAGCCTATGCTGCTTTCAAAGACTTCCAAGTGTTTCAAATGGATGTCAAAAGTGCTATCCTGTATGGCCTCCTGGAACAAGAAGTATATGTCAACCAACCTCCTGATTTTGAAGACCCTCACCATCCCAACAAGGTGTGCAAGCTAATCAAAGCTTTGTATGGTCTCAAACAAGCACCTAGAACCTGGTATGAAACTCTTTCTAACTACATTCTAGAGAATGGCTACAGGAGAGGGGCTATTGACAAAACATTTTTTGTTAAAACTGTTGGTAATGATATGTTGATGGTACAAATTTATGTTGATGATATTATTTTTGGTTCCTCTAATATTGTCTTGTGCAAGGAGTTTGAAACTTTGATGCAGTCTAAGTTTGAAATGAGCTCCATGGGAGAATTAACATTCTTCTTAGGGTTGCAAGTGAAGCAAACTACAGATGGTATCTTTCTGAACCAATCAAAGTACATCCAAGACATGTTGAAGAGATTTGACATGCTAACTTGCTCAAGTGCCAAAACTCCCATCTCCACTTCCCACAAGTTAACCAATGACTTAAGTGGCAAGCTAGTGGATGTGCACTTGTACAGAGCTATGATAGGCTCTCTGATGTATCTCACTGCTAGCAGACCTGATATCATGTTCAGTGTTTGCTTATGTGCGAGATATCAGTCCTCACCAAACGAGTCACATATGCTAGCTGTTAAGAGGATCTTCAAGTATCTGAAGGGGCAACCAAAACTGGCTTTGTGGTATCCCAAGAACTCTGATTTCTCCTTCAGAGCATTCACAAACAGTGATTATGCTGGTTGTGACATTGATAAGAAATCAACTTCAGGTGGATGTCAATTCCTATGAGAAAGACTTGTCTCATGGCAATGTAAGAAGCAAACTTGTGTTTCCACTTCAACTGCAGAAGCTGAGTATATTGCTGCTTCAAGTTGTTGTAGCCAAGTCCTTTGGATCCAAAATCAAATGCTTGACTATGGGATCACATTCTTGGAAACTCCCATTTTTGCAGAGAACAACAGTGCCATTTCAATCATCAACAATCCAGTGAAGCACTCCATGACCAAACACATTGACATAAGGTATCACTTTAATAGAGATTGTGTAGAAAAGCATTTAATCAAACTATTCAAAGTTCACACTGATCATCAATTGGCAGATCTGTTTACAAAAGCCTTTGATGAGGCAAGATTCTTCTACCTCATCACAGCCATTGGGATGATGAACTTTGAATAAGACTTTTCACAATTTTAATAAAAGAAAGGCATGTGCTGAAAAGCCCGTCTCTTGATACAAAAAGAAAAGGAAAATGAAAATCTCTAGTGTTAATCAGACAACATTTCAGTTCATAGTCAGTAACTGCTGTTAAAACTATGGATAATTAACACAAATTTTCAAAAATCATGTGTTTTGGATTTCCGGTTCAAGTTCAGGTACAACCTGAGAAAACAACTTTTGAAATTCACCGGGTGAACTTCAACCGAAAAAATGCTTTAAATATGATGTGGAGAATTATTTTGAAAACAATTTTTCAAGCGGAAAATATGTCCGCTTGATGTTCAGACGGAAGAATTTTAGTTTTTAAAATAAAGGAGAAAATGGGTTCCGCTTGAACTTCCGGGTCAACAAAGTCAAAATCATGTGTTTAATTACCCGGAAGGCACAATTTTCTAAGCGGATATATTTATTTACCCATTAAGTTTTTAACTGTTTAAAATCCGAGGTTTCAGTAAATTTACTTTTGGATAAAGACATGCTTTGCCCTGTTGTATCGTATAACCCATAAAGCATCTGTCCCATCAGTTACTGAACCGTCTGTTTCAATTCTCTCTCCTCCACGTCATCACCGAAAAGGTAAAAATCCCTAATTTACCGTCGTTTTCCCCATTTCTCTCAACCCCACTCAGAAATTACTCCCAAATTTCTCTCAAAACCTCTCCGATAAACTTTCCGATTAACCGTCAATATTCTCCAAACTTGTATCAACAATGGCTTCCAAAGCAAAGGCGAGTGGCAAGAAGCCAATCGGTGATTCCAAGTTCCCTGTAGAGCATAACCTGGTGGCATACCTAGAACCACCAAGCAAAACTGATATCTACAACGGCATGATAGACTTCATCAAAAGTTCTCTTCTTCATCATGCGCTCACTGTTGAAGCCAAAATTTTCGAAGAAGCGATGGAAGACTTTTGGTTTCATGCTAGGGTTACCGAAGGAGAAAATGGTAGTGACAAAATTTTGTCGACTGTTCAGGGAAAAGAAGTGGAAATCGATGAAGCTAAGGTGCGGAAATTGTTGAAGTAGAGAGATGAAAGTGGATATGAAACGGTCAACCACAAGAAATACCTCCGTCTGTTCAGAGATCTTGGATATGGTGGTTCCCTGTAGAGCAAAACCATCAAGAAGGGGCAGTTACCATACAAATGGAGGTTTTTGGCTCACACAATTCTGGTGTGCCTATCTCCAAAGAAGGGTGGATTCGACGAACTGGCCAGTGAACAGGCCTCCGCCTTCTATGCTGTGGTAAAAAGTGAAAACTTTAATTTTTCCAAACTTATTTTTCAAGCCCTAAAATCAAATGTCCAACCTGAATAAATCTACCTGTACCCCAGATTTTTAACTTACATTCTCAAAGAAGAATACCCCCAAATTGTTTGGCTTGGTACAATTTTGCACCAAAAATTTCTTAATGAGAAAACTTTTTCAAACCTTGCTTTAAACAAGTCTGCATTTCTTGGAAGGGACACTGACTATCCCTTACCAATTCCAAAGCAGTTTCCTGATTAACCTGCTACTGCAGAGGTTCAACCGGAAACTGTAGCAGCAACTGAGCCCCAAGCTCAAGATGACAGAGCTGTAAACCCAACAGCCTCTGATCCCACATCTGTCCCAGCTTCCTCTTCTTTCAAAACCTTTCAATCCAAAAAGAGGAAAGCTTCCACAAACACTACTACTGCCACCTCCTCATCCAACTCACCTCCTGTCATTTTCAAAAGACAGAGAAATGTGGTCACTGGGTCTCCTCCACCTATTACCACCAACCAACCCGAAGCTTCTAACCCCGTCCAAGGCAAAAATCCTAAACGGAAACTGGTTAAAGTGGGATTTTCTCTTAGGGATGAACCTTCAGTTGAGGGGGAGTCATTAGAAGCAGATGTACCTTCCCCATCTGAACATTTTTCACCCCTACAACCTCTGTCACCTAGGAGTGACAGTGCTCTCAATCTTGGCCTAGATGAAGGTGTTATTAACTCACCTACCTCATTACATGAGAACATCCTGATAGGCCAGGACCCTGTCGCACTGTACCCACACTCCTCACCGGAGGTGAATCTCAGGATTCAGGAAGAGATTCATGCAAAAAAGGCTGCTGCTGCCCAAGAATCCCCACTGGATCTTGGTGTCAGCATTAACTTCAATAAGACCCAATTTGCGGCAATCTTCTCTGAATCAGCACCTGGAAGTCCTTTATTGGAACCAAGGGTTGCTGAAACAGATGAAGAGAATCCCAGGTGCCAAGAAGCCATGGGTACCAATGCTGATCAATCTAGGATTGATAGTTTGGTTTTGTCCAAGGATGCCGGCAAAAAGCCAGTTGAGGACAGTTATACACTACCTGAATTGACGAAATTGTACCTTTCACTCCAAGCACAGGTTGATTCTTTGAATGCAACTGTTGCTCATTTGGTGTAGGCTGATCCCACTCATACTGAAGCAGGTCCTTCAAACCCTGTCAGAGAAGCTGATGAAGCTGTTATTGCTGATGACGCTGATACTGTCAAATTGGGGGAGAAGATGCCCTCAAGGCCTGTTATTTCAGAGATTGAAGAAGTGGAAAGGATATCGGCTGAAGTTAGAGCCACAGCCTATGAAAGAATTGGTGTCAATCCCTTCTCTGTTGAAGAAAGTTGGGTGAACATGAAATGCAGTCAACTCATTGCTATTTCTCCTTTTGAGGACCCCAACCTCACTGAGCTTGTACAGTCATCTATGCTGATTGATGGTGCTCTCCCTGAGCACATCAACATGATCACGACACTCCTCAAAGATGTCATTTTTCCGGCTGAAAGAGCCAGTGATCAAGTGGTAGGAAATATTGCCTCCACCAGCAAGGCAGCATTTGATGTTGAAGAGAGCACTGCAACTGTTGCAGTTGCTACATTTACTGAAGGAGGAGACGAAAATTTAATAAGTGAAGAAGAAGGCACAGAAGTGCTGGAGATTGCTGACAAAGAACCTGAAGTCACCCAACCTTCGGTGGTGACTGAAGGTCAAATTTCCGTTCAAGCGGAAGTTCAACCGGAAGTTCAAGTGGTAGCTGAGCTGAATGTTCAACCGGAAATTCAACCGGAAGAGCAAAGAAGTGAAGGAGCAGAGGATATAGCAGCAACTCTGATAGCTTTAAGGAGCACTGAGCCAATTCAAACTGAAAAACCTGTTCAAGCTGAAATTGCTAAAACCATTCAACAGGTAACTCAAACTCCTGAAGCTGAGGCTATAGTGAAGATGGTAGAAGATGCCAAAAGGGCAGCAGAGGATGAGAGGCTTGCCAAAGAACTATAAGAGGAGTATGATCTGTATCTGCAAAAACAGTGTGTTTGAACAACTTACTTGAAGAGGCAAAGACTAGGTCTTTCAACTGGAGACTAAAGGATTATGATCTGGAAGCAGTGACTGAAACTGATAGGGAGACGTTAATTTCTATTGCTTCTCAATTGCCTACCAGGTTGACAAAGAATGATGAGAACTACATCCTACTGAAAAAGATACAAAGGGCACTTGTGGTCAAAAATTTGAAAACAGAGGAAGAGGTAGCTCAGATGCAAGTTAGGGGACTTTGCAGCTTGATAGATTCAACTTTTCATGAGCTTAAAGGAGAAATTGCTGCTGTCAATCCTAATTTGGTGATGCCCTCACCATCAGAGCTCATCTCAGGTACAACTACTGTAAATGTTAAACCTGAATTTTCTGACATTGCAGATGTACAACCTCCATCTTCTTTCACTTATAACCCAAACCATATGCCCACAACAATTCCATCTATCTTACAGTCACTTGCCATCACACCCTACAAACCTCCCTCCATCTCCAAGAAAGTTGCCACCAAAGTTGCTAATCCCAAGTACAGAACAGATAACTTTACTCCCATTGCTCCTCTCAAGAAAAAAGCCTCCACCTACCATAGACTTCTCTGATATCTTTCCTCCTACTCCACCTTCAAGCCCTACACCAGAAGCTAATAGACCACCAACACAAACTTCCCTACCTCCACCCACCTTCAAAGAACCATCTGCCACCACTATCAAACCTACTGAAGTTCAACCCAGTCCTTCCTCTCAATCCTCAAAGGGCAAAGCTCCAAAACAAATAGAATCAACTGATGATTCTAATGAGGAAAACAAAATGAGAAAAAGAAGACTTCTGCATCACAAAATAAAGAGAGAACAAAGGCCAAGGAAGAAAGGGCCACCCAGGCAAAACAAAATTGTTGGGTGGACAGTTAATCAAGACACCTTTGACTTCAAATTCCAATGCCTAAGTAGAATCACCAGAGTAGTGAATGCTCATCTTGCCACCAGAATGCTTAACATCTCCCAAATATCGGATATCTATGCTAAATTGCAAGGGATAATGAGTTTGTCCAGAGCTGAGCTCCTGCTGAGAATGAGCATAGAACCAAAAGTGCTCGAGCATGGATTGTTCTCTGAAACTCAGGTTGATGAAGATACTGAAGAAAAGACAACCAGTCCGATAAAATTTGTGATTTGGGAAGAAGAAGAAATTAATGTTCAAGATCAGTGGAATGAACAAGATTGGGAAGCTCTGCAACATGTTAAGGTCACCATGACCAGCATGAGTGTTCTCTCAAAAGATGTGAATGCAGGGGTTAAGTTCTTTGACAAGTAGGTCAAGGAGAAGAAAATTTTTGGGTACAAGACAGTTTTTGACGATAAACATTGAAGTCGAAGAATAATTTGACAGCATCAGCTTAGGGGAAGATTGTAACGAATATTGTGCTTGGAAGATTTCCGGCTGAAAGCCAATTTTGTATAGATCCGGCTGAAGTTGAAGTTGAAGCGGAATTCTTACTTCAAGCGGAACTGGTAGTTCAAGCGGAAAGAAGCAGTTTTGTCCCTTAGCGAATATTCCGGGTGAACTCTATTATCCACCAGATAATGAGTTCAACCGGACTTTTCCTGAGATGTCTTTTCAGCAAGTCCAATCCTGCAAAATCTTCTCGTATGCTTCTATATCTGATTCAAGCCGCTCTCCTAAAGTAGTATGGTGCTGCAAACACGCAAGATATTCCAATTGTCGATGTTTATTCTTTTGGTAGTTTGTATTTGACTTTTTAGTTTACGGCCTAGATTAGATCGCATGAGATCAATGGCTGTCATAGATCTCATCAGCACTATATATAGCTTAGTTAGCTCTAGTTTACACATCACGATTATCTTTGTTGTCATCAGTTCTTGAACAACTTGTAATAGTGTAGCTTCGAGTTAATGCAAATAGTGCCGAGTATTTGATACTTTGTTGTTACTATATCTTTGCAAATCAAGCTTCTACATTATACACAAGAACTTAATATTGCTTGAGTAAAGTGAAATATAACTTTAATTCCGCAGGGTTATATTTGCGAGTAAAGGGCTTTGTTTAAGTTTAACTCTAACTTTTAACGATCCTACAATTATGTTTTCCACCATGCATTGTCGTGCATGATAATATCCCCTATTCCCAATATTAGTGTTATGTCATGAAAGAACTTTTAAATGGCAAGATAAAATTCATTATAGTTCCCAATTGTGGTATAAAAATATACTAAAGCTTCAAAATGTTCTATTGTATGTCTTCTCCCCTAAACCGAAACATTAAAAGTAGGGGCCGTAAACTCACCTAGAGTGCGTGCCACAGAATAATCCAAACGTCTCAAACAAGTGTTGAATCTCCTAGACTTTACCTATGACACGTAAAAGTGTAAGTGCACGTTGTGTTTAACTAGACATCTCGTTGTATTTAAACAACGCTAGTTTTGACCATGTTGACCCGATGACACATTGGTGATTGTTGAGCGAGGGTGAATATATACCATAACACATATGCACAACATATCATGTTATCACTCAAGAAATATTCAAGTCTCCTACACTATTGTTCACCATCCGACACGTACAATGTAAGATTGACAGGGCGACCTTACAAGATCTTGTCTTTCGTATCGAAGAGGGAGACTTAGGATTTGTACATCTGTACAGTTTCACAATCAAGTAAACATCTTTACACCGTTCATGCATCCTAGCATACGTATACACAATGGTTTGTTGGAAATAGGGTATCCTGACCCGACAAATGTGGTAAATTAAATAAATACTAATTAATTGTTCATTAGTATTAAAACGAACTATGTGGTAGATTAAATAAATACTTGGTTATTTATTTAATTAAAATGACAAAATTAATTCGACCAAAAATGCTCGTAAAATAAACAAACTGACTGATCAGTTGTTACTGGATTTAACATACAGATCAGTATGGTGGACTGATGGAAATCGCGACCGGGCCCAGTCCGTCAGTGTCCCGGTCCGTGATTTTTAATTAAGTAGGGAGAGAGAGGTTAATTGTCAAACAAGTTATCAAAAACCCTAATCTCCACACTCTCTCTCTCTCTCTCTCTCTCTCTATATATATATATATATATATATATATATATATATATATATATATATATCTTGCATCGATCTCCAAGTCGGCGCCACCCTAGCCGCCGCCGACCGCCGTCCGACGCCACCACCATGGTTCCTTGTTGTTCCGATGGATCCCCGTTTAGCCAGTATTTGCTCGCGAATCGAAAAGGAAGCTGCAGCCGCCCAAGCCGAAGCTGAATCCGCGACCCGAGCCGCAGCCGTGGCCCAAGCCGCCGTCGGCGCCTCCTCCGCCGCATTGCCGGTCGACCACCGGCCGGTGGTCCTCGCGTTGTCGGCGCAGCCGAGGCCACCGCGCCCTGTCCTCTCGTCATGGCCCGCGCCGCTCTACCCGACGGCCACCGCCACCGCGTCACCGCCTATCACCGGTGACGAGATTTTCGTAGTTGGCCCAAATGTTTTGGCCCTTTCATGTATTTCAAAATTTTGGTTTATCGGACCCGGTTTTTGGGTTTCAAAGTTGTACAAAATCTAGAGCTAGGTTGCTATTTTGTAATTGTAAATTTTGTAAAATCCAAGACTCGAAGACTGGATATACGCCGAAGGGATGTCAAAGAAAGTGTGAGCTGAATCGGATCCAAGAACGCACAGAGTTGCCTCCTTGGTTGTTCACCGTTTATTGTATTTAATTTTAATTAAATATGTCCCTCATGATCTCGCTTGTATGGCTTGAGCGAGATCAAGACCTAATGCCGTTAAGCACACAATAATCCATTCGCGACAACTTAGTAATTTTAATTAGGTTAAATTAATTTACTAGTCCCGAGTGGTGATAGGGTTTATCGTTCGTGTCTGACGATAATTAAATATTAAAAGTAATTAATATCCCTATATGGTAATTCTTAAAACTGATAGTTCGTGTCATCCTATCTCAAGTCGAACTTGGAACGTATTTACCGGAGCATAAGTGTTGGAGTATTTCAACACCGCACTTGGTGCCGAGGGTGCCTTCTAAGGTGAGGACATTGGAGTATTTCAACACCGTGTCATCACTTTGACCATTTAGGATTACTATCGCTTTAGACGTATATGTTCGTAGTGTTGGAGCATTTCAACACCGCGCCACGGATGTGTATTGCTAAAGTGGGCACGGATGAGGCTAAACGTATCGCAAAATACAATTGTATGTATATAGTGGCCTCATACTGAGAGTTGTGACTTGAGTCTCACAATTGCAACCGTTGTCAGTTTGTTTACACGGCTTTGCTCCTGAGGCTCATTTGGCGGTCTCAAGTAATGTCGCCTAAACGAATTCTTGATTTCTCAAAAATAAACTTTACCAACTTTTCATTGTTTCCTCCAATTCATGGGTATTTGATACTGGATGTGTTTATCACATCGTTAATGTTTTGCAGGAACCTGAGAAGTGGAAGAAGACAGAATGAGGCTGCATGGACCTCATCGTTGGTGACGGGAAAAAGGTCCCAGTACTTGCTACCGGCACATATTCTTTTTCATGCTCTCCAGGCCTTGTAGTTACTTTAGTTAACTGTTTGTATGCACCTGGTTTATCCAGAAACATTATTTCTGTCTCTTCATTGTTTGAACAATGTTTTCGGTATAAATTTAATGGAAATATGATTTCTGCTTACCTTAATTATATCTTTTATTTCGAGGCTAAACCTCGACATGGTATATATGCGATAGACGCTCAAACAAACGATCAACTCTATCATTTTTCTAAAAAAAGCAAAGTTGATAGTAACGAATCCTCGTTATGGTACCATAGGCTTGGTCACATAAGCAAGGCCCGCATCAAGAAGTTGCAAACTGCTGGGATTCTTGAATCCCAAGATGCATATTCCTTCGATGAATGCGAATCGTGCTTATCTGGTAAACTTACCAAGTCACCCTTCACCCACACAGGTGAACGGGGCCAAGGATTGTTAGGCATTATTCACACCGATGTGTGTGGACCCTTTCGAACCGAAACGAGAAATCGTGAACGGTACTTCATGACTTTCATCGATGACTACAGCAGATATGCCTATGTCTATCTGATGAAACACAAGCATGAAACTTTTGAAAAGTTCAAAGAGTTTCAAAAAGAAGTACAAAATCAGTTGAGTCGAACTATTAAAATACTTCGATCTGATAGAGGTGGTGAATACCTAAGCGCTGAATTCCTGAATCATCTGAAGGAATGTGGAATTCTTTCACAACCTACTCCTCCTGGCACACCCCAATTAAATAGCGTAAGTGAAAGGAGGAATCGAACTCTGCTTAACATGGTTCAATCGATGATGTGCAGGACCACCTTGCCACATTCCTTTTGGGAATATGCCATCTTGACCGCTGCTCGCCTAATAAATCTGGCACTGACCAAGAAAGTAGAGAAGACCCCGTATGAGATATGGCATGGTTCTCTTCCTAAACTATCATACCTCAGGGTATGGGGATGTGATGCTTATGTTACCAGCGAATCTGATAACAAGCTCGATCCCCGATGCGAAAGGGTAACTTTCGTTGGATAGTATAGTAATACCGGTTATTACTTTTACCATCCTGATGCAAACACTATTTCCATCAAAAGGAAAGGTAAATTCCTTGAGAAAGAGTTTCTTACTCGATGAACGAATAGCGATCTAGTGGATCTTGAAGAAACTCGAGATACACCTAACCCAGAGACGGTCGTTGCGTCTGACCGACAAATGGTTGTCGCCCCATCAGACCCAAGCACAAGCGCAAGCGTTCGTAGGAGCGAAAGGACGCGCAAAGAGCCTGATAGATACCTTGGATATCATGAGGCCTTTGACGTTCTGTTAATAGCCGATTCTAACGATGAGCCTACTAACTACAAAGTTGCTATGTCAGATCCGGAATCTGAAAAATGGCTTGAAGTCATGAACGCTGAGATGCAATCCATGCGTGACAATCACGTCTGGGATTTGATTGAGCTACCCCCGGCACTCGGGCAGTAGGGAGCAAGTGGATCTTTAAAATAAAAACTGACATGCATGGGAATGTGCAAACCTACAAGGCACGGCTTGTAGCGAAAGGTTTCACTCAAACCCAAGGGATTGACTATGACGAAACCTTTTCACCCGTTGTCATGATCAAATCTATCAGGATTCTCCTTGCCATAGCCACATACCATGATTATGAGATATGGAAAATGGACATTAAACCGCTTTCCTGAACGGACAACTCGAAAAGGATGTCTACATGGTTCAGCCTGATGGTTTTGTCGATCCAGAGAATCCAAATAAGGTTTGCAAGCCAAGCAAGTCCATTTATGGACTCAAGCAAGCATCTCGAAGCTGGAATCTTCGTTTTGATCAAAAGGTCAAAGAGTTTGGTTTTGATCAAAATAAAGATGAACCTTGTGTTTACAGAAAGGCAAGTGGGAGCGTTGTATCGTTTCTCGTACTGTACGTAGACGATATACTGATCATAGGAAACAACATACCCATGCTTAACGAAGTTAAGAAATGGTTTTCATCTTGTTTCACTATGAAAGATCTTGGAAAAGCCGCTTACATTCTGGGAATTAAAATTCACAGAGATCGATCTAAGCGCCTTTTGGGTCTCAGTCAAAGCACATACGTTGATAAGATCATAGCTCGGTTTAACATGAGCAACTCTAAGAGAGGAGCCATTCCCATGACTAAGGGAACAATCTTGGACAAATCTCAAGCACCTAAAACGGAGCAAGAGATAATCCAAATGGCATCGATCCCATTTGCCTCTGCTATTGGATCTATCATGTATGCCATGCTCTGCACACGACCGGATGTCTCGTATGCACTGAGCGTGACTAGTCGGTACCAGCAGACACCAGGAATAGCTCACTGCACGGCTATAAAGAACATGTTGAAATACTTGAGAAACACCACAGATATGTTTCTCGTATATGGAGGTGTTGATGAAGAGCTCACTGTAAGGTGTTACATTGACGCTAATTTTCAGACTGATCGAGATGATTCTCGCTCATAGTCGGGATTCGTATTCACTCTTAACGGAGGGGATGTTTCCTGGAGAAGCTCAAAACAGCCAGTAGTAGCCGATTCTACTACTGAATCCGAATACATAGCCGCCTCAGAAGCTGCTAAGGAAGCTGTGTTGATGAAGAAGTTCATATCCGATCTCGATGCCATGCCAAGCATTAGGCAGCCCATCGATATGTTGTGCGATAACACAGGTGCTATAGCTCAAGCCAAAGAGCAAGGGTCTCATAAGAAGGCCAAGCACATCCTGAGGAAGTTCCACTACATAAGAGAAGTAGTCGACATAAATGAAATTAAAATAAGCAAAGTACACACAAATCAAAACTTAGTTGATCCTTTCACTAAACCTATGACTCAGGAGACTCATGTACGCCACAGAGAAGCGATAGGGCTTAGATTAGCTAAAGACATGTTTTGATTTAGTATATGGATGTATGAACACCAACATTTATCTATCTTATTCTTATTCCATCTGTTTTATGCAATAATGAATTACATAACTGTGTTCACTATTAATACGTTTAATCCTTGGACAATAAGTTCTTGTCCTAAATGTCCGTAGTCGATTAGTTTAGTGGGAGCTATACTAAAGTAAGACTATTGTGACTACTTTAACCTTAAAGACGTTTAACGTTCAAACTCATGGACCTCATTGGTGAATGACGTTGGACGTAACTCGCATCATGCAATGTAAACATGGAAGTATTTCTTGCTTGATTAATGCATGCTCTAATGTTTCCTTAGACCTGAGACGCATATTCGAACTCCCTTCTACTAAAGAACATTCTTTGATTGTAGCCTAACGTTGTCGCGTAACTGCCAACCATAACGGTTACTTTTGGGAATGGCTCAGAGGTTTAGTGGGAGTTGTATGCCTCAACAAGGAATTCTGTACACTTGCTTCGGCAACTGTTGGACATAACGGCGCCTCGCTGGTTCCAAGTGATAAGTGTGAGGCCTCACCCAAACTTACTGTGTGTTTGTTGGATCACTTCGAATTATATCAGGAATGAAAATCGATGAATTGTATATGAGAGTCCATGTCTCATAATTCATCGGTTTCTTTTACAGAAAGGAACATATGACAATGAATGCACAAGTCATAAGTCTGCTTGATCGTCAATCAGATATACTTTGGCTGAAGACTTAAAGTGTCAATATTGGTTGGTGTAGCCATACATAGCTAGAGGGCCTCTGACTGCGCTCGTTAAACTGTCGCGTTCAGTCCAAGTGGGAGACTGTTGGAAATAGGGTGTCCTGACCCGACAAATTAACGAACCCGACCGACATTGACCCGTAAGAGTTACACCCGGGTCAACGGACTATAAAACTGATTAATTGTTAATTAGTATTAAAACGAACTATGTGGTAAATTATATAAATACTTGGTTATTTATTTAATTAAAACGACAAAATTAATTCGGCCAAAAATGCTCGTAAAATAAACAAACGGACTGATCAGTTGTTACTGGATTTAACATACAGATCAGTATGGTGTACTGATGGAAATCGCGACCGGGCCCATTTTGTTAGTGCCCCGGTCCGCGATTTTTAATTAAATAAGGAGAGAGAGGTTAATTGTCAAACAAGTTATCAAAAACCCTAATCTCCACTCTCTCTCTCTCTCTCTCTCTTGCGTCGATCTCCAAGTCGGCGCCACCCTAGCCGCCGCCGACCGCCGTCCGACGCCACCACCATGGTTCCTCGCTGTTCCGATGGATCCCCGTTTAGCAAGTATTTGCTCGCGACTCGAAAAGGAAGCTGCAGTCGCCCGAGCCGAAGCCGCAGCCCGAGCCGAAGCCGAAGCCGCGACCCGAGCCACAGCCGCGGCCCAAGCCGCCGTCATGCCTCCTCCGCGGCACCGCCATTCGATCGCCGGCCGGTGGTCCTTGTGCTGCCGGCACAGCCAAGGCCACCGCGCCCCGTCCTCTCGTCGTGGCCCGCGCCGCTCTACCCGCCGGCCATTGCCACCGTGTCACCGCCCTGTCACCGGTGACAAGATTTTCATAGGGACTGTTCCAGTTGCGATCCCGGTGGAGAAAGTTTTGTCACTACCCCCGTGGTAACCCTACCACTGGCGCCACCACTGCCGCCGCCGCCACCTATGGCCGCCGCCGCCATTGATGATCTGTCTCGCAAGTTCGAGTCAGAAGTCTCAGTTCGTCCTAGCGCGAACCTGTTGAATCCGGGTGTCTCGAGCGGTTGCTCGGATCCCGCCAAGGTATATCTAACTCGTTTAGATATTTAATTTTTTTATTTATTATAAATAAATGTTTCCTATGTTTGTTGCGTAAGGTGATTGATCATGTTGCAGTAATATTTGCGTGTTTTATTTAAATCGTTTCCGCTGCCAAATTAATATAGTATTAATTTATATTAAACCGGTTTTAATCGGATAATAATTAAAATTGGTAACCCGGATATCCACTGTAAAACCCAACAGTGGTATCAGAACCATTATCACCGCACGCAAACCAGAACCGGTTTTTTCATAACCGGTAGTTCCCAATTTCGATAAAAATCCAAGTTGCGAATTAGAACTAATTTACTAAATTATTTTAATTCTATATAAATTTTATTATTGTGTGTTACGGCTGACCCCTATTTTAAAATTACATAATTGTTTATGTCGTGGCGTGTTTGTTTTTCTCTAGCTGGCCCAAATGTTTTGGCCCTTTCATGTATTTCAAAATTTTGGTTTATTGGACCCGGTTTTTGGGTTTCAAAGTTGTACAAAATCTAGAGCTAGGATGCTATTTTGTAATTGTAAATTTTGTAAAAACCAAGACTCGAAGACTGGACACACGCCGAAGGGATGTCAAAGCAAGTGTGAGCTGAATCGGATCCAAGAACACACAGAGTTGCCTCCTTGGTTGTTCACAGTTTATTGTATTTGATTTTAATTAAATATGTCCCTCATGATCTCGCTTGTATGGCTTGAGCGAGATCAAGACCTAATGCTGTTAAACACACAATAAGCCATTCGCGATAACTTAGTAATTTTAATTAGGTTAAATTAATTTACTAGTCCCGAGTGGTGATAGGGTTTATCGTTCATGTCTGACGATAATTAAATATTAAAAGTAATTAATATCCCTATATGGTAATTCTTAAAACTGATAGTTCGTGTCATCCTATCTCAAGTCGAACTTGGAACGTATTTACCGGAGCATAAGTGTTGGAGTATTTCAACACGGCACTTGGTGCCGAGGGTGCCTTCTAAGGTGAGGACATTGGAGTATTTCAACACCTTGTAATCACTTTGACCATTTAGGATTACTATCGCTTTAGACGTATATGTTCGTGGTGTTGGAATATTTCAACACCGCGCCACGGATGTGTATTGCTAAAGTGGGCACGGATGAGGCTAAACCTATCGCAAAATACAATTGTATGTATATAGCGGCCTCATACTGAGAGTTGTGACTTGAGTCTCACAATAGCAATCGTTGTCAGTTTGTTTACACGGCTTTGCTCCTGAGGCTCATTTGGCGGTCTCAAGTAATGTCGCCTAAACGAATTCTTGATTTCTCAAAAATAAACTTTACCAACTTTTCATTGTTTCCTCCAATTCATGGTATTTGATACTGGATGTGGTTATCACATCGTTAATGTTTTGCAGGAACCTGAGAAGTGGAAGAAGACAGAACGAGGCTGCATGGACCTCATCGTTGGTGACGGGAAAAAGGTCCCAGTACTTGCTACCGGCACATATTCTTTTTCATGCTCTTCTGGCCTTGTA
Organism: Deinandra increscens subsp. villosa; assembly: GCA_039602395.1. Classification (NCBI taxonomy): domain Eukaryota; kingdom Viridiplantae; phylum Streptophyta; class Magnoliopsida; order Asterales; family Asteraceae; genus Deinandra; species Deinandra increscens. The sequence goes on along the minus strand of JBCNJP010000007.1, from coordinate 88,568,124 downwards.
GTTACTTTAGTTAACTGTTTGTATGCACCTGGTTTATCCAGAAACATTATTTCTGTCTCTTCATTGTTTGAACAAGGTTTTCGGTATAAATTTAATGGATATATGATTTCTGCTTACCTTAATTATATCTTTTATTTCGAGGCTAAACCTCGACATGGTATATATGAGACAGACGTTCAAACAAACGATCAGCTCTATCATGTTTCTAAAAAAAGCAAAGTTGATAGTAACGAATCCTCGTTATGGTACCATAGGCTTGGTCACATAAGCAAGGCCCGCATCAAGAAGTTGCAAACTGCTGGGATTCTTGAATCCCAAGATGCAGATTCCTTCGATGAATGCGAATCGTGCTTATCTGGTAAACTTACCAAGTCACCCTTCACCCACACAGGTGAACGGGGCCAAGGATTGTTAGGCATTATTCACACCGATGTGTGTGGACCATTTCGAACCGAAACGAGAAATCGTGAACGGTACTTCATAACTTTCATCGATGACTACAGCAGATATGCCTATGTCTATCTGATGAAACACAAGCATGAAACTTTCGAAAAGTTCAAAGAGTTTCAAAAAGAAGTACAAAATCAGTTGAGTCGAACTATTAAAATACTTCGATCTGATAGAGGTGGTGAATACCTAAGCGCTGAATTCCTGAATCATCTGAGGAACGTGGAATTCTTTCACAACCTACTCCTCCTGGCACACCGCAATTAAATGGCGTAAGTGAACGGAGGAATCGAACTCCATCCATGACAATGTTGTGGCCACCAAAACTCCATAACAGTAGCAAATCGGATCAAAAACAGTCTTCAAAATCTGGAAATCTTCAAGAACACGAAGAACACCATGAAACACACACTAGTGTGTGTTTTTCCAGATCTGCCCAAGCCGTTGAGAATCAGACGAAACGGATGCTTCCAATGGATCCGGAACGCGTTTTCCACTGAGAATCATACCTTACTTCATCCAAATCCATGAAGAAAAACCTAGAAAACTAAGAATCAAGCCCAAAAATCTTCAAAAACCCTAAAAACGGGAAAAACTCCAAAGTTACGAAAAACAGCTCTGATCATCAATTTTCTCACTGATTTGAACAAGATGAAGATAAACAATCATCAGATAGACTCCATGAACAATAACCTAACATCTAACAACATCAGATCTGTCCAGAATCCATCAAAAATGAAGAAAAATGAGAAAAAGTCTCCAAAAATGAGTTTTCATCATCTTCAAGCTCAAAATCCATATTCGAGTGACCAGATTCATGGTGAGATGAATCTGATCGGTACCCCACTCTGATACCATTTGTCATGACCGATTCTCACATCAAGAATCCTGATCTTGAGCAAGAACAAAGGTTCAGATTCGAAAAACTCAGAAAAACGAGATGAAGATGAAGATGAGAAGAATCAATGGAATCATCATAAACATAAGAAAGATGATAAACAAGTCGAATGATTTCATTAATCGAATGCTTACAATCAAGAAATCATGACAAACACTCTCTCATGGAAATTCATGACTCACTCTCTCTCTCTAGAATGGAAATCTCACACTCTACAAGAAATTCATCATCTCCACACTCAGAGACTCTTTCTTGTAATGGGCACCCTCACTATATATATAGTGAGGGTGACTAACAACAGAAACACATAAATGAACTAAACAAAATTACAAGAAAGACAAATAACATAAATATTAATTAAATCAAAATTGATTTAATTAATCCGAAGCTTGACTTGCTCGAACCGATCTTCCGTTGACTTTTACGTTGACCGTTGACCCGAACGGTTGACTTTTCCGGAAAACGGTCTTCGGTCCAAACTGTAAGCCGCGAGCATCACAACCCGCGCCTGTGAATCATTTCACATGGATTCTTCAGTCGAATGCTTCGGTAAACAGATTTGATGGCGTCAGTCACATAGATTTTAAGTTCCAACAATTCCCCCTTGACTGATGCTTTCAAATCTGTTCAACTGCTGAAGAATCGCTCTGTCGTACATCTTCAATGAATAACCGATAAACCCGAAGCAATTTGTCATAGAGATTCCCCCTCTGAATAAGCTTCTTCTGTTCTCGTTGCTCCAGTTCGAGATCCAAGTGTTCCGCTCACTCGGTTCACACGGTCGGGTACAATACTAAGAAAATGCTACATCTCGGAGTTATAACCGCAACAAACGGAATCAGATAAACCAATCAAACACCGAACATGCTCCAACTCCGGATAATCGAACCGATATCCAAATCCATAATAATTCCTCCTATTTCTCTAAATCTCTCCAAAAACATCCAGTCGGAAGCATAAAAACAGATGCGGAGAGTCGAACCGTCGCGATCGGTTGCCTAGAGAAACCAGATAAATAATCTTGAAATCGGACAATCTCACAAAAAACCGGAAGCCGGATGATGACAGTTGTGAATGATCCATAAATAAATCTTGTGTTCTGCGTGACTGGGTTGGATGTGAAAATAAAGATAATTGTCAAATCGGAGAAAAATTGAGATCCCGAGCGTAAAATAATCATAACCGGAGTCTTCGTAATTTTGGGCGAAGAAAAACGAGCTCGAAAATAAATTCCGTGAAGATTTCTGAGTTAAACGGGCGAAAACGGCTCAATCCGAAAAATTCCATCAATTTTCGTCAAGGAACGGCTTCTCGAGAAATTTAACGGATAAATTCCATTATTAACTGAGATTCCAGTTAATCCGGTTCGCAGACATCAGCACTGCATCAGCTACAAACAAAACCGTAAGACATAACGAGAAAGCTTCGTAATTAACCGGATAATAAAGCTAACCCGTCAGTGGTCGATAGCAAACGTTGCGCGTGACGTCAATAAACGAGAACCCCAATAAAATGAAATAAATCCGAGACTAATAAAAATTTTCTGAATTTCCGTCGCGGCTTTATCTCTGTTAGTCTTGAAAGAAACTGATAGAGAAAATACCCGCATTTAACGAAAATACTGAAAATAATTGTTGATGGTGAAAATCTCTCAAAGAAAGCACAATCCATGTGCCATTAATTCAGCCAATCATAATGGAGCAGAAAACTGATCCTACGGTCCATATTAATGATGATTTACGGCTGAGATGGAGGCTAGAATAGCGATCCGCATGAGATGAGGTTGGGCCAATCAGACTTGAGATAAGAAAAGCCATCTACGGCTGGAAATAAAGAGATCCAGCGGTTCAGCATATGTAATCCGTGTGAGGGGCTGACTGCCAATCAGAAGGCGGCAGCACATGCGCTTTCCAACGGTTCTTTCTTGCTGATAGGGACCACCTGCTTTTCCCTCCTCCAATCACGGTCCAACAACGAATTTTAGAAAGCTGGAGTAACCGACAACGAAGAGAGATAAACATTCCCTGCAGACCAATGAAGATCCGCCACGTCATCATCTCTATAAGAAAACTCGAGGATTCCCCAGCAAACCCTAAATATCGCCGGAAAAATGTATTCTAACCGTATCTCGGTCAATACACAACCGTTTTTTAACGAAATTTATACCAACGGACTCGTATGATCATCCTCTACAAACTTGGACGATCAAAATCTTCTTAAACGATCTCAAGCAGAAACCCAGAAACGAGTCCGCTAACCTCGAATCAAGTCCGCTAAGACGATTTCAAGTTCGCTAAGAGGTCTGGGAAGTTCGCTAACGAACAAGTCTGCTAAGCAGAAAACAAGTCCGCTAAGCACAGAAACAAGTCCGCTAAAACAGAACAAGTTCGCTAACGAGACCTCAAGTTCGCTAAGAGCAGTCAGAAGTTCGCTAACAGCCGTCAAGTTCGCTAAGAACTGATACAAGTCCGCTAAGAGGAGAACAAGTCCGCTAAAGAACTCAACAAGTCCGCTAAGCACATCTTCATATCTTCAAAACAGTTAGAGAAATCTGGAAAAATGATGAAGAATAAGAATCCTTACTTGGTGATCTTGAAACTGCCCAAAAATGATAGGAAAACCGTTATGATGCACGATGTGTGAAGCTAAACCATCCATGACAATGTTGTGGCCACCAACACTCCATAACAGTAGCAAATCGGATAAAAAACAGTCTTCAAAATCTGGAAATCTTCAAGAACACGAAGAACACCATGAAACACACACTAGTGTGTGTTTTTCCAGATCTGCCCAAGCCGTTGAGAATCAGACGAAACGAATGCTTCCAATGGATCCGGAACGCGTTTTCCACTGAGAATCATACCTTACTTCATCCAAATCCATGAAGAAAAACCCAGAAAACTAAGAATCAAGCCCAAAAATCTTCAAAAACCCTAAAAACGGGAAAAACTCCAAAGTTACGAAAAATAGCTCTGATCATCAAATTTCTCACTGATTTGAACAAGATGAAGATAAACAATCATCAGATAGACTCCATGAACAATAACCTAACATCTAACAACATCAGATCTGTCCAGAATCCATCAAAAATGAAGAAAAATGAGAAAAAGTCTCCAAAAATGAGTTTTCATCACCTTCACCATATTCAAGCTCAAAATCCAGATTCGAGTGACCAGATTCACGGTGAGATGAATCTGATCGGTACCCCGCTCTAATACCATTTGTCATGACCGATTCTCACATCAAGAATCCTGATCTTGAGCAAGAACAAAGGTTCAGATTCGAAAAACTCAAAAGAATGAGATGAAGATGAAGATGAGAAGAATCAATGGAATCATCATAAACATAAGAAAGATGGTAAACAAGTCGAATGATTTCATTAATCGAATGCTTACAATCAAGAAATCATGACAAACACTCTCTCATGGAAATTCATGACTCACTCTCTCTCTCTAGAATGGAAATCTCACACTCTACAAGAAATTCATCATCTCCACACTCAGAGACTCTTTCTTGTAATGGGCACCCTCACTATATATATAGTGAGGGTGACTAACAACAGAAACACATAAATGAACTGAACAAAATTACAAGAAAGACAAATAACATAAATATTAATTAAATTAAAATTGATTTAATTAATCTGAAGCTTGACTTGCTCGAACCGATCTTCCGTTGACTTTTACGTTGACCGTTGACCCGAACGGTTGACTTTTCTAGAAAACGCTCTTCGGTCCAAACTGCAAGCCTCGAGCATCACAACCCGCGTCTCTGAATCATTTCACATGGATTCTTCAGTCGAATGCTTCGGTAAACAGATTTGATGGTGTCAGTCACATAGATTTTAAGTTCCGACACATTCCCCCTTGACTGATGCTTTCAAATCTGTTCAACTGCTGAAGAATCGCTATGTCGTACATCTTCAATGAATAACCGATAAACCCGAAGCAATTTGTCATAGAGATTCCCCCTCTGAATAAGCTTCTTCTGTTCTCGTTGCTCCAGTTCGAGATCCAAGTGTTCCGCTCACTCGGTTCACACGGTCGGGTACAATACTAAGAAAATGCTACATCTCGGAGTTATAACCGCAACAAACGGAATCAGATAAACCAATCAAACACCGAACATGCTCCAACTCCGGATAATCGAACCGATATCCAAATCCATAATAATTCCTCCTATTTCTCTAAATCTCTCCAAAAACATCCAGTCGGAAGCGTAAAAACAGATGCGGAGAGTCGAACCGTCGCGATCGGTTGCCTAGAGAAACCAGATAAATAATATTGAAATCGGACAATCTCACGAAAAACCGGAAGCCGGATGATGACAGTTGTGAATGATCCATAAATAAATCTTGTGTTCTGCGTGACTGGGTTGGATGTGAAAATAAAGATAATTGTCAAATCGGAGAAAAATTGAGATCCCGAGCGTAAAATAATCATAACCGGAGTCTTCGTAATTTTGGGCGAAGAAAAACGAGCTCGAAAATAAATTCCGTGAAGATTTCTGAGTTAAACGGGCGAAAACGGCTCAATCCGAAAAATTCCATCAATTTTCGTCAAGGAACGGCTTCTCGAGAAATTTAACGGATAAATTCCATTATTAACTGAGATTCCAGTTAATCCGGTTCGCAGACATCAGCACTGCATCAGCTACAAACAAAACCGTAAGACATAACGAGAAAGCTTCGTAATTAACCGGATAATAAAGCTAACCCGTCAGTGGTCGATAGCAAACGTTGCGCGTGACGTCAATAAACGAGAACCCCAATAAAATGAAATAAATCCGAGACTAATAAAAATTTTCTGAATTTCCGTCGCGGCTTTATCTCTGTTAGTCTTGAAAGAAACTGATAGAGAAAATACCCGCATTTAACGAAAATACTGAAAATAATTGTTGATGGTGAAAATCTCTCAAAGAAAGCACAATCCATGTGCCATTAATTCAGCCAATCATAATGGAGCAGAAAACTGATCCTACGGTCCATATTAATGATGATTTACGACTGAGATGGAGGCTAGAATAGCGATCCGCATGAGATGAGGTTGGGCCAATCAGACTTGAGATAAGAAAAGCCATCTACGGCTGGAAATAAAGAGATCCAGCGGTTCAGCATATGTAATCCGTGTGAGGGGCTGACTGCCAATCAGAAGGCGGCAGCACATGCGCTTTCCAACGGTTCTTTCTTGCTGATAGGGACCACCTGCTTTTCCCTCCTCCAATCACGGTCCAACAACGAATTTTAGAAAGCTGGAGTAACCGACAAAGAAGAGAGATAAACATTCCCTGCAGACCAATGAAGATCCGCCACGTCATCATCTCTATAAGAAAACTCGAGGATTCCCCAGCAAACCCTAAATATCGCCGGAAAAATGTATTCTAACCGTATCTCGGTCAATACACAACCGTTAACGAAATTTATACCAACGGACTCGTATGATCATCCTCTACAAACTTGGACGATCAAAATCTTCTGAAACGATCTCGAGCAGAAACCCAGAAACAAGTCCGCTAATCTCGAATCAAGTCCGCTAAGACGATTTCAAGTTCGCTAAGAGGTCTGGGAAGTTCGCTAACGAACAAGTCCGCTAAGCAGAAAACAAGTCCGCTAAGCACAGAAACAAGTCCGCTAAAACAGAACAAGTGCGCTAACGAGACCTCAAGTTCGCTAAGAGCAGTCAGAAGTTCGCTGACAGCCGTCAAGTTCGCTAAGAACTGATACAAGTCCGCTAAGAGAAGAACAAGTCCGCTAAAGAACTCAACAAGTCCGCTAAGCACATCTTCATATCTTCAAAACAGTTAGAGAAATCTGGAAAAATGATGAAGAACAAGAATCCTTAATTGGTTATCTTGAAACTGCCCAAAAATGATAGGAAAATCGTTATGATGCACGATGTGTGAAGCTAAACCATCCATGACAATGTTGTAGCCACCAACACTCCATAACAGTAGCAAATCGGATCAAAAACAGTCTTTAAAATCTGGAAATCTTCAAGAACACGAAGAACACCATGAAACACACACTAGTGTGTGTTTTTCCAGATCTGCCCAAGCCGTTGAGAATCAGACGAAACGAATGCTTCCAATGGATCCGGAACGCGTTTTCCACTGAGAATCATACCTTACTTCATCCAAATCCATGAAGAAAAACCCAGAAAACTAAGAATCAAGCCCAAAAATCTTCAAAAACCCTAAAAACGGGAAAAACTCCAAAGTTACGAAAAACAGCTCTGATCATCAATTTTCTCACTGATTTGAACAAGATGAAGATAAACAAGCATCAGATAGACTCCATAAACAATAACCTAACATCTAACAACATCAGATCTGTCCAGAATCCATAAAAAATGAAGAAAAATGAGAAAAAGTCTCCAAAAATGAGTTTTCATCATCTTCACCATATTCAAGCTCAAAATCCAGATTCGAGTGACCAGATTCACGGTGAGATGAATCTGATCGGTACCCCGCTCTAATACCATTTGTCATGACCGATTCTCACATCAAGAATCCTGATCTTGAGCAAGAACAAAGGTTCAGATTCGAAAAACTCAAAAGAATGAGATGAAGATGAAGATGAGAAGAATCAATGGAATCATCATAAACATAAGAAAGATGATAAACAAGTCGAATGATTTCATTAATCGAATGCTTACAATCAAGAAATCATGACAAACACTCTCTCATGGAAATTCATGACTCACTCTCTCTCTCTAGAATGGAAATCTCACACTCTACAAGAAATTCATCATCTCCACACTCAGAGACTCTTTCTTGTAATGGGCACCCTCACTATATATATAGTGAGGGTGACTAACAACAGAAACACATAAATGAACTGAACAAAATTACAAGAAAGAGAAATAACATAAATATTAATTAAATCAAAATTGATTTAATTAATCCGAAGCTTGACTTGCTCGAACCGATCTTCTGTTGACTTTTACGTTGACCGTTGACCCGAACGGTTGACTTTTCTGGAAAACGGTCTTCGGTCCAAACTGCAAGCCTCGAGCATCACAACCCGCGTCTCTGAATCATTTCACATGGATTCTTCAGTCGAATGCTTTGGTAAATAGATTTGATGGCGTCAGTCACATAGATTTTAAGTTCCAACACATTCGTTTTGGGGATATGCCATCTTGACCGCTGCTCGCCTAATAAATCTGGCATTGACCAAGAAAGTAGAGAAGACCCCATATGAGATATGGCATGGTTCTCTTCCTAAACTATCATACCTCAGGGTATGGGGATGTGATGCTTATGTTACCAGCGAATCCGATGCGAAAGGGTAACTTTCGTAGGATAGTATGGTAATACCGGTTATTACTTTTATCATCCTGATGCAAACACTAATTCCATCAAAAGGAAAGGTAAATTCCTTGAGAAAGAGTTTCTTACTCGAGGAACGAATAGCGATCCAGTGGATCTTGAAGAAATTCGAGATACACCTAACCCTGAGACGGTCGTTGCGTCTGACCGACAAATGGTTGTCGCCCCATCAGACCCAAGCACAAGCGCAAGCGTTCATAGGAGCGAAAGGACGCACAAAGAGACTGATAGATACCTTGGATATCATGAGGCCTTCGACGTTCTGTTAATAGCCGATTCTAACGATGAGCCTACTAACTACAAAGCTGCTATGTCAGATCCGGAATCTGAAAAATGGCTTGAAGTCATGAACGCTGAGATGCAATCCATGCGTGACAATCACGTCTGGGATTTGATTGATCTACCCCCCGGCACTCGGGCAGTAGGGAGCAAGTGGATCTTTAAAAGAAAAACTGACATGCATGGGAATGTGCAAACCTACAAGGCACGGCTTGTAGCGAAAGGTTTCACTCAAACCCAAGGGATTGACTATGACGAAACCTTCTCACCCGTTGTCATGATCAAATCTATCAGGATTCTCCTTGCTATAGCCACATACCATGATTATGAGATATGGAAAATGGACATTAAACCGCTTTCCTGAACGAACAACTCGAAAAGGATGTCTACATGGTTCAGCCTGATGGTTTTGTCGATCCAGAGAATCCAAATAAGGTTTGCAAGCCAAGCAAGTCCATTTATGGACTCAAGCAAGCATCTCGAAGCTGGAATCTTCGTTTTGATCAAAAGGTCAAAGAGTTTGGTTTTGATCAAAATAAAGATGAACCTTGTGTTTACAGAAAGGCAAGTGGGAGCGCTGTATCGTTTCTCGTACTGTACGTAGACGATATACTGATCATAGGAAACAACATACCCATGCTTAACGAAGTTAAGAAATGGTTTTCATCTTGTTTCGCTATGAAAGATGTTGGAGAAGCCGCTTACATTCTGGGAATTAAAATTCACAGAGATCGATCTAAGCGCCTTTTGGGTCTCAGTCAAAGCACATACGTTGATAAGATCATAGCTCGGTTTAACATGAGCAACTCTAAGAGAGGAGCCATTCCCATGACTAAGGGAACAATCTTGGACAAATCTCAAGCACCTAAAACGGAGCAAGAGATAATCCAAATGGCATCGATCCCATTTGCCTCTGCTATTGGATCTATCATGTATGCCATGCTCTGCACACGACCGGATGTCTCGTATGCACTGAGCGTGACTAGTCGGTACCAGCAGACACCAGGAATAGCTCACTGCACGGCTATAAAGAACATGTTGAAATACTTGAGAAACACCACAGATATGTTTCTCGTATATGGAGGTGTTGATGAAGAGCTCACTGTAAGGTGTTACTGTGACAACCCTAACTCCCCAAGTTAACTCCGTTAAGTCTTTCCGTTAAAAACCGTTAGTTCCGTTAGACAAACATCGTTAGTCACATTACCAGTAGAAATTAACAAATTAATGCTTACCGAGACCGGATACGTCCACGATCTTTGGTTGATCACCGAACCCGACCATATGTGTTATATGATTATTTGCTTATTACCACAGTGTGAAGTTATGCAACATGCTTAATACAATCATTGTGAAATTATGTGATTTATCGAGAAAACGTGCTTACCTTACTTAGAATAAAATTTGCATGTTTTTGGTGACCAGCGAAACTACTGGGCGAAATTACAGTTTCGCCCGGTTAGCTGATGCCTGACCAGTTTCGCGTGGCCAGCGAAACTGCCAGCGAAATTGCGGGCGAAACTATCACCTTATATAAGCAAACCCAAGCTTAACTTTCTCATTTTTACCACTTCCACACAAACACACACCACTACTGCACTTCTGCTCTCTCTCAAGATTTCTGACCAGCAAGAAACAACACGACACTCTGTGATTTCCAGCCTAGAGCACCATCCATTCAAGCTAGGAGATCATCCGTGAGTCACATGAACCATCTTATGCATTTCTTGTATGTTAAACTAAAATGTATGCCTAAAATCCACATGCAATGATTTCTGCTACTGATGTGATACTTAGGGATGCTAGATGTAACATAAATTCTGCAACTTGCCTTGTATGTATGAAGATCCATGCTAGATTAGGCTATTTTTGTGAAATTGCATTTTTGACAAATTGATGACTAGAAACCATGTTTTAGGTGTTAAAATTGCTTGTATGATGTTAGTAAACGTTTAGGTATGCTAGATATTGAATTGCATGTGATACAGAAGCTGTTAGAAGGATTTTTAGGCAAATTTACGGGTTTTTCTAGCGACTAGCGAAACTGTACCTTCATCAGGCGAAACTGTGTAGCGAAACTGTGCCCATCTCCTTCTAGCGAAACTAGGCAGCGAAACTATAGTGTCGCTAGGTAAACTGACCAGACCTGACCGAACGAAATTACCAAGCGAAATTCCCTGAACGAAAGTTCAAACCAGTTTCGGGCGAAACTAGGCTAGCGAAACTGTGCCAACAGTTTCGAGCGAAACTAGCCTGGCGAAACTGCGTCACCGGGTACTGCCTAGCGAAAGTGCTGCCCGAGTACACAGCGAAACTACCCAGCGAAACTACTAGCGAAACTGTGACCAGAATCCACACTTGTACAATTGGCTTGAATGGTGTGCCATGACTTGCATGCTCTATACTATGAAAAATACTTGCTTGAACTCCTGATGAATATGAACACTTGTGTATGATCAACCATCGGTGTCGCGTGTCGTTATGTCGTGTCGTACTTTCCAATGTGCTAATGTTATGGTCTTAGCGGTATAGCCAAAAGTTAAACAACCTAACACCTAAGACCTTAATGTGATTATTAGGTCCTCGTTAACAATCATAACCGGGTTTATTTGAAGAATAAGCTGAGCAACCTAAGGTGAGTTCATTACTATACACTGTTATGTCCTTTCAGGGATGATAACGAGCAACGGTAAGGTATTTCTTACTAAGTAAACTTTTCCGACCAAATATCATATGTATCATTGAATTGATTTATAAACTAAAAAGTCCTTACATTCGGGCCGTTAATATAGAATAGCTAGGTGATGTTGAGTAGTACTACTGGGGATTGACACCCCCGCCCAGCGGTGCACGGGATGCACCAACCCGACTGGAGGTCGGACTGGGACCAATGTTACCCTACCCTCCGTGGTCTTTCAGGACACGGGAAGGCAAAATCCGTAGGTAATACCTATACGTTGTCAGCTTCGGTTGCGAACAATTCAAATGAGCATAACTCAGGCTAGCTACCTACGATATGGAAAACTTACTAAACCTATGATATTGATTGCGTTTTACCTTTCTTTGATCATAAAACTTCGGTCTACTCGTGACGGGTAGACTGCTTAGTGAACTCACCAGCCTTGGCTGACACTTGATTGTTGAATGCTTTTCAGGTCGCTAGGAGGATCATCGAAGGCATCGGCAGCGGCAGTACAGGACGTTATCTTTTGAATTAAAAACAATATTTCCAATCAGTTGAACTAAACATTTTGTAAACAATGTCTGTAACTCTTTTTATGCTTCCGCTAAAACCGTTAAATTCATTTGGGTCTGTAATAACTGCGCCTTATTTATTTAAATTTAAACTCTGTTTATGGCTTGGTTGTAACTGAAGTCTGGGATCCTGGTCTGGATCATACCCTCACGCGGTTAAACTCCGTTAGGTGGAAATTGGGGGTGTGACAGATTGGTATCAGAGCCCTTGGTTACAGCGAACCAGAACATTTTCAAAAGGTAAAATTTCTGAACTGTAACTGTTTTTGAGAACTTTGGTTACAACCCGTTCCGCAAGGTACTGCCCCGCGCGCTGAAGATGATCCTCATTTAAAATTCTGGTATTGTGACGGTAATAAAACCTGAAAATTTCGGGTGGAAATTTTTCTCTCACTAATCATGTAAATGAGTGCCTTAATGTGAACTATACTAATACGTAACAATTAACGGAACTTAACAACTTTCTAGTATTGGGTATACTAACCTTTGGAAGCTTTGCATTGATTTGCTAGAAATCATGCCTCCGCGAAGAGGACCCGAAACCAACCCAGGAACGTTCACAGCTGCACAGGTCCAGAACATGATCAATCAGGGAGTTGCAGCAGCCCTAGCAGCCGCTCAACAACATTTTCAAGGTCAACCGCCTCAATGCTCATTTAAAGCTTTTATGGATTGTAAACCGATAGTGTTCAAGGGTGACGAAGGTGCTGTGGGTCTACTTAGATGGATTGAAAAGTCAGAAAAGGTATTTCTAATGTGTAACTGCCCAGACGGGGATAAGGTGAAGTATGCTACAGGCACTCTTGAGGATTCCGCGTTGACATGGTGGAATGCCCAGATCCAGATTTTGGGATTAAACGAAGCAAATGCCATGACATGGCAAGAATTCCGAGAAGCAATCATGGAGGAGTATTGTCCTCGTGATCAAGTCAGAAAGATGGAAGTAGAGTTTGGAAACTGCAAGATGGAAGGTTCTGAGATAGAGGAATACACCGATCGTTATCAAGCATATTCCCGACTCTGTCCAACAATGGTGGATGCTGAGTACAAGCGAATCGAATTGTATGTGGAAGGACTGGTACCACAGATCAAAGGCATGGTGACCTCATCTAACCCCACTTATTTGCGACAGGCCATCCGACTAGCGCACAAACTAACTGATCAGGCAGTGGCTCAAGGATCTTTGCCACCCAGAAAGACCCCAAAGGCTGCCCTAGATGGGAAAAGGCAGAGAGACGAGGAGCCAAGCCACCTCATGAACTCTGGCAACAACACTGGGAGGTCCTCAAACTCCCAGAATCAGAACAAGAAGTATGATAACTCCAAAGGGGGTTACGGTAACAGCAGTGGCGGTGGCAACAACCAAAACCGACAAGGAAGCAGCGGGCAAGGAGCTAGTGGGTATAAAGGAAAGTTACCCTACTGTAGCAAGTGTAGCAAGCACCACCCTGGTGAATGTGGCCGACCAGTTTGTGAGAGATGTGGAAAATCAGGACACCTTGCCAAAAATTGTCGGGGTGAACTACCCAACCGTGCAAGACAGAAACCCTAGGAGCTAAGTACACTGTCGAATTAGCTAACGGTAAACTTATTGATGCAACGCACATAGTTAAGGATTGTACCCTAGAACTTTCAGGTCGTAATTTCAGCATAGATTTGATGCCTTTCACAATCGGTAGTTTTGACGTGATAATTGGTATGGATTGGTTGTCCTCGCAACGCGCCGAGCTCATTTGCCAAGAGAAAGTCATACGCATACCCATCGCGAACGGAGAAGTACTCTCGATTCAGGGTGAAAAGGGAGGCACTGTCACCGGAATTATATCATACCTCAAGGCACAGAAGTACCTTCAAAAAGGGCACGTGGCCATTCTGGCAACAGTTACGGATCAAAGCCTCGCGGCAAAGAAAATTGAAGATTTTCCGATAGTTCGCGATTTTCCCGACGTATTCCCGGAGGAATTACCTGGTCTACCTCCGCATAGACAAGTCGAGTTCGGAATCGACCTTGTTCCCGGTGCAGCTCCGGTTGCCCGAGCTCCGTATCGTCTGGCGGTGAACGAATTACACGAGTTATCCACTCAACTGCAAGAACTGTTAGATAAAGGTTTTATCAGGCCTAGCTCATCGCCATGGGGCGCGCCAGTTCTATTCGTCAAGAAGAAAGATGGGACGTTCAGGATGTGCATAGATTACCGCGAGCTCAACAAAGTCACTACTAAGAACCGATATCCTCTCCCTCGGATCGACGACCTGTTCGACCAACTACAAGGAGCCAGTTACTTCTCAAAAATTGACTTAAGGTCCGGGTATCATCAACTCAGAGTCCGCGAGGAGGACATTTCAAAGACGGCTTTCAGAACGCGTTACGGTCATTACGAATTCCTAGTCATGCCTTTCGGCTTAACGAACGCACCGGCGGTGTTCATGGATCTCATGAACCGCGTGTGCAAACCTTACCTTGATCAGTTCGTAATTGTTTTCATCGACGACATACTCGTTTATTCGAGGACAAAGGAAGAGCACGAGCAACACCTGCGGTTAATATTAGAGTTGTTAAGGAAGGAGCAACTCTACGCCAAGTTCTCCAAATGTGATTTTTGGATCCGAGAAGTCCAATTTCTGGGCCATGTCGTCAACGAGCAGGGTATTCACGTTGACCCATCCAAGGTAGAAGCGATCAAGAATTGGTCTACACCACGAGCACCAACGGAAATTCGGCAATTTCTAGGGTTAGCGGGTTACTACCGTCGTTTCATCCAGGGATTCTCTCAAATAGCCCAGCCGCTAACCGCTCTCACGCATAAAGGCGTTCAGTACCGATGGGGTGAAAAAGAGGAAACAGCCTTTCAGACTTTAAAGGAAAAACTTTGTACCGCGCCGGTGTTATCTCTACCTGATGGTGTTGACGATTTCGAGGTATATTGTGACGCTTCTCTCCAAGGACTTGGATGTGTTCTAATGCAAAGGGGTAAGGTCATTGCTTACGGGTCAAGGCAGCTAAAGACTCACGAAAAGAATTACACGACACATGATCTGGAGTTAGGAGCTGTTGTATTCGCCTTAAAGTTTTGGAGGCACTACCTGTACGGTACCAAATGCACGATATTTACTGATCATAAAAGCCTCCAACATATAATGGGACAGAAAGACCTCAACATGAGACAGCGTAGGTGGATCGAGGTGCTTAACGACTACGATTTGGCGATAAAGTATCACCCAGGCAAGGCCAACGTTGTGGCTGACGCCTTGAGCAGAAAAGAATATGCTAAACCTAGAAGGGTTCGAGCTCTACAACTCACGATTCATGCTGGATTACCGGATAGAATTCGGGATGCTCAGAAAGAAGCCTTGAAAGAAGAAAATTTCGAGTCTGAATCCTTAAGAGGCATAGATGGAGCTTCGCAGGTTAAGTCAGATGGACTCCGCTACTACAAGGATCGTGTTTGGGTGCCTCTTCATGGAAATCTTCGAGAGCTGGTGATGGACGAAGCTCACAAGTCTCGATATTCGGTCCATCCCGGTTCGGATAAAATGTACCAAGACCTGAAAGGAATATACTGGTGGCCAAAGATGAAGGCCGACATCGCTACATACGTCAGTAAGTGCTTAACGTGCTCCAAGGTCAAAGCAGAACACCAAAAGCCTCCAGGATTATTGCAGCAACCGAAAATTCCTGAATGGAAATGGGAGGAAATATCCATGGATTTCATCACGGGACTGCCCCGTACACCTCGTGGAAACGACATGATTTGGGTCATTGTGGATAGACTAACGAAATCCGCTCATTTCATAGCCCTCAAGGAGAACGACAAAACTGACAAATTGGCACAAATCTACATTGACGAGATCGTCAAGCTCCACGGAGTGCCTACGTCTATTATCTCCGATCGAGACCCCCGTTTTGCTTCACACTTTTGGAGATCGTTGCAATCAGCACTAGGTACTCGCTTAGATATGAGCACCGCATACCATCCGCAGACCGATGGCCAAACAGAGCGCACAATCCAGACTCTTGAGGATATGCTCCGAGCGTGCGTAATGGATTTTGGAAAGAACTGGGAAACCCACTTGGCATTGGTCGAATTCTCCTACAATAACAGCTACCATTCCAGTATTGGAACCGCTCCCTTTGAGGCTCTCTATGGACGAAAGTGTAGATCACCGGTCTGTTGGGCTGAAGTCGGTGATAGTCAACTTACTGGACCCGAAATGGTGTATGAAACAACTGAAAGAATTGTACAAATTAGAGACCGCATGAAGGCTGCAAGAGACCGACAAAAGAGTTATGCTGACAATCATAGAAGGCCGTTAGAATTCGAAGTGGGCGACCGTGTATTGTTAAAAGTCTCGCCTTGGAAAGGTGTGGTCCGTTTTGGAAAGCGCGGGAAGTTAAACCCTCGCTACATAGGACCTTTCCCAATAACCGAGAAGATCGGAACGGTGGCGTATCGTCTGGACTTGCCACCTGAACTGGATGGAGTACATAACGTATTTCACGTTTCCAACTTGAAGAAGTGTCTGGCTGATGACACTTTAATAGTTCCACTCGAGGAGCTCCACGTTGACGAGCAACTCCGATTTGTAGAACAACCCGTTGAGATAATGGGACGCGAAGAAAAGACATTAAAGCGAAGCAAGATTCCAATTGTCAAGGTTAGATGGCAATCAAGACGTGGACCAGAATTCACATGGGAACGAGAGGACCAGATGCGAAAGAAATATCATCACCTGTTCGATCAGGCCTCCGCATCAACCCAAGGTACTAGCTAATTTTCGGGACGAAAATTCCTTAACATGGGGAGGCTGTGACAACCCTAACTCCCCAAGTTAACTCCGTTAAGTCTTTCCGTTAAAAACCGTTAGTTCCGTTAGACAAACATCGTTAGTCACATTACCAGTAGAAATTAACAAATTAATGCTTACCGAGACCGGATACGTCCACGATCTTTGGTTGATCACCGAACCCGACCATATGTGTTATATGATTATTTGCTTATTACCACTGTGTGAAGTTATGCAACATGCTTAATACAATCATTGTGAAATTATGTGATTTATCGAGAAAACGTGCTTACCTTACTTAGAATAAAATTTGCATGTTTTTGGTGACCAGCGAAACTACTGGGCGAAATTACAGTTTCGCCCGGTTAGCTGATGCCTGACCAGTTTCGCGTGGCCAGCGAAACTGCCAGCGAAATTGCGGGCGAAACTATCACCTTATATAAGCAAACCCAAGCTTAACTTTCTCATTTTTACCACTTCCACACAAACACACACCACTACTGCACTTCTGCTCTCTCTCAAGATTTCTGACCAGCAAGAAACAACACGACACTCTGTGATTTCCAGCCTAGAGCACCATCCATTCAAGCTAGGAGATCATCCGTGAGTCACATGAACCATCTTATGCATTTCTTGTATGTTAAACTAAAATGTATGCCTAAAATCCACATGCAATGATTTCTGCTACTGATGTGATACTTAGGGATGCTAGATGTAACATAAATTCTGCAACTTGCCTTGTATGTATGAAGATCCATGCTAGATTAGGCTATTTTTGTGAAATTGCATTTTTGACAAATTGATGACTAGAAACCATGTTTTAGGTGTTAAAATTGCTTGTATGATGTTAGTAAACGTTTAGGTATGCTAGATATTGAATTGCATGTGATACAGAAGCTGTTAGAAGGATTTTTAGGCAAATTTACGGGTTTTTCTAGCGACTAGCGAAACTGTACCTTCATCAGGCGAAACTGTGTAGCGAAACTGTGCCCATCTCCTTCTAGCGAAACTAGGCAGCGAAACTATAGTGTCGCTAGGTAAACTGACCAGACCTGACCGAACGAAATTACCAAGCGAAATTCCCTGAACGAAAGTTCAAACCAGTTTCGGGCGAAACTAGGCTAGCGAAACTGTGCCAACAGTTTCGAGCGAAACTAGCCTGGCGAAACTGCGTCACCGGGTACTTCCTAGCGAAAGTGCTGCCCGAGTACACAGCGAAACTACCCAGCGAAACTACTAGCGAAACTGTGACCAGAATCCACACTTGTACAATTGGCTTGAATGGTGTGCCATGACTTGCATGCTCTATACTATGAAAAATACTTGCTTGAACTCCTGATGAATATGAACACTTGTGTATGATCAACCATCGGTGTCGCGTGTCGTTATGTCGTGTCGTACTTTCCAATGTGCTAATGTTATGGTCTTAGCGGTATAGCCAAAAGTTAAACAACCTAACACCTAAGACCTTAATGTGATTATTAGGTCCTCGTTAACAATCATAACCGGGTTTATTTGAAGAATAAGCTGAGCAACCTAAGGTGAGTTCATTACTATACACTGTTATGTCCTTTCAGGGATGATAACGAGCAACGGTAAGGTATTTCTTACTAAGTAAACTTTTCCGACCAAATGTCATATGTATCATTGAATTGATTTATAAACTAAAAAGTCCTTACATTCGGGCCGTTAATATAGAATAGCTAGGTGATGTTGAGTAGTACTACTGGGGATTGACACCCCCGCCCAGCGGTGCACGGGATGCACCAACCCGACTGGAGGTCGGACTGGGACCAATGTTACCCTACCCTCCGTGGTCTTTCAGGACACGGGAAGGCAAAATCCGTAGGTAATACCTATACGTTGTCAGCTTCGGTTGCGAACAATTCAAATGAGCATAACTCAGGCTAGCTACCTACGATATGGAAAACTTACTAAACCTATGATATTGATTGCGTTTTACCTTTCTTTGATCATAAAACTTCGGTCTACTCGTGACGGGTAGACTGCTTAGTGAACTCACCAGCCTTGGCTGACACTTGATTGTTGAATGCTTTTCAGGTCGCTAGGAGGATCATCGAAGGCATCGGCAGCGGCAGTACAGGCCGTTATCTTTTGAATTAAAAACAATATTTCCAATCAGTTGAACTAAACATTTTGTAAACAATGTCTGTAACTCTTTTTATGCTTCCGCTAAAACCGTTAAATTCATTTGGGTCTGTAATAACTGCGCCTTATTTATTTAAATTTAAACTCTGTTTATGGCTTGGTTGTAACTGAAGTCTGGGATCCTGGTCTGGATCATACCCTCACGCGGTTAAACTCCGTTAGGTGGAAATTGGGGGTGTGACAGTTACACTGACGCTAATTTTCAGACTGACCGAGATGATTCTCGCTCATAGTCGGGATTCGTATTCACTCTTAACGGAGGGGATGTTTCCTGGAGAAGCTCAAAACAGCCAGTAGTAGCCGATTCTACTACTGAATCCGAATACATAGCCGCCTCAGAAGCTGCTAAGGAAGCTGTGTTGATGAAGAAGTTCATATCCGATCTCGATGCCATGCCAAGCATTAGGCAGCCCATCGAGATGTTGTGCGATAACACAGGTGCTATAGCTCAAGCCAAAGAGCAAGGGTCTCATAAGAAGGCCAAGCACATCCTAAGGAAGTTCCACTACATAAGAGAAGTAGTCGACATAAATGAAATTAACATAAGCAAAGTACACACAAATCAAAACTTAGTTGATCCTTTCACTAAACCTATGACTCAGGAGACTCATGTACGCCACAGAGAAGCGATAGGGCTTAGATTAGCTAAAGACATGTTTTGATTTAGTATTTGGATGTATGAACACCAACAGTTATCTATCTTATTCTTATTCTATCTGTTTTATGCAATAATGAATTACATAACTGTGTTCACTATTAATATGTTTAATCCTTGGACAATAAGTATTTGTCCTAAATGTCCGTAGTCGATTAGTTTAGTGGGAGCTATACTAAAGTAAGACTATTGTGACTACTTTAACCTTAAAGACGTTTAACGTTCAAACTCACGGATCTCATTGGTGAATGACGTTGGACGTAACTCGCATCATGCAATGCAAACATGGAAGTATTTCTTGCTTGATTAATGCATGCTCTAATGTTTCCTTAGACCTGAGACGCATATTCGAACTCCCTTCTACTAAAGAACATTCTTTGATTGTAGCCTAACGTTGTCGCGTAACTACCAACCATAACGGTTACTTTTGGGAATGGCTCAGAGGTTTAGTGGGAGTTGTATGCCTCAACAAGGAATTCTATACACTTGCTTCGGCAACTGTTAGACATAATGGCGCCTCGCTGGTTCCAAGTGATAAGTGTGAGGCCTCACCCAAACTTACTGTGTGTTTGTTGGATCACTTCGAATTATATCAGGAATAAAAATCGATGAATTGTATATGAGAGTCCATGTCTCATAATTCATCGGTTTCTTATACAGAAATGAACATATGACAATGAATGCACAAGTCATAAGTCTGCTTGATCGTCAATCAGATATACTTTGGCTGAAGACTTAAAGTGTCAATATTGGTTGGTGTAGCCATACATAGCTAGAGGGCCTCTGATTGCGCTCGTTAAACTGTCGCGTTCAGTCCAAGTGGGAGACTGTTGGAAATAGGGTGTCCTGACCCGATAAATTAACGAACCCGGCCGACATTGACCCGTAAGAGTTACACCCAGGTCAACGGACTATAAAACTGATTAATTGTTAATTAGTATTAAAACGAACTATGTGGTAAATTATATAAATACTTGGTTATTTATTTAATTAAAACGAAAAAATTAATTCGGCCAAAAATGCTCGTAAAATAAACAAACGGACTGATCAGTTGTTACTGGATTTAACATACAGATTAGTATGGTGTACTGATGGAAATCGCGACCGGGCCCATTTCGTTAGTGCCCCGGTCCGCGAGTTTTAATTAAATAAGGAGAGAGAGGTTAATTGTCAAACAAGTTATCAAAAACCCTAATCTCCACTCTCTCTCTCTCTCTCTTGCGTCGATCTCCAAGCCGGCGCCACCCTAGCCGCCGCCGACCGCCGTCCGACGCCACCACCATGGTTCCTCGCTGTTCCGATGGATCCCCGTTTAGCAAGTATTTTCTCACGACTCGAAATGGAAGCTGCAGCCGCCCGAGCCGAAGCCGCAGCCCGAGCCGAAGCCGCGACCCGAGCCACAACCGCGGCCCAAGCCGCCGTCGCGCCTCCTCCGTCGCACCGCCAGTTGATCGCCGGTCGGTGGGCCTCGTACTGCCGGCACAGCCAAGGCCACCACGCCCCGTCCTCTCGTCGTGGCCCGCGCCGCTCTACCCGCCGGCCATTGCCACCGTGTCACCGCCTGTCAACGGTGACAAGATTTTCGTAGGGACTGTTCCAGTTGCGATCCCGGTGGAGAAAGTTTTGTCACCACCGCCCGTGGTAACCCTACCGGCGCCACCACTGTCGCCGCCACCTATGGCCGCCGCCGCTGTCGATGATCTGTTTCGCAGGTTCGAGTCAGAAGTCTCAGTTCGTCATAGCGCGAGGCCGTTGAATCCGGGTGTCTCGAGCGGTTGCTCAGATCCCGCCAAGGTATATCTAACTCATTTAGATATTTAATTTATTTATTTGTTTTAAATAAATGTTTTCTATGTTTATCGCGTATGGTGATTGATCCTGTTGCAGTAATATTCGCGTGTTTTGTTTAAATCATTTCCGCTGCCAAATTAATATAGTATTAATTTATATTAAACCGGTTTTAATTGGATAATAATTAAAATCGGTAACCCGGATATCCACTGTAAAACCCAACATGGTTCGCATCCGAATTACACGTATCACAACTAACTACGCGTCGAGTCACATATTTCATGCATAACAATCAAGTTCCTACGTAAAGTTCATATCTTTAATACATATCAAGCATCAAAACTAGTCATTTAACACACTGCATGCATAATCTAATGTAAATCTATCACCTTTATTGCTAAACAAGCATCAAGCAACCACGTTTATCACTTTGCATGCATAATCGATAGAGCTTCTAACTTTATCATGTTACAATCATCAAGTTGAAAACTTTAAGACTCTAATGACTAGATTTAACCTAAAGCTAACATCTTTAACAAGTTTCATGTGTCAAAATATCACTTTTATACCATTTCATGCAAGTTCTAACACCATATTCAACATACATAAACATGCATACTAGATCTAGCATAAAGATCAATCACATTTTTATTAACATGCAACTAAGATCTATCATGAATTCATCAAATTTATCATGTATCTAGTGTAGATATACAATAGAAATAACATCTTTAACCATATACATGCATGAACATTAACTTTTCATTCAATCATGCAAGATCTACCCTACTTTGTTTCACATGTGAAAGATCTATACAAAACTCACATTTTTATCATTACTAAAGCTAGATCTACTAACAACATATCATATTCATCATAAATTAATCCCTAATATATCATAAAATTAAAGCTTTATGAACATAAACCAAGCAAATAAGATCCACAGCTATACCTAGAAAAAAGATGAATGGATGATGGTTTTGATGCTTGAATCTTCTCCAAATGAGCAAGATCTCTCCAATTGGTGATGAATTAGAGGTAAAAACGGTTGATATGATGTTTAGGGTTCGTGAAAGTTGAAGAAATGAGGTTAAGGTTGTTTAAATAGGCAAAATTTTAGGGTTTTTCACGTCAGACCTCCGTCGCGAACCGTCGGGAGACTGACCATGGGGTGTCGCGGTCCGCGATGCGCCTTAGACCAGCCTCCTTGTTTATTATTCATTTGTGGTGCTCGGTTGTTCGTTCTTCGATGTTTCGGCTAAAGTTTACTTTGGTTTCAAAGGTTTATTGATTTCTAATCATCACAATCACATTCGAGCACACTGAAACTAACATAAACATGCCATATATCATAAAGCGTTAAAGCACATAATTTCATGTAACACGTTTGCATGTAATTCATAACACGTATTGAATTTGATTGGTCAGCAATGTTACGGGACTCAACCTAGTGTGTGATGGTTTGTGTTGTGATTTAGAAATACTAGACTCCTTTAATACTCTAACTGATATGCTACGCACATATACGTGATTTCCTGATTTTTATAAGTTTAAGTTGTTGCGGGTCCCACTCGACAAGTCAGATTGTCACATTTAGTTGCAGATGGTAAAGAAGTTGAGTGGTTAAGAAATTTGATTTATGAAACTCCATTGTGGCCTAAATCGATATCACTGTTATCTATTATACGCGATGGTGCCGCTAATTTGGCTAAGGCTTACAATCCAACCTATAATGGAAAGCTAGACACTTAGGTGTTAGACATAACATGATTTGTGAGCTTGTTATGATTGGTGTGATATCATTTGAGTTTATGAGAACTCAACATAACTTAACTCGTCATTTAACTGAAGGGTTAAGTACAGATCTTGTGCAAAAGGTGGTTGTGGGGATGGGATTAAAGTCCAATATAAAATCTCTCATGTTAAGATACCTAATCCCCACCTAGTATTACATTAGGTGTTCAATTCAATGTGAAAATCTTAATATCTAGAGATTAGAACACATAAAAGAATCATCCTAAGGTAAGTGTTCAGACCCGTAAGTTGAGGATGTTGAAGTTTAGCTTCTTAATAGTTCTTTTGAAATATTCAATATGTAGATATAAGAGTACAAGAACTACCTATGTGAGGATGAAGTTTAGTTGCTTCAAGAAGCTTGGACGTGACGTTGATATGCTTATGAAGAATTAGGACACAAGGTAGTAAAATAAGAGTCAAGTAAGAACATTTGATTTTGTAAACTATTGCGTATATTATCTTCATGTATTTAATATGAATAGCATGAGTTCAATCCATAGTAACACCATGATATTCGAATATTTATAATGTGTAATATACTCAAGTGGAAATTCAATCGTCATGATAATTTTATATATGCATAAGTGTGTTGTTTTATGATTATTTGTTTTAGTTAATCAAGGATGATACTAAAATGGGGGAGGATTGTTGCTATTTTAGTGTAGTTCTATTGAATTTGACCAAAAACTTTATGATATACATCAAATAAGTCTGGAGGTGCAGGGTGCACACTTGTATCAATGTTATTATAATTCTAGGAACCTTATTAGGATTCCAACGGGGCGGGAGGGGGTCCAAGGGCAGCACCCTCAGGAGAGAGGTCCAAGGGGCGGCAGTCCCTGGTGGGGTCCAAGGGGCAGAGCCCTTGGCTGGGGCGAGCTTAAGTAAAAATGCATCATAATTTTGTTTTCTGAAAAATTGATACATTTAAATGTGGAAGGACCAAATGCTTAAAGTAGACAATTATTCAAAATTTGTTTTAGGATAACTGGAAATGTAATGATCAATTCTCGCTTATCCAAAATTCAAAACTAGTTGTTCATATCACTTCTGGTTCGAAAACAACACATAGAACACATACTCTAGTTTATTGATTCTCGTATGAGTCATATTCGATTGAATTTCGAGTGAACCAACCTGAAAGTGTTATCACGTTTCCCAGATCAATCCAAGCATTCAGAATATCTAACAACAATGATGGCCAGTTATTCATTAGGTTTCGTGAAAAGGCCAAAAGGGATTAGTGGCATATGTTGTGGCATTATGTGATTTTCTTGCTTTTTGAACAACTATCTGGGTTATATGGAACCCCCTTTAATCCTTACCATAATTGTCTCCTCGCTTCATGCACGAAGCAAATCTATGACGACACATGGTTGGTATGGCAGAATAAGGTTGTGAAGAAAGATATGTGTGGAGGAAATCCACTGAAAAAAGAAGAAAAAGAAGATGAAAAAGAGAGAATGCATGCGTCGTTAATGCCGACATGATGATGCCTATGATGTAGAAACACCACTAAGGTAGCGTGGTCAAGAGTGCGGTGATGTTGAGGCTATGAGGTGTAGCTGGCCAATTATGTGTACTTTAACATACGTTAAACGTCTGTTTGCATTAAAACTAAATGGTCATTATGGACAGATAAAACGTCATGAGATGATTATTTAATTACATATATCTTATTATTCCTTTTCTACTTAAATTAATTATATATACCAAACACGTCCTTATATAATAATAATTAGTTTTCAATTAGCCACGCGTTGTCACAGGTTCAACGAATGTACATAATTAAACAGCATTAGTATAACAAAACATAAAGAAAACAAAAAATATACACCTAAAAATAGTAAAGACAATCATGCGAATAAAAAAATACTATACATCAAAAAGTAATGGTATAAAGCTAAACTAAAACGAAGGAAAAAATACACGCAAACAACAAAAAATTATATAACGAAACGCAACGGTATGAAACTAAATTAAAAAAAAAACACGCGAATAAAAAATTTGACACCAAAATATTACAGTCTAAATTAAACAAAAACTAAAAAAATTAACACCTAGATAGATGCATGGCTGCCACGTAGTCTTCAGGTTACTGTAACGAAAGTGGTTAAACTTTGTTAGTTTATAATAATAATAATAATAATAATAATAACAACAATAATAATAATAATAATAATAATAATAATAATAAAAATAATAATAATAATAATATTAATAATAATAATAATAATAATAATAATAATAATTATTATTATTATTATTATTATTATTATTATTATTATAATATTAATAATAAACTTACTAAATAGAACATTGTTAAAGTAAAATAGAATTAATTAATTCATTAATAAGGAGAGGTTCAAATGAGAAGTTTGTTTTGGTGAAGAAAGATAAGAAAGAATTTCAGCAATTGGATTTTGATCTAATAAAAATGGAAGGAGTGGTATTTTAGTCTTAGCCACTTTTGTTGACTTTTTATCTACTTCCCCCATTTTTTTAAAAAATTTATAACTTTCATATACAATATTATATTTTTTTTAAAGTTACACCATAAAAACGAGCGTTTTTTTAGCTTTAAAACATGTATAGTTATGCTATATAAAAAATAAAAAAAATACTCTTTCGATTTTTGACACAATGTTCAGATCATTGTGTCAGTGTGTCAAAATGTTCAGATCATTGTGTCATTGTGTCAAAAGTATATATAGTGTTGCTTTATATAAAATTAAGAAAAAATTACTATTTCAGTTTTTGACACCATATGACACAATGATCAGAACATTTTGACACAATATCACACAATAATCTAAACATTTTTGACACAATATGACATAATAATCTGAACATTTTAACACAACGACACAATGATCTGAACATTTTGATACAATTGAAAGAGTAAAAAAAATACTTTATATATAGCAACACTGTACGCGTTTTAAATATAAAAACGTTCGTTTTTATGGTGTGATATTCTTTTTAAAATAATGTCGTACTTAAGAGTTATGAAAAATTAAAAAATGAGGGGAATTTGATAAAAAGTCAAAAATGTATTTCCATCTTTTATTTTCTTTAGTTTTTCTCTCTAATTTACCCAGAAAAACTTTGAGACATAGATCTTCATTTAATTAAAGATATAATGGCTATATTTCATTCTTATCCAAACTGAACTTCTCACAATAATCTCACCCTTTATTAATATGATAAAAGGTTGGTATTATAACCATTAACTCTAAAATAAAAAGTAAAAATTCTAAATTTTAAATCATAAAATGTAGAATTTGTCACTCTCCACTAACAACGACCCTAAACTTTTGTTTATGTCAAATAACGAGGTGTCAACCTCGCGTTGCAGCGGTTTACGGAATGTATTAAAGTTACAGTGGATGTTACAAATGTATATGAAACATAGTATTAGAAATCTAAATGAAATATAGGTAAAAGATATTCATATACAGAGGTTTAAGTATATATAACTTTATTATACTCATTAATTATAAAATATTTTTTTGCTCGATTTAAAAACAAAAAGTAAACCTCCACCACATTAGTTTGTATATAACCATTAGTGACTCTTCATACCTTTTATTACAATATAACGATCCACGACATGCATTTGATAACATTCGGTGATAACATTTATATTAGACTCCTTTAGGAATATATACCCTCAAATTAAAAAAAAAAAACCTGTAACAAAACTATTCAATACGATAAAAATAGGCATACCTAGCCTAGAAATTAGAGCATGTTTGGTTGTGCTTTTGGAAATGACTTTTGGCTTTTGGAGGAGGCAAAAAGTCAAAAATGCCCCTCCAAAAGCAGCAAAAAGCCACAATGTTGTGACTTATTAGCTTTTGGAGGGGTATTTTTGACTTTTTGCCTTCTCCAAAAGCCAAAAGTCATTTCCAAAAGCACAACCAAACAAGCCCTTAAGCGGCGTGCAACTAAAAATGTTTCTGGTCTTTATGTAAAACTATATACGGATCGTTTCCAGATCACAGAAAGATAGAGACAGAGAAATCTAGTCATTTATTGTGTCAAATGGTTACACCGAAGGAGTTTACATCAATGAAGCTCGGGAGAGGTTAGACAGACCTCTCCTCTCAACACAAAGACAAATGACCAAGAGTCTAAACTGACAAGCTAAGCTTCACCTATTTATAGGTAAACTGCCTGACGTACCAGACTACCCAGCGTACCATTTGGTACTGTAGGTCCGAAATAAACCAAACAACACGATATCTAGACAAATACGAGTGCGGAATCCTCGTACAAGCTTGATTCAAGAACAATAGTGGAAGAATAGACGAGATCTTGTGAAAAGATGAAGTCTTGAATGATGAAAACCCACTAAAGGAAGCTGATCGTAAACACTTGAGAGCAAAGAAATCGTGAATGTGAATATTGTATTGAAACGCTTGCATACAAAGAAAGACAAATGGGTTTATATACTACCCATACCCTAATCGTGAACTAAACAGGCCCACATGGCCCAAATCGTGATCACTAACTTAGCCCAATTACATGATATATAACAAGCCCAAACCAAAATACAATAAGCCCAATTACAAATGTTCATGCCTTAAATAAGCCTAGCCCAACAATCTTCCCTTAGGCATGAATCATTTGAACTTTTCTTCTACGGCAGCAGGAGGTCAAATCTGAATGTGTTCTGAATGTTGTTTGACCACCACTTGTTCGCTACAATCCGCTCTGCAGTCCCATGAAAGATTCCCACCCTCACAGCATTCTCCATATCATTTTCATCACCAAGTATAGGCTGTGAGGCGAGTAGCTTTATGTCTCTTTCTCCAAAACGCAGCAGATCAACTGGATCATAGAAGCGAAACTGCCTCAAACCTTTGCATAGAACCACCACCTCGTGAGTTGTTGGATCATAACACCAGCAGTCAAAGTTTTTGACCAGTGTACCATCTTCGATTTCATCCAACATGTTAATCACTCGTGTGCGCTTGGTGGGTGGTCTTCTAGCTTCACCAATTGGTTCTCCAGTAACTGGGTCAGTTCCCGTCTCTACCCATCTTACCTGCTTCAGGTCAAAGTCTGCAAAATTGCTTTCCAGATGGCTTAATAAGTTGTTTCTGATAAGATCTCCATCGGAGTTGTTCCACCTGTTGATGAATGGAGCTCGGAGCAAACTTCTGATCTCAGGCTCAGTCCATGAGTGGAATTGTTCACGAGTTCTGTAATACTCAACTGGACTGTAGCCGTCACGGATCACAGCAAACAGTTTCTTCTCCGTATCATAGTGCCAGCACAAGATGGCCTCACGACTCCCCCTTTTGTCAATGGAGCTTTTACCAACATCAAGGGCATATTTGGTGGGGGCTGGTCCTTGATAGAACTCACGGAACCAGTTGTCGTGACCCGCAGGCGCTTTAGAGATGACTCTGCCACTTCGGGCGTAATCAGGCATCTCTATGTTTTCATCTCCATCATCCTCATCTGCTTCACTCGTACCTTGAGCTGACGAGCTTTGACCTGTGACACCTGTAGTATTCCCTTCTACAGAACTTTTGAAGGCATTAAACCTCTTCTTCAAATCCATCAGAGCTTCATATAAATATTTCATTCTTGCCTTGTCAGCCTCCTCTCTCTCTCTCATCTTTCTGTTATCAGCCACCTCTTTATCTTTCATTCTTCTGACTTCAGCATTCAACGCCTTAATTTCATTTTCCCTGATCCTGTTCTGAGAAACCAGGAAATTGATGTGAGGATCTGTGCTTATCCTTAGATCAATCGGTAGCACAGCAGCTTGAAAAGGTCTGAATCCTGGAATAGTTGTAGGCTGAGTTACCACAGGAGCTGCACTAATTCTTACTGGGCTTGGAGCAATGAAGGTGTGATCAACCTCCAGAAATTGAATTTCTTCCCGAGCTGGGCTATGTTCGGTCAGAACTGGAGTTTCAGTATGCACAGGGGCAGGTTGATCATGCACCTCTTCTGTCTGTGAAGCAGAAGGTTGCTCTTGAAAGACTTCATCAGTTGTTTCTACTTGACCACTGGGTCCCACAGAACTGGGTCCAGATGGTTCTACAATCATTAAGCTCGAGCTAGTCTTGGTGAATTTGAACCGTATGCTCCTTGGATCTGATTTCTTTCGTGGAGATGGTTCACGAGCAGGGACGGGTTCTTCTTCGAAAACTTCATCAACGTTTATATTCAGCTCAGGAGGTGTATCATCACTGCCAGATGACCCAATCATATCTTCTCTTGACCTTTTATGGGTTAGTGGCTCCAAGTCCCCATAAATATCATCTTCAGTTATGTCCTGGCCAGTAAGAATGTCATCCATTATATTTTCTTCATCTGAGGGAATGACATCTTCCTCTTGTACATTGACAGCTGGAATTGCCGTTACATCTTGTTCTTCTGCAATGGATGCATTAACTTCAGGCACATCTGCCTCTGGCTCAGAGTCATCCATTACTTGTTCCCGTGCAACTTCTGGGAACGCACCTCTCTTAACCCATTCCAGTCTTCCTTCAAATGTTTGCTTACCCGGTCTATCTTGGGTTTGCAGACCAAAGACCCCAATATCCATAACCTTGACATCTAGCTTCTCAATTCTCTCCTCTATCATCGGATACTTCTTCATTACCACCATTTGTACAAACCTAGGTGTCATCAAAAACTGCTCTCTGGCGCTCAGCACTGCATTGCCTACCCAGTCTTGCAACATCATCTTTGAGAAGTTAAACTTCCAATCCAAGGCAAGTGCTACGAGAGCTGTTCCGTGAATGTAATTCAACTGATCGAAACTTGTTCTTTTCCCTAGGAAAGACTTCTGCATGTAATGCGCCAGACACCTCCAGTAGTGCGGCAGAAGCTTTTTGAAGATTGGTGGAAACTTTCCTTCGTACCCCATTAAC
>JBCNJP010000007.1:88499556-88537320 GCA_039602395.1 Deinandra increscens subsp. villosa | reverse complement strand
TAATATTAAATCATGCGTTTAAATCACATTGCACATAATGACATCAATAAATGAACACATAACACATATGGGCGGGTTCGGTGATCAACCAAAGGACGTGGACGTATTCGGCCTAGTTAAGCATTAGTTACTAAGTTAACACTTATAACGTAACTAACGGAGTTTGTCTAACGGAAGTTAACCTTGGAATTCTCGGATGTCACAAAGTCACTGGACTGCTGTTAAGACCATTCTCAAGTACCTACGGGCTACTAGAGATTTGTTTTTGGTGTATGGGGGAAATCCAGATCAAGAGCTCAAAGTGACCGGATACTGTGATGCTGGATTTCAGACTGATAGAGATGACACGAAGTCTCAGTCTGGGTACGTCTTCGTTCTAAATGGAGGCGCTGTGGATTGGAAGAGCAAGAAGCAAACCACATTTGCTATGTCTGCAACAGAGTCTGAGTACATTGCTGCGTCTGAGGCAGCAATGGAGGCTGTCTGGATAAGGAAGTTTATTAGTGGGCTTGACATTATCCCCACAAGTAACTTGCCTATCGACATGTACTGCGATAACTCGGGTGCATTAATCATCGCCAAAGAACCCGGAGTTCAGAAGGGCGTCAGACACTATGCCAAGAGATATCACTATGTTCGTGAGCAGATCGAACTTGGTGAAATAAAGTTACTCAAAGTTCACACGGATATTAACTTAGCTGATCCTTTCACGAAAGCTCTATCGAGACCAAAACTTGAAAGGCATGCCGAGGGCATGGGACTTAGATTAGCTAGTTAAATCATGTATGTCTGATGTTTCAGTATTTAGATAAAGGATGTAAACAATTTCTATTTATATAATGAAATAAAGTACTTGATATGTTTGATTTTATTTAATGGTTAAGTTGTGTCCTATATTTGCATGTTTAATCCATGAATACTTACTAAGTATTCTAAATTGTCCGTTGTCAATTAACTATGTGGGAGCATAGTTAAACTAAGACAAAATCTGAGTGATTGGTTAGGATGGTCCCACCAAACTCACATGGTATTCATTGGATGCATACTGGACTGACCCACTAACGAATTGTCACTTTATGGATCGGCGTCATTAAGTGAAATTTGTAAATGGTTGCTTTATTTATCCTTAGACTTGAGATACAAGCAGGTCATGCATGTATGGATTGCACCTACTTGATATAGGTCTAACTATCCTGAATAAGGTAGTACAAAAGGGCTATTTTCAGTAAGTGTAGTGAAATATGTGACTTGACACGTGTATTCAAGAGGATTTGTTTCTTCAGTTTTGTGCTGAAGCAGATACCACTAGGCCCCTCATTGGACTAATTAAGATGTTTGCATGGCCGTGCCCAAATGAAATCTAGAGATTTCTCGATTTGCAATTTGGTAATCTTAAGTTAGTTGTGAAAATGAGAAACAGAATCGTTAAAGTATGGAATGACTTTGATCCATATCCATATTTAACACGGTGTCGGTAACAAAGGGATAATAAATGACTAAACCATTTAAATACACTTTGAGAAGCTGTACTTAAATATTTCTGCGAGCATTGGCGTGTTGCTAGACGCTAACCAATGTTATTATCTTTACTATTGCAAGCTCAAGTGGGAGCTGTAGGGATATGATCATGTAATAGTAAGCGTATGTCCAGAAATTATTTAAGCCTACGGGGTCACACGTCTCGACACCAAATGTATTAATATTAATTAACAGTTAATTAATATTTATCACGAATTATTAAAGAAGAATTAATTAAAAACTAACAGTTAATTGTTAACGGGCCATTAGTTATTAATTAAAGAGAAGGGAATTGGACTAGATTAATTAAGGAACAAGTTGGTGGAGGCCCAAAGGCCTTGTACGAATTCTAGAAATTCGCAAGCCTCATAGGGCTTATTGTGTTGCCCTAATCTTGTTCCCTAAGTTATCAAAACCCTATAAATAGAACCCCTTGGTTAAAGGTTTGGGTGACAATTCAATCCAAGTGATTAGAGAAATCCAAAACCCTAAATTCTCTCCTCCTCCTCTCCTCTTCTAAATTTCGGCTAGGGTTTCTAATTCCCTTGAGTTCGAAATTGTGGTTTGACCAAAGCTTGAAGAAGAAGGTTCGTGATCAAGTGCTAGCACATAACATTGGTGTGTCATGTGTGCGATCGTAGAGGGATTTGCATTAAATCCTCCAAGAGATCCAGTCAATCCGAGCTCATAAGGTAAACATGTTCTATCCGGTTAGTTAGGTTAAATCATAGGATCGATCCGCTGCGTACTCGTGGATAATCTGATAAATAGTTATATAAACCAACACCATGGCGGTCAGATATGGGTTGGTGTAAGATCGTCTGGTCGGTTTTTATTAAAGGGGGCGCCAGTGAGTCTGATGGTGGACTGATGGTGGACTGATGGTGGACTGATGGTGTTGTGGTGGTTAAAAGTAGTTTTTGAAGAGAAGACCTTTTGTTGCGGTGGACTGGCAGTGTGACAGCGGGCGATGGTTGTGCGGTGGACTCGTGGTGTTACTTTTTTGTTTTTTTTGTTTTTTGTTTTTTTTTTGTTTTTTGTTTTTTTTTGTTTTTTGTTTTTTTTTTGTTTTTTGTTTTTTTTTTTTTGTTTTTTTTTTTACGTTGGTGGTGTTAGTGATGGTAGTGGATTCAGTGAAGGTCGTTGGGTGGGTTTGGGGGCTGGGTTGTGTTAATTAATATACTATTTTGTTTAATATTAATTTTTTTTATTCTTTAAATATTAATATAAATTAAAAAAATTATGCATTGCATTAACATATTAACATATTGTATCCTAATATCAATAACTTGTATCTTGGTTAAAATATCAAAATACCCCTGAACTTAACATAGGTTTTTTAATAAAGTTAATGTTTTGAACTAATTTATAATAAATCCATACCACAAAGCACCATATATGAAAAAAGTTTCATTTTTAAGGTTTATGTGATTTTGCCCAAACCACCTTTACCAAATTTACACTTGAATCAAACCAATTTTTATACCCACACCCGTACCCATGGCCGTATTCGTTAAATCGGATAGGATAGACGGTTTTTGATGTTAGGATACAATATGTTAATATGTTAATGCAATGTCCCGCCGTGAAAACTCCAGAACCCATGGCCTTCTCGTGCTTGTCCACCTTACCCTTAGCCGCCTTAGCCAAGAGAGAAGCCCCCGTCAACTTCTTAACTGACCCAAAAGAGGGGCGTTCGACCCTTAGACCGGCGGACATCCTGGTGTTTGGGTGGTCAAGGGGGAAGCACGCTTGCATCGATCTAACTGGGGTCTCTCCCCTTGCGGGCTTGGGTTCTGGAGTTTTCACGGCGGGACATGCTGCTGCTAAGGCGGCTAAGGGTAAGGTGGACAAGCACGAGAAGGCATGTCTCGAGAATCAACACGTGTTTGTCCCCTTTGCTTTTGACACGTTTGGGCATCTCGCGTCTGAGGCGGCGGACACGCTCGGGCGAATCCAGAAGGTTATGCATGGACATATAGTGACTCCTAGAGCTAAGAAACTTGTTTTTATCCGCTTAGGATTTGCTATTCAAAAAGGGCTTGCGGCGCAGCTTGTTGCCCGTTTGCCCCGTATGTCGGATTGAGTTGTAACCTTCTTTTTGGTTGTTAATAAAATTTTCATATAAAAAAAAAAAAAAAAAAAGTTTCCATTTTTACTCGGTAGTTGCATCATGCTATTAACTTGGAGGGCAAAACATGGGGTTTTGGAAGTTGAAAGATGCATACTGAAAATGTGAACAAATCCGTTTACGACGTCGTACCCTTCACAAAAAAAAAGCATCCACTTAACAGGATCACTGTGGCTGGAGAACGAGGAGCGAGATTGGATGCTGCAACAACTGCAGTTTCAGTTCTAGAGAGTAAAAGGAGCGATGAGCGTTCTTCGAAGACTAAAATCAAGTACCTTATTGTTCCCTCGGGCTCTTGAATCCGCCAATCGTTCATTCAATTCACTCCCGGAGCCTTCTCCTCCGCTCTCTCACGGCATTCATGTTTTGTACTGCCCCGTAAGTTAATGTGAATAATTCAATCACTCGTTCCGTCACTCAATTTGAAGGATTTGATGTTGTTTTTATCATCAATTAATCATTAAAAATCGTAGAATCCGGTCAGATATGAGATTGGAGAAAGTATCCCCTTTGATCCTAATGTTAATCATGTTGCTATTCTTTTGACATTAATGAATATTTTTCTAATTATCTGTAGAACTATGAAGAAATAAGGTTAATTAACTGTAGTATTACTTATAGGATGGTGGTGTTAGAATTGTGGTCAAGATATCTGAATATGTTCCTATTTCCTAATAATCTGTAGTATTACTTATAGGATAGTGATGGAATTGAGGCCCAGATATCTTAATATGTTCCTGTTTCCTAATTATTTGTAGAAATATAAAGAAATAAGTTTAATCAACTCTAGTATTACTTATAGGATAGTGTTGGAATTGTGGCCAAGATATCTGAGTGTATTGCATCAAGAGGTGGGAACATATTGGAAGCTGATGTATTTGTGCCCCAAAACAAGAATGTGTTCTATTCCAGAAGGTACCCTTTCTATCACATCATGTGTGTCTGTACATTTCATGTATATTATTTCTTTGTTGAAAGTTATTTGTAAATGTAGAGTACAATTCGGGGTTTTCTTCATGTTGAGTAAAGATGATTGATGTTCGCGCTACAAAAGTTAAAGATGAAGCTTTTGTTTTTAACTTACAGTGAATTCGTGTTTGATCCTGTTAAATGGCCACGGGCACAAATGGATGAGGACATTCTCAAGTTATCAAAGAAATTCAATGCTAACAGATCTGTTGTTCGGGTTCCGTCTATAGATCCCAAATATAAAATTGCGGTTCTCGCTTCTAAGCAGGTTTTTCACAAGTATTTTCATGATTTGCATAGTCTTGTTGAGTTGTTTATAATGTTGGCCGCCTCGCCAAAACCTTGTGCTTAGGCTGTGTTTGGCGCGCCATAAGCTAGCTTATAAGCTAGCTTATCAGCTAGCTTATAAGCTAGCTTTTTGACGTTACCAAACGGGGCTTTTTTAATAAGCTAGCTTTTTTTAAAAGCTCCGTTTGGTAACGTCAAAAAGCTAGCTTATAAGCTAGCTTATAAGCTAGCTTTTGAAAAGCTAGTTGGAGTAGCTTTTCAACTAGCTTTTATAATATTTCCAATTTTACCCTTCCCTAACTTATAAATAAATATCTTTATTTACATTTATGACATGTACTTTTATGTCATTTTATATTTTTAAGCTAGTTTATCAGCTAGTTTTTACCAAACGTTATTTTTTATCAGCTAGCTTATAATTTATCAGCTAGCAGCTAGCTAGCAGCTAGCTTGTCAGCTAGCTTATCAGCTAAGAGCTAGCTTATCAGCTAGCAGCTAGCTTTTCAGCTAGTGCGCCAAACACAGCCTTAGTTGGTTGCTTCTTTGCTGCAGGACCATTGTCTTGTTGATTTGCTGCTTGCATGGCAAGATGGAAAACTTCCAATTGATATAAGTGCAATCATTAGGTGATATATGGGTGTTCATTGTTTTAGTTGACTAATCTTATTCCATTCTTGACCAAGAGTATTTGAACAGTAATCATGATAGGATTCCTAATTCTCATGTGATGCGGTTCCTTGAAAGGCATAAGATCCCATATCATTATCTATCCACAACGAAAGAAAATAAAAGAGAAGATGAGATATTGCATTTGGTTCAAGATACAGATTTTCTAGTTCTTGCTAGATATATGCAGGTGACTCCGATAACCTATTTCCGATTAGACCACAGTAAGTGACTGGTCAGTCAGGCTAAAACAATATGCGTAAAAAAGAATAATTCTTTGGTATGGGTCATATTGGGTTGACCTGAATTGGTCATAGTTTATGAACTTTTATTTTGTAAATGATTAGTGCCTCAAATATGATCACAAAGTTGACTTATAATCAGTAAGAGTGTTTGAAAATTTTAGGTTTAAGACATTTTTTTTTTGCATAATTAGCTACCTTATTTAGCTCCTTTTATTCTACCTGTTAGAGAAAAACATAACTGAATATACCCATTCATAAGTAAATGTGTCGAAAGTCCCACCTTTGGTAATTACATATAGGTACATAACATTTATTCCCTACGTAAGTTTTTGCTCGATCAGTTGTCACCAATCTTCTACATGGACGTTTTTTTTATAATTTGGTGCATAGATGAACACCTTAAAATTTTGTGTATTTTATTCCATTTCACATGTTAATTGATTGATGGTTATAATATGCAAATATTTCTGTATGCAGGTTTTATCTAAAAGTTTTTTAAATAAATATGCGAAAGATATAATCAACATTCATCATGGCTTATTGCCATCATTCAAGGGTGGGAATCCTTGTAGGCAGGTAACAGGTTTAGTCTTTCATCCTTCATTTTCGTAAGCGTGTTCAATTATACAAGCCGTCAAGGAAATATGAAGCATTTTGATCTTCTAGTTTTACTCATATGGCACAGGCTTTTCATGCTGGTGTAAAATTGATTGGTGCCACAAGCCACTTTGTGACACAAGAACTTGATGATGGGCCAATCATTGAACAGATGGTAAATATGCTGGTTTTAAATACTTTGTTCAGTTTGTACCTCCAATATTGGTTATTGTTGTGTTTTCATGAAAGATTGACAGAATAATTGGTTAAATACATCCTTAAGTGAACGAGTTAACTCATGTCCCCAAGGCTAAGCATGTTTTTTCCTCTTTTATCGAATCACAAGATATGGATTAAATGCTTTAATGAGCTAACACGTGTTTAAATAATTCATAATTCTGCTAGTGTCACCTTGCCTTTTACTAATCACAATTTTATCAATTGACTACTAAATAAGTTTGTGTTAATATTTTGTAATAGGCTACTCACTTCTGACAATTTTACAAATAGACCCTGGAAGGTAATATTCTTAATGGCCACAACAACAACAACCATACCTAGTAAAGTCCCACTAAAAGCACAATGACTACTAGTAGGGTCTGGGGAGGGTGAGATGTAGGCAGCCTTACCTCCATCACAACGGATAGAGAGGCTGATTCCAGGGAGACCCCCAGCTCCGAAAACACAAGAGGATGCACACGAAGTGAGAAACGACAAGGAAAACCCCAAATAAAAAAAAATTTAAATAAATAAAAAAATTAAAAAAATAGAATAGAAAATAAAAAAAAGTAGGAATAAAAAAAGAAAGATAAATAAATAAAAAACCGTTAGAGCACCCCACGTGTGTATTAGCGGTTCTCCACAATATTAAAGGGAATGCTTTATAGGTCTACAGTTCGAGGACTATGTTATATGACACTAATTGTGATGGATGTGTGGGCGCACAAGGATGGATTAAATAAGAAATGAAGTTCTCAGGAAAAATTATGGGTAGCATGTATCTCGGATAAGATAAAGAAGGGTAGATTGAGATGGTTTGGACATGTGAAGGAGAGACCGATGAAGACTCCCATTAGCACCGATGCACCGTAGAAATCCTAACTTAGAAGGGAGCATGGGCAGAGGAAGATCCAGACTAACATGGGATGAGCGGGTTAGGCAGAATCTGTTAAAGTTGCATCTCTTCAGTTACATGTTCAGGGATAGAAGTTCTTAGAGATGTCGCATTAAGGTTGTGGCTTTTAGGGGAATGTATAGACATGGATTAAACATGTCTTTAGCCTTAGCCTTCACTTTGCCGTACCATTTGTCTTTCTATATAGACTTTTTTATTGGAGTGTATAGGTACGGTAAAGGGGGTTAATTTGGTATCTTTTTTCTCTAATTTCTTTGCTCTACTATCTTTTGCTACTATAGATTACTTACCACTTTGTGCTAGTGGTAGTTCGTTGCTGTTATTGGTATTCATGTATGATTGTTGTTCTGATTCTTATGTTTTATTTTATCTGGATTACCGTTAGTGTATATAACGTTGTTTGTTTAGAGCCAAGGGTCTCACTGGAGCAACCTCTCTACCCCTGTATTAGAGGTAAGTTTGCCTTCATCCCACCCTCCCAGACCCTAAAAATAGCTCTGCTATGAGTGGGATTTTATTGGGTTCGTTTATTTGTTTGTATTGGAGTCTGCTTCTATCAAATTAAAGAAGTAGGTGTATAGCTCATGTCTACTCTCAAATACTTGTGCTTAAATTATTACATAAGAACACGAAAACATGTATGTAAAATTGATATTGATTTTGGAGGGTATTATAACTCCTTGAATTTGCATGTCAATTATCGAATAAAGTGACAATATTGGGTTACAAGTAAAATGCTCAATACAAAGTACAATAAAAGCTGACATAGGCAATCATAACGAGAAGGTTGATTGTTTGATTTTGAAATGTAGCCCCAAGGATGTAGGAAAGTTACTTGAGTTAGGGTATTTGGATTTGTTTGGATTTGGCAATCATAACGAGAAAGTTGATTGTTTGATTTTGAAGTGTAGCCCCAAGGATGCAGGAAAATTACTTGAGTTGATTGTTTGATTTTGAAGTGTAGCCCCAAGGATGTAGGAAAGTTACTTCAGTTAGGGTATTTGGATTTTACATTTCAGCTTGATATTCCACCTTGAAGTCAGAATAATCCATTTCCAATGTTTGGATAGACGAATTCGGCTCCTGTTCTTTTGATCATAATTATACAAGGCATAGGGGTCAAACAATTAGTTTTGGATAATAAGTTTGTACCCACCACTGGTAAATATCTGATTTTATTTATTTTGCGTAAAACACTCACTTTCAAAAAGCACATCCAAACACCTCCCTAGTAACCGATTAATTACGGTGGCTATATTTATTTATATGATTGTACTTGAACACCAACAAATAAGGCAACAATGTATACTGAATTATATGTTGGGCATTTCAGGTTGAGAGAGTTTCACACAAGGATAATTTGCTGAGTTTTGTACAGAAATCAGAGTCTCTTGAGAAACAATGCCTTCTCAAAGCATTAAAATCCTACTGTGAGCTGCGTGTTCTACCATACGAAGAAAACAGGACAGTTGTTTTCTGAGTCACTAGGTTGAAAGTTGGAACGCGCTTATTACCTCAGTAATTTTGATTCTTTTTATATGATGCTACATCCAAAATATTATTATATTTCAGTTTCAGAGGTTCATTCATATGTTTCTCGATGATATTCACATTGACGGTTCAAATTTAACGCTACAGATGTTGATAGAATTACTTTGGTATGATTGTGTAAAAACTTTGTTCAGGGCTAATGCCTTCTCAAAGGCGCATAGCACATTTGCTTCAAATATTGTGGAAAACAGGTGCATCTACAGCAGCAGGTAAAGATGGGTTTGAGTTATAAGGTTAAATTTTTGACGGTTGGGTGTGCCCTTGGTTATAGAAAGTATGAGGTACTCGGAGGCGTTTAGGTCCTAAAAGTTAAGGCGTGATGCAAGAGCTTCACCGTCATGTATTATATAGTATTTATAAATTAGGTCTACATAATATTTACCACATTGTTAATTCTTGGACATAAAAAAATAGGAAAATAAAAAGAATTATTCACATTTTAATGACTCTATGAACAACCAAACAGGCTCATGATACAACCAATTTAGCTTTATCTTTATGTATAATCGAAGGAACTCAAGAAACAAATAGATAGAAAACAAAACCAGAAATTAAAATACACCTGGAGAAAAAACCAAAAAAGAAAAATCATTTAAAAACTAGACCAAAAATATAAGATCAAGAGTTGCAAAAGCTATAAAGTAGAAGGGACTAGTCCTATAAAGTAGAAGGGACTAGTCACTAGCTTGAGGAAAACTAAAAACTTCTTGAGAAAAAACTAAAAGTAAAAAACATAACGCAAATTGACCCATGTAAACGTTAGCTTTACACACTCACATTGTGAACATGAGTGCATATGCATTATCCATTGTAGGTCTTGCATTTATACAACCCTAAGACAATTGTATTATTTAAGACATACAAACTCATTATCCTATTTTTATTTTCAGTATGACATGGGGTGTTATTATATTATACTCTGTAGTCTGTTTGCTTCTTTTTTTCCTAATCACAACCACTATTTTGCTTTATAGAGAAAGTATGGTCATGTGAAGGTTGCACTTTACAAATATAATCAACTAGAACTTACAGAAAATGGTTTGGATATCTCTAATATTCATAATATATAATTTTACAAGAACCTGGAGTTCTGCAAATCAAAATACATCGCCAACGGTTGTTCTGTTCATGTGAAACGTTGGTTGGCTACTCAGAATAATGGTCCCGGATCTAGTGTTTATAGTGAGCGATTTGGGAGGGTTGGACTGGAAGTGTTTAGGCTTGCAAACTATGTATATGTATGTATATGGACATGGATTTAGAAAACTGAAAGCTGATAAGCAAGCTGTTCATTATGTTTGAACTGAAAAACACGGATTGTTGCAATGCTATTCTGTGATTTGGGATGGCGTGATTTTAGTTTTATGATTTTTGAGTTTTTTTCATTGTTTTTCAACCTGATGTGATATGAATGTGATATTTGATCTAAGAACTTAGGTTCCAAAAGGAGATATACACACTTCTTATTCACATCTCATGATTACAAGCATAGAGTTTAACAAAGGAAGATGAAAACACAAACTTGAGTTTATGGGGTGGTCAAATAAGAATGAGATATATTAGTATCTCATCAAAATTGAGCCGTTACCCTCCACAATTCTCAAAATGATCCCCAAACAAAGAGGATGTCACAATTTCAACCATGAAAGAACTATGAAACACGACTGACAACAGAAACTATTAAACTTAAGCATAGTCTTCGGAGGCCGGGAGTGCAGTGTATGATCCAATGAACACATCACCATAGATAAGTCCAGCTAGACCGCCACCAATAAGTGGTCCAACCCAGTAAATCCAGTTTTGTGAGAAGTCTCCACTAACAACAGCAGGTCCAAATGATCGAGCGGGGTTCATTGAACCACCACTGAAAGGACCAGCAGCCAAGATGTTAGCTCCAACAATGAAACCAATTGCAATGGGTGCGATGGTTCCAAGTGAGCCCTTTTTGGGGTCGGCTGCTGTTGCATAAACTGTGTAGACTAAAGCAAAGGTTATGATAATCTCAAACACTACTCCTTGGATTGCATTGATGCCACCACCAACTCCATGGGTTGGAATAGCCTATCAAATAACACACAATTAATATTCAAGATTTTTCCCTATAAAATTTTGATCTAACAAATAAAAAATAATGTGGACAAGTTTTATTCAGATAATTGAGTTGTACCAGTCCACCCGTTACAAACTGAAGAAGGAATGAAGCAACAGTGGCACCAAGCAATTGGGCAATCCAATAAAATAAACCGGTTAAAATAGTGATGTTGCCACCAATAGCCAATCCAAAGGTAACAGCTGGATTTAAATGGCCGCCTGAAATGTTAGCAGCCATTGACACTCCAACAAATAGTGCAAGAGCATGAGCCACTGCAATAGCTACTAGACCAGCCGGGTCTAATGCTGCATCTGATGTGAGTTTACCTATAAAGTTTCACAACGGAACCAAGTCATGCATTAGTTACATATACGTATCTCAAGATCAACTAAGAGTAATATATCGTGTAACTTCATGTCCATAAAGAAAACCTAATATCTTCACGTATAGAAAAAAACTAACCATAAGCGATAGCTGATCCAACACCCGCAAACACGAAAAGAAGCGTAGCAATGAATTCAGCCAAGTATGACTTGAGTGAGCCGACACTAAATGAATCACCAAAATCACCAAATGCTAATTTCACCATCTTTTATAACACTTTTAAGATCGTATCTATGAACTCAAAACTCAAAGATTTAGATGATTGACTTGTTTAAAACTTGTGAGTTCTTAGCCCTTAAGCAAATGGTTATATAGTGTTCATTTTGGAAACTTTCAAAATAAAATAACAAGACATAATTATTGATTATATCTATGTTTTGGAATCAAATAGTAGCAACTTGAATTTTATGTATAGAGAATGTTTTGGAGGCACCGACCATGGACCCAAAATGCCCAAACATTGATCAATCATTGGCGCCAACCCACCGGCCTAACATTTGAAATATTTTCTTGATTATGACTTGTGAGGACTGTAGACAAGAGATTAAATAATTTGATAGATAATTACAAATAATTAATCACATTTAAATAAAGCTAGCTAGGAAGATAAGATTAATTATGTGTTATGGAATAATTAGCTAAAAGTGAGCCTCCAACTGATTAAAGGGATTAGTCTTCTTCTTCATTTATAACTTTGTCTATTATATGATATATACTTTTAGAGGAAAACGAAAGTAATTGTACCAATTGGGTTTTCGATACAGAGTATACGGATGAATCACGCAAGAAAGAATTGGCCTTCCATGATTATTCCACCTTTTGACGTGATAATTCTATTTTTTTTCCTTTTTGTATTTCAATTACATAGGCGACTCAATCATGCAAGACCAATTTCCTTTTGTGTGATTTCTCCATACACTTTATATGAAAAAAAAATACTTGTATTTGAACATTTACTTATACAATTTTTATTAAGTTTTAGTTTTAGAGATGATCACTTAATTTTATTTACATGTAAACTATCGCATTTCATATGTATAAAAGAAAAAGTGGGAACCGAGAAACCAATTTAAAAAAAAACCCAAATTTTATGTTGTTTAATGTTAGAGATAATCAATTAATGTTATTTTACATGTAAACTATCGCATTTCACATTTGAAACATATAAAATGGATTGATTCCCCAGTTTCTCATTTTTTTAGGTGTTCCCCAATGAAACCCCTATATATTGTTATAAAATTATAAAATCTCATAAAATTAAAAATTATGTGAAGAAGATTTCAAGACAATTTATTTAATAGATGCGAAGTTTATCTCAGGAATATTATTATCCTTTATATTTAAAAATGGATTAGGTAAGATGGATTAGGTGTCATGCTTTAACACTCCGTAGAGGCTTTGTCCTCTTAGGTGGAGGTTTCGGGTTCAAACCCAGACAATAGTGTAATTTGATGTAAATATTAATTTGTTGTTAAAAAAAATTATCATGCTTTAAATAAAGAGCTAGAGCAGTAATATATTAATGACTTGTGGTTTATTTTTATTTTTTAACGGTCAATCTATCTTACTTTTAAACTACTGCACAAACTAATTACATAATTATTTTGGTTCGAACCAAAGACTACCAACTAAAAGGAT
Organism: Deinandra increscens subsp. villosa; assembly: GCA_039602395.1. NCBI lineage: Eukaryota > Viridiplantae > Streptophyta > Magnoliopsida > Asterales > Asteraceae > Deinandra > Deinandra increscens. The sequence goes on along the minus strand of JBCNJP010000007.1, from coordinate 88,524,106 downwards.
AAAGACTCTATCAAATGACTAGTCCCACATTGACGTACTTGTGGATTAATAGTATCTCTATAAAGTTGAGAGTTAATATTAACGGTCCTACAGATTTAAGATGTACGATTAAACGATTAAGCGAGTGTGTATTTACCATTCTAAAAGAAACATAGTACTAAAAGAAACATAGTACCGAGAGAAATCAATAAATTATGTGGTTATAGACCTTTTTATGTCACAACTAAAACAATATGTAATATGTAGGGTGAGGTTATTGTGAGAAGTTTAGTTTGGATAAGAAGTACAAAAAGTAATTATAGCCATTAGATCTTCAATTAAATGAAGATCTATGGCTTAAAATTTTCCTGGGTAAATTAAAAAGAAAAACTAAAGAAAATAAAAGATGGAAGGGTATTTTTGACTTTTTATCAAATTCCCTCCATTTTTTAAACCTTCATAACTTTTAGATACGACATTAATTTTTTTAAAAAATTACACCATAAAAACGAGCGTTTTTTATCTTTAAAACGCGTATAGTGTTGCTATATAAAAAATTAATTTTTTTTACTCTTTCGATTGTATCAAAATGTTCAGATCATTGTGTCATTGTGTCAAAATGTTCAGATCATTGTATCAAAATGTTCAGATCATTGTGTCATATGGTGTTAAAAACCGAAAGAGTATTTTTTTTTAATTTTATATATAGCAGCACAATATATATACTTTTGACACGACGACACAATGATACAATGATCTGAACATTTTGACATAATGACACAATGATGTGTCAGAATGTTCAGATCATTGTTTCACATGATTCCAAAAACCGAAAATGTAATTAATTTTATATATAGCAACACTATATATACTTTTGACACGACCACACAATGACACAATGATCTGAACATTTTGACACAATGACACAATGATGTGTCAAAATGTTCAGATCATTGTTTCATATTGTGCCAAAAACCGAAAGAGTATTTAATTTTATATATAGCAACACTATATACTTTTGACACGACGACACAATGACACAATGATCTGAACATTTTGACACAATGACCTGTGTAAAAAATCAAAAGAGTAATTTTTTTTTTCATTTTTTATATAGCAACACTATATGCGTTTTAAAGATAAAAATTGTTCGTTTTTATGGTGTAATTTTTTAAAAAAAAATCATGTTGTATGTGAAAGTTATGAATGTTTAAACAAAATGGGGGAAGTAGATAAAAAGTCAACAAAAGTGGTTAAGACTAAAATACCCCTCCTTCCTTTTTTATTAGATCAAGATCCAATGGCTTAAATTCTTTCTTATCATTCTTACCCAAAACAAACTTCTCATTTGAACCTCTCCCATAATATAGGTAATATGTATATGTTATAAGTTTATAGTTTTATATCTAAAGTTGAGTATAGTTTATTTTTATATAATAAATAAATTGATTTATTATGTTGGTTAAAAGGACCAAAAAAAAAACATTTGTAATATGTATATATTATATATACTAGTTTTTTTATCCTCGTGTGTTACACGACTGACTTTAAAAAAAACTATAAATACAATCATAATTTGCGACAATTATGTACTTTTATATCTATCTAAAAATTTCTCAGTAATTATAGGTGGGTTAGAGGTTTTTTCGATAGTGAGTATTTAGGCGGTGAGTTTCCTCTAGAATGAATGTGCAACACAAATGGTCTTGGTTACTTGTACGGACTGCGGTCGTAACGTGTCGTGGGTAACATCATTTACCATGATGAGACTCCAGATAACCGGATGTTTGCAGTTAAAAAAAAGAAATATATTTACAGAATTAAGGATTTTGTTTATTATATTGAAATGAAATACTTGATAAATTTGAATTTAAACTCAACTAAAGTAAAAAATTTATAAAATTAAATAGAATAAATTACGACAATTATGTATTTTTATATCTATCTAAAAATTTCTCAGTAATTATAGGTGAGTTAGAGGTTTTTTTGACAATGGGTATTTAGGCCGTGGGTTTCCTCTATGATGAAATAAAGTATATAAGCATTATATTAAAGTATATGTAATAAAATATATTATTTTAATAAAATATAATATATATACAATAAAAGTATTATCTTGAATAAACTATTAACCTTAATATTAAAATTTAGTATTTGAATTGTAGGATCGTTATTAGTTATGAATAAACTAAAACTAAGCCCTTTACTTGCAAATATAACCCTGCGAAATTAAAGTTATATTTCACTTTACTTAAGCGATATTTGAGTTCTTGAGTATAATGTATAAGCTTGATTTGCAGAAATATAGTAACAACAAAGTATCAAATACTCGGCACTATTTGCATTAACTCGAAGCTACACTATTACAAGTTGTTCAAGAACTGTGTATGTCGACACTTATGTAAAAGTAAGCTAGCTAATGCTATATATAGTGCTAATGAGATCAATGACAGCCATTGATCTCATGCGATCTAATCTAGACCGTAAACATAAAAGTCAAATACAAACTACCAAAAGAATAAACATCGACAATCGGAATAACTTGCGTGTTGGCAGCAACAATCTACTTTAGGAGAGCGGCTTAAATCTGATTTAGAAGCATACGAGAAGCTTTTGCAGGATTGGACTTGCTAAAAAGACATCTCAGGAAAAGTCAGGTTGAACTCTTTATCTGGTGGATAATCGAGTTCACCCGGAATATTCGCTAAGTACCATAATTACTTCTTCCCGCTTGAACTGCCTGTTCCGCTTGAAGTGTGAATTCCGCTTCAACTTCAACTTCAGCCGGAACTAGTAAAATTGGCATTTCAGCCGAAAATCTTCCAAGCTCTATTTTTCCTTACAATCTCCCCCTAAGTTGATGCTGTCAAATTATTCATTATCTTAATGTTTATCTTCAAAACTGACTTGTACCCAAAAATCTTCTTCTCCACAACCTACTTGTCAGAGGTTCTGATGCTGGCACCAAGATCTTGAGAGAGCTCTTTGGAGTTTGTCTTGGTTACCTTCACAAACTCAAAAGACTTCCAATCCTTTTCACTCCATTCAGATTGAACTGAAATAGATTCATGGGGAGTGAAAGTGCCATCGGCTCTGTGTACGTAGTACAGCTTCTCATCTTCTTCCCAAATGATGAATTTAATCTCACTGGTAGGCTCTTCTTCTTCTCCAGCTGATTCATCATCTTCACCTCTTCTGCTGAGCACTCCACATTCTATCACTTGTGGCTCTATGTGAAGCCTCAATAAGTGCTCAGCTCTAGAAGGACTTAGAATTTCTCTAAGTTTCAGAATGATGTCTCCCATTTGTAGTGCAGTGAGAAGTGAAGTGGCCTTGTGAGCATTAATCACCTGAGTTGTGCCATTTGCCAGTTGGAAGGTGAAGTCAAAGGTATCTTCATTTGCTGCCCACCCAACAATTTTGTTCTTTCTGGGTGGCCCTTTCCTTCTCTTGCTCTGATCTCTTTTATTTCTGGCATGCATCAACCTCCTCTTCTTAATTTCGCTCTCTTCATCAGAATTACCAGCAGATTCTTGCACAATACGCCTTTTGCCTTTGGCAGATGATGAAGAGGGACCTAGTTGAGTTTCAGTATGTTTGGTGGTGGTGGAAGAAGGTTCTCTTATGGTGAGTGGAGGTAGGGTGGTTTTTGGAAGTGGTTCATTGGCTTCAGGAGTTGGGCTTGAGGGTGGAGTAGGTGGAAAGATGTCAGAGAAGTCCATGGTTGGTGGAGGATTCTTTTTGAAGGGAATGATGGGTGTAAAGTTGTCTGATCTAAACTTGGGATTGGCAAGTTTAGCAGCAAGCTTCTTGGGGATATGTGGAGGTTTGTAAGGTATGATGGGAAGTGACTGTAGAATGGATGAAGCTGTTGTAGGCATTGGGTTTGGGTTGTAGATAAATGAAGGTGGAGGTGGTATATCTACAATATCATCAATTTCAGGTTTAACATTAGCAGTTATTGTACCTGAGATCTGCTCTGATGGTGAAGGCATCACCAGGTTAGGATTGACAGCAGCAATTTCTCCTTTCAGCTCATAAAATATTTTGTTAATCAAGCTGCAAAGTCCTCTAACCTGCATCTGAGCTACCTCTTCCTCTTTCTTCAAGTTTCTAATCACAAGAGCCCTCTTAATCTTTTTCAACAGACGGTAATTTTCATCATTCTTTGTCAGCTTGGTAGGCAATTGAGAGGCAATAGCAATTAACCTCTGCCTATTAGCTTCAGACATTGTATCCAAGTCATAATCCTTTAACCTCCAGTTGAAAGACCTGGTCTTTGCTTCTTCAAGAAGGTTTTCAAACACATTGTTTTGCATGTATAGATCAAATTCTTCTTGGAGCTCTCTGGCTATCCTCTCATCTTCAGCTACCCTTCTGGCATCTTCAACCATTTTCACTATAGCCTCAGCTTCAGGAGTTTGAGTTACCTGTTGAAAGGTTCTAGCTATATCAGCTTGAACAGGTTCCTCAGTTAGAACTGTCTCTGAACTCCTTAAGGCTATCAGTGATTCAGCCACATCCTCAGGTTCTTCATTTCTTTGTTCTTCCGGTTGAACCACAGGTGTTTCATCAGTCCCAAATATTGAGGAGCTAGGACCTTGAACATCCACCTGGGTTGGAATTTGTTGTTCCGGTTGAACATTCAGCTCTCCTTCAACTAGAACTACCGGTTGAACTTCCGGTTGAAGTTCCGCTTGAACTTCCGCTTGAACCAGTAATTGACCATCAGTCACCACCTGAGGTTGGGTGACTTCAGGTTCTTTATCAGTTATCTCCAGTACCTCAGTTCCTTCATCTTCACCAATCAAATTCTCATCTTCTCCTTCAGTCATAGTACCAACTGTTGCAGTTGCAGTACTTTCTTCCATATCAGCTGCTGCCTTGCTGGTGGAGGCAATATTGCCTACAACATGATCACTGGCTCTTTCAGCCAGAAAAATAACATCTTTCAGAAGTGTTGTGATCATGTTGATGTGCTCAGGGAGAGCACCAGCAATCAGCATGGATGACTGAACAAGCTCGGTGAGGTTGGGGTCCTCAAAAGGAGAAATAGCAATCAGTTGACTGCATCTCATATTCACCCAACTCTCTTCAATAGAAAAAGGCTCTATGCCAATCTTTTGGCAAGCTGTGGCTCTTACTTCAGCCGGTATCCTTTCTTCCTCTTCGATTTCAGTGATAACAGGTTTTGACACTAACTTCTCCCCCAATTTGACAGTATCAGCTTCATCAGTTGCAATAACTTCTTCAGCATCTCTGGTAGGGTTTGAAGGACCTGCTTTAGTTGGAGTAGGACCAGCTTGAACCAATTTGGCAACAGTATAGTTAAGAGCTTCAACCTGTGCTTGCAGAGAAAGGTACAGTTTCGTCAATTCAGGTAGTGTAAGACTATCCTCAACTGGCTTTTTGCCAGTATCCTTGGAAATAACCAAACTATCAATCCTAGATTGATCAGCATTGGTACCCATGGCTTCTTGGCACCTGAGATTCTCTTCAACTGTTTCAACAACCCTTGGTTCCAATGAAGGACTTCCGGGTGCTGATTCAGAGAAGATTGCCGCAGATTGGGTCTTATTGATGTTACTGCTGACACCAAGCTCCAGTTGGGATACTTGGGCAGCAGCAGCCCTTTCTGCATGAATCTCTTCAGAACTCCTGAGATTCACCTCCGGTGAGGAGTGGGGTTGCAGTGCTACAGTGTCCTGGCTTATCAGGATGTCCTCATGTAATGTGGCAGGTGAGTTAATAACACCTTCACTTAAGCCAAGATTGAGAGCACTGTCACTCCTAGGTGACAGGGGTTGCAGGGGTGAAAAATTTTCAAATGGGGAAGCTACATATGCTTCTAATGACTCCCCCTCAACAGAAGGTTCATCCCTAAGAGAGAATCCCAAATTCACCAGTTTCCGTTTAGGCTTTTTGCCTTGAACGGGGTTTGAAGCTTCAGGTTGGTTAGTGGTGCTAGGTGGAGGAGACCTAGTAACCACATTTCTCTGTCTCTTAAAAATGACAGGAGGTGAGTTTGATGAGGAGGTGGCAGTGGAAGTGTTTGTGGAAGCTTTCCTCTTTTTGGATTGAAAAACTATGAGTGAAGAGGAAGCTGGGACAGATGTGGGATCAGAAACTGTTAGGTCTACAACTCTGTCATCTTGAGCCTGGGGCTCAGTTGCTGCTGCAGCTTCCGCTTGAACCTCTGCATCAACAGGTTCATCAGGAAGCTGCCTTGGAATTGGTAGAGGATGGTCAGTATCCCTTCCAAGAAATGCAGACTTATTTACAGCAAGGTTTGAAAAAGTTTTCTCATTCAGAAGTTTTTGGTGCAAAATTGTACCAAGCCATACTATATGGGGGTACTCTTCTTTGAGAATATAGGTCAAAAATCTAGGGTATTGGTAAATAAATTCAGAATGAACATTGGATTTTAGGGCTTGAAAAATTTGTTTGGAAAAATTAAAGTTCTCACCCTTGACCACAGCATAGAAGGCAGAGGCTTGCTCACTGGAGAGCTCATCAAAACCTCCCTTCTTTGGAGATAAACACACCAGAAGTGTCTGTGCAAGACATCTCCACTTGTATGGTAACTGCCCCTTCTTGATAGTTTTGCTGTGCAGGGAGCCACCATAACCAATGTTTCTGAATAAGCGGAGATATCTGTTGTGATCTATCTCTCCGTATCCACCTTCATCCCTCAGTTTCAACAAGCTTCGAACCTTCGCTTCATCAATTTCAACTTCCTTCCCTTGGACAGTTGACACAATTTTAACACTTCCGCTAGCCTCGTCGGTAACCCTAGCGTGAACCCAAAAGTCTTCCATCACCTCTTCATAGATTTCTGCTTCGACAGTAAGCGCATGATGGAGGTGAGAACTTTTGATGAACTCGATCATTCCATTGTAGATATCGGTCTTGGATGGTGGTTCAAGATATGCCACCAGGTTGTGTTCTACCGGAAATTTTGAGTCACCAACTGGCTTCTTGCCACTTGCCTTTCCCTTCGGAGCCATTGTTGTGACGAAATTCGAGAATGTTGACGGGTATGTGGAAGTTAATCGGAGATGGTTTGAGAGGATTTTGGGAGTAACTTCTGAGTGGTGTTGCGAGAAATGGGGAAAATGACGGTAATTTAGGGCTTTTTACCTTTTTGGTGATGACGTGGAGGAGAGAGGTTAAAAAAGACGGTTCAGTGACGGATGGGACAGGTGCTTTAGGGGTTATACAGTACAACTGGTTAAGGCATGACCTTAACCAAAAGTTAATTTACTGAAACCTCGGAATTAAACAGTTAAAAATTCAATGGGTAAAGTAAATGAGCATCCGCTTAGAAAATTGTGCCTTCCGGGTAATTAAATGATTCCTTGACTTTGTTGACCCGAAAGTTCAAGCGGAACCCATTTTCTCCTTTATTTTAAAAACCAAATTTCTTTCGTCTGAACTTCAAGCGGACAAGTTTTCCGCTTGGAAGAATTGTTTTCAAAAATAAGTTTCCACGTCAAATTTAAAGCATTTTTCTGGTTGAAGTTCACCCGGTGAATTTCAAAAGTTGTTCTTTCAGGTTGAACCTGAACTTGAACCGGAAAATCCAAAACACATAAATTTTGAAAATTTGTGTCGATTTTTCATAGTTTTAACAGCAGTTATTGACTATGAACTGAAATATTCTTCAATTAACACAAGAGATTTTCTTTTTCCTTTTCTTTTTGTATCAAGAGACGGGCTCTTGAGCACATCTCTTTCTTTTATTAAAGTTGTGAAAAGTTTTATTCAAAGTTCATCATCCCAATGGCTGTGATGAGGTAGAAAAATCTTGCTTCATCGAAAGCTTTTGTAAACAAATCTGCCAGTTGATGATCAGTGTGAACTTTAAATAATTTGATTAAATTCTTTTCAGCACAATCTCTAATAAAGTGATACCTTATGTCAATGTGTTTGGTCTTGGAGTGCTTCACTGGATTGTTGATGATGGAAATGGCACTGTTGTTGTCTGCAAGAATAGGAGTTTCCATGAATGTGATCCCATAATCAAGCATCTGATTTTGGATCCAAAGGACTTGGCTGCAACAGCTAGAGGCAGCAATGTACTCAGCCTCTGCAGTTGAAGTAGAAACACATGTTTGCTTCTTGCATTGCCAAGAGACAAGCCTTTCTCCTAGAAATTGACATCCTCCTGATGTTGATTTCTTATCTATATCACATCCTCCATAATCACTATCTGTGCATGCTTTGAAAGAGAAGTCAGAGTTCTTGGGATACCACAAACCCAGTTTGGGTTGCCCCTTTAGGTACTTGAAAATTCTCTTAACAGCAAGCAAGTGTGACTCTTTTGGAGAAGATTGATATCTAGCACATAAGCAAACACTGAACATGATGTCAGGTCTACTAGCTGTGAGATACATCAGAGAGCCTATCATTGCTCTATACATGTGCACATCCACTGGCTTTCCACTTAAGTCACTGGTTAACTTGTGGGAAGTGGAGATGGGAGTCTTGGCACTTGAGCATGATAACATGTCGAATCTCTTCAGCATGTCTTGGATGTACTTTGATTGATTCAGAAAGATTCCATCTACAGTTTGCTTTACTTGAAGCCCTAGGAAGAAGGTTAGTTCTCCCATGGAGCTCATTTCAAATTTTGACTGCATCAAAGTTTCAAACTCCTTGCACAACACAGTGTTAGATGAACCAAAAATAATATCATCAACATAAATTTGTACCATTAGCAAGTCATTACCAACAATTTTAACAAAAAGAGTTTTGTCAATTGCTCCTCTCCTGTAGCCATTCACTAGAAGGTAATTAGAAAGAGTTTCATACCAGGTTCTAGGAGCTTGTTTGAGACCATACAAAGCTTTGATCAGCTTGCATACCTTGTTCGGATGGTGAGGGTCTTCAAAACCAGGAGGTTGATTGACATAAACTTCTTGTTCCAGGAGGCCATACATGAAAGCACTTTTCACATCCATTTGATACACTTGGAAGTCTTTAAATGCAGCATAGGCTAGGAAGATTCTAATTGCTTCCAACCTGGCTACTGGTGCAAAAACTTCATCATAATCAATGCCTTCTTCCTGTACATAGCCTTGCACAACCAGTCTTGCTTTATTCTTGATAACAATTCCCCTATCATCTTTCTTGTTTTTGAACACCCATTTTGTTCCAATTGGTTCTGCTTCATCAGGCAGATCTACCAATTCCCAAACCTTTTGCTTGTTTATCTGAAATAGTTCTTCTTGCATTGCCTCTACCCAGCTGTTGTCTTCTAAGGCATCTGCTACCTTCTTGGGTACTTCTTGAGACAAAAATGCAGCATGCAGACAGATATTTGCATTTGCAGATCTACTTCTTGTCAGCACTGGAGCTGAAGCTTCTCCAATAATATTTCCCGCTGGATGATCTTTGTTGATTCTTCTATCAATGAACATAGGAAATTCATGGCTTCTTCCATTTGAGGGTATGTTGAGCTGAGGAAGTCTGTGATCAACCTCAACATTTTCAAATTGTGACATAGGATCTGAAACTCCAACTGATTCAAGAGAATTGGTATCTGAATTGTAGATCAGATGATCTAAATTGAGCTCATTTGATGTGTTATCATGTGAGTTTCCAGCTTCATTTGACTCTGATTCAGTATTCTCTTCAGTTTCTGAAATTAGATTTTCCGGTTGAACTTGAACTGGAGAAATATGTTCAGCTTGAACTTCAAGCGGAACAATTTCTTCTTCAATTTGAATTATTTCAGTCAGTTTCTTGTCATTCCTTGGGAAAACAGGTTGAGAACTCATTGAAGAGAAGAAGATTGACTTCTCATTAACAGATTGATTTTTCTTCCAATGCTCATCAGCAGACCTGTTAAAGTTTTGTTCCTGCACTAGAGAGCTCACAGGCTTATCAACAGTTATGTTGAAAGCAGTGGTTAGTGCATCAATATCAAATAACCAGCTTGGCTGAGACTTAAAATTGTTGGCAGATTTCTCATTGAAAGATACGTTTATGGTTTCTTCAACAATTTTAGTTCTCTTGTTGTATACTCTAAATGCCTTTGACACACCAGAGTAGCCAACAATATAACCTTCATCTGCCTTTTCAGCAAACTTAGGCAAAGACTCACTGGTTATTAAATTAGTGACAGAACAACCAAATGGCTTAAAGAAATAAATGTTTGGCTTCCTTTTTCTCCAAAGCTCATAAGGTGTTTTATTCTTTCCCTTGACAATTAAGATCCTGTTTTGGACATAGCAGGCAGTGTTCACTGCTTCAGCCCAAAATATCACAGGGAGCTTAGAGTCTGCCAACATTGACCTGGCAGCTTCAATCAATGTCCTATTTCTCCTTTCAGCAACACCGTTTTGCTGTGGAGTTCTAGGAGCACTAAATTGCCTCAAAATTCCCTTTTCCTCACAAAATGAATTCAGAACATGATTTTTGAATTCTGTGCCATTGTCACATCTGATTGTTTTGACTTTAAGAATGGATTGATTTTCTAAATTAATGACAAGAGTTTTCAACAATTCAGCAGTTTCATCTTTTGTTTTGAGAAAGAAAACCCAAGTATATCTAGAAAAATCATCAATTATAACAAAGCAGTATGACCTTTTTCCTAAAATCATTACTCTAGTTGGACCAAATAAGTCCATGTGCAAAAGCTCTAGAGGTTTTGAGATTGAAGATTCAACTTTTGGCTTAAAAGAGGTTCTGTGTTGCTTTCCTTTGAGACATGGCACACAGTTTTCAGAACATATAAAGTGCTTGTTAGGAAGACCCTTAACCAAGCCTAAATTTACAATTCTGTTCATGTTCTTGTAGTTCACATGACCTAACCTCCTATGCCAAAGATCAGATTCGTCAACTGAGGCTTTGGATACAAAGCAAGCAGTGCCACATGAAGGTGTAGCCACTGACATATCCAAAATGTATAGTCCATCTCTCCTGGGTGCCTTAAGCATTATCAACTCATCAGGAATTTTAACACCAGGTTTGAGAACTATTGCCTCTCTCTCATTAAACATTAAATTCAAATTCTTGTCACACATTTGTGAGACACTAAGCAAATTAAAATTCAATGTATCAACAAAATTGACTCTGTCAAATTTTACCAGTCTGTTTGTCACATCACCTTGTGCTGTGATATGGCCTTTTGTGCTTCCAAAGGCAACTGGTCCTCCATTGATTCTTTTTGTATTTTCCAGAATGTGCTTATTCCCTGTCATGTGGCAAGTGCAACCACTGTCAACTACCCATAGGCTATTCTGGCCTTTATTTTGCACCTGCACATATCAGAATTGATTAATTTCTATAGGGGACCCAAGCCTGAGTGGTCTTGGGTCTGCCATAAGCATCATTATACTTGTACTCTTTGAGTACTAGAGTATTTACTACTGGAGCTTCATTTAGCAGATCATCATTGTCCAAACTGAAGTTCTCATACTGAGCACTTGTTTGACTAGACCTTTCATCTTTGGTGTTCCTTTTTGCAGCAATTTTCCTATCCCTATATTCTTTAAACTTTGTTTGCTTGTTGGTTAGTTTCTTGAGTTTTTCACTTTCTTGATTAACCAACTTAGTCCTTTCAGGTGATTTTGAAAATCTTTGAGGAAAATGTTTGTTTTGATTTAAACTCCCCCCCCTGAAGTGGAACATAATGATTTCCACTTGAACCATTAGCAAATACAGTTTCAAATTGATTGAGTTTGCTGTTTCTTAAAAAGTTTTCTCTAGAGGTGACTTTTCCTCTGGAGGGGTTTCTTCTTCCTTGAGCTTCAAAATGTTCAAACCCATCAGCAAAATGAACTTGAGGTCTCTGCTTTGGAGCAGTAGCTGATCTGGGTTGAAATTTACTTTCCGGTTGAACATGAGTTCGAGCGGAAAAATGTTCCGCATGAACTTCAACCGGAAAACGATTTTGCTTTAAAACAGTGAAACTACCATTTCTATTGTTACCAACTAAAAATCTGTTGGATTCAGATCCAAAATGCTTCAAAGTGTGGTTTTTCACAGGTGAGATTCTTCCTGTGAGCTTCTTTTGAAAATTAGCCTTTGGTTTCAAAACAGGTTTTGGTTTTCGAAATGGTTTAACTTTACTCATTGGGTTAAACTGACAAACAGCAGCTAGGTGACCTTGTTCACCACAGCACATGCACTCAACAATTTTGGTTTCAAATTTCCTGGGAGACTCAATTTTGGTTACTTGATTAAAGTTCAGTTGACCAAACCTTTGAGTTTGACTTCCCTTTGGTTGCTCAGGTTGCTTTCCTCCAACTTTTGAATCCTTAGGTTCATAAACAGTTGGTGGAGGAACAGCAATTGATGGTCTCAAAATGTTTAATTGGTCAGCTGAAGCAGATGTGCTAGCAGCAGTGACTTCAATTTTCTTAGAGTCAACAGTGTTTTCAGAACTGGATTGTGATGAAATGTCATCAACTGTGAGACTAACTTTACATTCTGATTTTAAAGCTTCAATTGGTTTGATTACAGGTGAGTATTCAATTGGTGGCTCAACACAGTTATAGCCAACACCTGCTTTACCATACATCCCTCCCATCCACAGTTTTTCAGCCTTTTTGTTTGCTGTTTGAAATTTGTCACAAGTAAACAAAGCATTTTTCAGCTTGATCTCAAGAACATCAACCTCAGCCTTAGCATCTTTGGTTTCATTTCTTGATTTCTCAAGTTTTGACAGCAAGTCATCAAGCTGTGTTTCGAGCACTGAGTTGGTTTGTTTTAACTGTTCATACTCTTTGGTTAAGTTTTCAATTTTTGAAATGTATGATGATTCAGTTTTCTTAAAACATTCCTTTAACTCATTTAAGTTTGAAACTTCATCAATCAAATCAGTGTTGTGATTTCGATATTTTGCCACTTGTTCTATATGCAGGCAGGGCTACATAGATTCTCTAAGACTTTCTCAGGGATAGAATTTACCTGATCTGAGATGGAGTCCTGTTTGGCCATTAAAGCATGGTTAATGGGTTCAAACTCAGCAACGAAATCTTCCCATTCAACACATGATGTTTGATTTGCAACAGCAGCTACCACGTTCTGGTGGTTTTGACTTCCGGTTGGCTTTGGTGGGGTGGGGTGTGAACCTGAGTTGTTTCCAGAATTGTTGTTGTTTGAATTGCTTCCTCCATGATTTTTCCCTTGATCATGGTTCTGATTCTGTCCTTCTCTTCTTGGTTGAGAGCATTCTCTTGCAAAATGACCAAGTCGGTGACAGTTGTAGCATTTGACTTTACTTTTGTCAAGGCCTATGTGAGCACCTTTTGCTCCCTTGTAGGTTCTACCTGTTCTTTTGTAAAACCTTTGAGCTCTTACAGAAACCATGGCAAGTTGAGTCATTATATCCATTTCTTCTAAATCATCAGCACCTATGCATTCAAGATCTTCAGGCATGAAGCCTTGATAAGAGTCAGCTGCTACATGAGCATTGTGAGAACTTTCAAAGGAGTTTGAAAAGTTCTCTTGACACCTTGGTGTCTCAGGGAAACTGACTATAGGTGAGGGATATGATGATGAGTTGGATGACCTTTGACTGTTAAAATCAGTGGTTACTAGTGCAGATGAGAACAGCTGAGTTGATTCAGAAGATGAGCTTTGTTTAAGATCTAGTTCCATTTCATAAGCACTGAGTATGCCATGAAGTTCACTGAGTCTCATCTTTTTCAAATTCTTGCATTCCCTGATGCTTACTGTGTAAACTGTCCACACAGAAGGCAGGGAACGTAGAAATTTTCTGTTCACATCTACTTGTTCTAGTTTAACATCCACCTTTTGGAGTTCATCAAGCAACGAGACAAATCTTAAGTACTGGTTTGTCATTGTTTCACCAGATTTAAAAGTAAAGTTTTCATACTTTTGTTTTAAAACATCTTTCTTGTTTTCTTTTACTTCACTGGTTCCTTCATACATTTCACTTAAGGCATTCCACAGGTCAAATGCAGTTTTATATCCTTTAAACCCACTTAAAATGGAATTAGGAAGTGCAGCCTGTAGAGTCCAATATGCCTTATGGTCAAATTCAAGAGCAGTGTAGTCAGATTCAACATATTTATCTAATGGCTTAGGTATCTTGACTTCTGCATCATCAGCAGATGAAACCATTGGTGAGTAGGGTCCTTCAGTGAAAGATTTCCAAATACGACGGTCCAAAATCCTAACAAAACCTTCCATCCTGAGTTTCCAGGTACCAAAGTCATCAGGAGTGAACATTGGTGGTTTGTTGGAGGAGCCATTTGGGCAACTTAAACTGAAATCACTCATTTTGAAAAACCTTTAGAAAGATAAAACAACGAAGCTTGTAAAGTAAGCAAGTAAAGTATCGACTTTGAAGCACAAAAAGTCTTCAAAGTGAGAGCCAAAGCTCTGATACCACTTGTAGGATCGTTATTAGTTATGAATAAACTAAAACTAAGCCCTTTACTTGCAAATATAACCCTGCGGAATTAAAGTTATATTTCACTTTACTTAAGCGATATTTGAGTTCTTGAGTATAATGTATAAGCTTGATTTGCAGAAATATAGTAACAACAAAGTATCAAATACTCGGCACTATTTGCATTAACTCGAAGCTACACTATTACAAGTTGTTCAAGAACTGTGTATGTCGACACTTATGTAAAAGTAAGCTAGCTAATGCTATATATAGTGCTAATGAGATCAATGACAGCCATTGATCTCATGCGATCTAATCTACGACAACTATGTATTTCTATAACTATCAAAAAATTTATCAGTAATTACAGGTGGGTCAGAGGTTTTACGACAGTGGACATCATGATGAGACCCCCGGGTAACCGAATGTTTGCAGTTAAAAAAAAGAAATATAATAAGGATTTTGTTTATTATATTGAAATAAAAAACTTGGTAAATTTGAAGTTAAACTCAACTAAAGTAAAAAAATTATAAAATAAATAGAATAAATTTTTTTATATTACATGTATAATATCGAATTAAAATATTATAATGAATAGAATATTATAAGCATTATATATATATATATATTAAAGTATTGAAGTATATACAATAAAATATATTATTTTAATAAAATATAATATGTATGCAATAAAATATTAACCTTAATATTAAAACTTCGTATTTGGATAATTACTAACCTTAATATAAAAAATTTGTATTTGAATAATTACTTATTTGATAATTACTTATTAAAAGTTTAAACTAAATAAACCCTATGTGAAAATTTAGTATTTGGATAATTATTTATTAAAATTTTGACTTAATCTAAAATTTTATAGTGATTACAAGTGTCCTTTATTACTAATTAAAGTATGTCAAAACTTTTTGTTTATTATATAGTATAGATATAGATATAGATAGATATATATAGATGATAAAACTAAAAAAATCTCAAACTTTCTTTTTATAAAAATTACTCATCCGATAAATATATTTATATATATACACCACGATGATAAAACCAACAATTATATATATATATATATATATATGGGTGAGGTTCATTGTAGACACCCTAACTTATGGGTCTCAATAATTTCAATATATATATATATATATATATATATATATATATATATATATATATATTAAAAAAAAGTTAAACTATAATACTCTTAGTTTATCTCAATTAAATTACATCAAATTTACTTTTATCCGAGCTCGAATCCTTCAAAAGAAACAATATCACAGCAACATTTATACCTTATTTTCTAGAAGTGATTTTCAAAAATGTTTTCGCACTATTTAAACTTTAATTTTAGTTTATTAACTTTTTAAAAAGCTAATAAGTAATAAGTTGATTTCAAACATACTCTTATATCCGATACGTAACTTTTAGCAATTTGACTTAAACCCCACCGATCAACAATTATAATTATAGGCTAATTCGAAAATAACCCTATGGCCCCTTTAATTTCTTACGTATGATCAACATCCTATCTTTATGACTTTAAAGCTATAATATGTGTTAAAGTCAATAAACATGACTTTGATTCAAAATAAAAGGTTTGTTTAATCACCTAAAATTCCATCTATAAAACTATAAATTAATTACATGATAAAAATAAAATAATATAAAAGGTTGATCAAATGAAGGAAGAAAAAATGGACCTAAGGAATAGAATGAATGATTACAATTTCTTACCCTAGTTGGTTACTTCATTATAACGAAATAAATCATTAATTTGTGTTATTTGGTAGGCAGTAAAAATAAATTAATAGACATAATTTTACCGACATTTTATTAAAAAATGACCGGGCGCATTTTATTTTTTATTGTTTAATTTTATCTTATATTTATATTTTATATTTTCATTTATTTATATTAATTTTAAATTTTAATTTATTTTGCTTATTTTAAAATTTTAATATATTATTTTCTATTTATATTTTATTTTCAAGGCTCCCTGTATATACAACCCATGGATTAGGACACGCTTTTCAGAATCTCTATTGACCGTATGTACTCTATGGTCGTAGATGTCACTTTTTTGCCACACACTAGCCGTTTCTCATGATCTCTATGGGCCATTTTGTTTAATATTTTGAGATATAAATTTTTTATATTTTATATTTATTTTTGTTTTAGCAAATATATATGATTTAAGTTATATTGTCAAACCTTTATTTATTTTCTTTTTGGAAAACATTTTGTTTTTGTTTTTCATAAAATTTCACCATCGCCAAGGCTTAAACATTTTTCAATGAGTAAAGATGTCGAGGCCCTGACAAACTTTATTTCAAATAAAACACATTACAAACAAGTGAATCCCACATCCTGGGCGTTTTATACCTCCAAAGAGAGAGAGAGAGAGGGGGGGGGGGGGGGAGGAGGAGGAGGGGGGGACCAAATAGTATAAACATAGAAGACTTAGCCCAATCAAGGGACACAAGGCCCAATCTAAATATATAACTAGCTCTAGTCAGAAACTCAGGGTGTAAATGATCGGTGTATCTTAGATTATTTTATTTGATATTAATTATATTATAAATACATCAATGTAAGTATAAAGTATATTAATTTAATCGGTTTTTATTAGTATGATACGATGAAATTGGGCTTAATTTGTTACTCATAATTTGAAAACGATTTATTACGATCAATGAGTCAACCTCTAGTTGTTTTAATGAATTATTAAATTTCAACTTTTTTAATATATAAAATAAAGTCCTTTGTGAATTTGAATTGGGTGGAACAGGTCATAAAAGTTGGGTTTAGGCCCAATTTGTGAAAATGGCAGCAATGTAGAAAGGGATATTCAACAATGGTGGTGGTTGCCGGTGGGTGGGGGTGGACGCATATTTCGGGTAGGTTCTGATTATAGGAAATCCTTTGATATTGTGTGACGATACCATTTTGTTACGACTCGTTTAAATGATAAAGTGTAGCTTGGCATTTTTGGAGATTTTTTTATGGATCATGGCCATGAAAACTTTTAGAATTGTCTGGATTGATCAAGCTACAAACTTCTATGAGTTTGTCCGTGAAAATATCTAAATTTATCTACATAGGAGGCTAGTAGAAATCTTTAGATAGATTTAGTATATAATGTAGATATTTTTTTAGGGTAAACCACACTCATCCTTCAAATTGATGTTTACTATTCAATCCCAAATATATTATTTTATATTTTTTTGTAAGTCAACGTGAGTGATAGAAAGAAAAATAATAATAAAAAAGAGAACAAACAATGCGGATTAGTGGAACCAAAGATTATGTCATTGAGGTGTGCGTGGTGTATATTAAAATAATAATAATTATGAGTCAATTTCAACACTACTATTGTGTAAATTTTAAATTTATTAAACACAATAACAAGCAATCACCAAACACCACACGTTGGGGCAATGGCACCCATCATTAGTGTAATATAGTGATGGTACGATACCGAGGTCGTACAAGGACACAACTGTAGAGAGCTCCTGATACTAAACCTTTATCAACGTCTAACCAAACCAAATGTTTAATTTTTAAACACAAAAGAAAAATAAAAGTAACGATAAACAGATTTTAAGTTAATTCTATCAAAGATAATATCACTTGGGATGACTTGCCAATGGTAACGTTGGTAACCGTGTTGTTTATAAACTCTCCTTAAGATTGTTATGCGAAGGTAGAAAGGAACACCTCTCAGTCTCAAACCAATCATACGTTCCTTTCCTTGTTCACCAGCAGGGATGACTACCGAGATAACCGTTCTATTAAGCGACAAATATGTGTGTGTTAATGCCATTAAGTCGTACGACCTTATGGTCAAAGTATTGTTACGTTTGGATACTTTGTCATGAACTAGCAAGGGAACAACCCACGCACCAGATTATATTTTTGACTAAAACCCTTATAAGGAGCAAGTGCATGTTTCCTCCCATGCACCGCTCTTGTGCGTACACAGTTAGTCGTAGCTAAAACTGAGTCCACAAACACACGACTTTGTGAAATGGTAATATATTACCAACCTAGAATCCCAACCAATACCTTTAAACTGCTCTTGCGTGAGTCTCGTGTTTGTTTACATAGACATAAAACACACAAATGCATTGTTTTCCACACGGTGCGAGTTACCGTAATATGGATCATGCTTCGTCCTCTAGTCGTATGTCATTCACCAACTAATGTGCTTTTGAAGGCACAAACACAAATGATCCATAATCACATGGCACGTTTGTTCTTGAAGACTAATAATAAATTTTCAATATAAAGAGTTTTTTCTCAAAGTCATTGACACACACCTTAATCTTAGTTTATAAACTCATTTTACTAACCCACCAAATGTTTGTTTTCCCCCTAGTGAGTATAAGAGTTTTGCCACTCATGGATTTAAAGATTTGCTTAAAAGAAAGTGACAAGTTCATATACAAAAGTTAATCAAATTCTAACTAAGCTCATGTTCATATAATCTTGAAGAAACAACTTGAAAACACCAAAAACAATGGCTCAAAGTAAAAATCAGACGTAAGTACTAAACAAGAAGATAAGAATTGGGCAATGAGCAATGGAGGAGGAGCCGGGTATTTATAGGCCAAAAGTTGGGTCGACACGGATCACGCCAAGGCTGGGCACGGTTCATGCTGTGCAACAAATCTTCAGAAATCTTTACTGGCTTGACACGAATTGGTCAGGGCACGGGTCTTCAATTTTCATCATTCTTGACTTTTTTTTAATCATTTTGGCCTGGATTAAACTAAAAAACTACAAATGAAACAATATTAAACTATTTTATTAATAATTAATTAGAATAACCTTGAAATGTTAGAAATATTTGATGTAAAAATATGTATAATTTTATTCACATCAGTCATCTACATACACTTTTACGATTACAATGTGACTTTATTTTTTTGTGTTTTCAAGAACAATGTGGTATCAATTTTTCCTTTAACAAAAGCTACTAATAAAAGGAAATTAAAGAATATGTCATACCATGCTACGAGTGATTTTTTCAACTTGTATAATCATTCTTAAGTTTACAAACATGGTTTGCTCTTTGAGGATGTACAAAGCCTGATGACTAGTGCAGATACTTCTTGGTTTATTTTACCATTCCAAAAGACACATTGCACGTCCATTTGATAAACTTTGAATCCTTTGTGGGCTGTGTATGCGAGAAATATTCTCATAGCTCCCAGTCTTACAATTGGAGTAAAGGTTTCATTAAAGTCTATGCGTTCTTGTTGGAAGTATCTCTTGGTAACCGGCCTTGCTTTTTTCCTTATTATAGTTCCATCTTCATCAGTTTTTTTTAAAGATCCACTTACTTTCAATAAACATTTTGTCATCAAGATCTAGAACTAAGTCCTACACATCATTCATTTTGAACTGTTTAAGCTCAACTTGCATGGATGTAATCAAATATGGATCTTTTACGAGCCTTTATGATACGGATCTGGATAATCCCCGACCCGATCCGCGAACCGGGGAATTCGAACCCAATTGGGTTTCTTGTTCCCTAATCTATCTTATATTTAAACTTTATTTTATTAGTATTTGGTTTCCTAGTTTGATTGTGTTTCCTTTCATTATTTTGTGTATTTAAAGACCTCTTTGTTATCGTTTTTAGGGAGTTTATTATTGAATAAAGAAAAGTTTTTTCTTGTTGAACAGGTTTTGTTCATTGATAGTTCCGATTGGCCGGAAATCAAGCTGGCGTTGGTTACTTGGTTGGCCAAGGATCACATCGCTAGGTTTAGCCTAGGTTATCGCTTGTACGAATCCATATCAAGTGGTATCAGCAACTCGGGTTACTCAGGATGTCTGTGCAAGGGAGAGATCGTCGTCATCAACACCGTAGATTCACCGCCAGAGTGTAACATCCGAAAATTCATAGCTACATAATATAAATACGTGAGCTTGATTGATAAACATGATAACACTATGCATTAGATAAGTTGCATGTGTTAGAATTATTCGTTTGATAGCCAATATGATGAAATGTGCATAAACGAAATGTGTTAAACATTAAAAAAAGTAAAATATAAGATGAATATGTTTTTATATGATTAGCATGATGATACATGAATCATTGATAGATATATACGTGTAAATACGTGTGTTTATAGCTAACGAAAAAAGTAAAAGGGCTAAAAGCGTAATTATTGTAAAGATATAAACATATACAAGTATTATACGTGTTTATGTTCATTATAAGTATTTTGAGGCTTAGAAATTAGTATAAATATATTTGTAATATGATTCATAACATAAAATGATAAGTATTGTAAAGTTTGAGGGGCTAGAATGTAAATTAGTAAAAGATATATATATATATATATATATATATATATATATATATATATAGTATTTATACATAAATACGTAATTATAATCCTCGTTATATGTAACCAAACCTTCGAGAATGTTAGAAATATATTTAGGAAAGTTTTAGGACTTGAAATAATAACTACACCGAAAGATAAATGATTAATATGCATTAAATACAAGATGGAGGACTACAAGTGTAATTAATATAAATATATAATATGTATGTATATGTATATTAGCGTACATGTTCGAGCCTTAGAAACCTTTTAAAATGTACCTTTAAGTGTTTATAACATAAAATAACAATCGGTAGAAGTTTAGGGGTTAAAACTGTAAATATAAGGTCGAGGGACCAAAACTGTCATTCTGCGAAAGTGCTTCGCGGGTCACGACAACCGGCCCCTGTTTCCTCGCGACCCTCGGCCTAATCCCGGCCAAAATTCGAACAACAATTCAATTTTCGACTTGGAGACCACGTTTTTGACCAAATTGACCATCCAAACGTGTCGATTTCGAGCCTTAGTCACCATAGAACGTGTAGGATCATAGGAGCTCGATTCCATCCACAAAACTCACCAATTTTGTGAATTAAAACCCCCCAAACCCTCTCTCAAACCCGAAACTTCATCAGTCCAATTCGAGCTGCACAAGAGGATTCAAAAGCTGAAATTTTGCAGTGGAGCACTATTAGGTATGTTATAATAGCTTTCAGTTTTGGCTAAATCGATCTCTAAGTATGTTTTCTAAAAATGTGTTAAAATTAGGGTTCTTGAGCTTGTATTGTCAAAATTGGATAATCGGGTGGGAATAGGGTCTGTATTTTTGTAGGTAATCCTAAAATAATGTGTTTTAAGAAAACCCTAAGTTTATTTCTCAATCGGAAAAGGTTTGGTAATGGTTTTGTTAACGAGTCAAAATTAGGGTTTTCATAACGTTGTTGTGCCCAAATTGAGTAAACGATGTTGAGTTAAGCTTTGATATTTTAAAGGATATTATAAAATGTTATAATGGATAATACCCTAATTTGGTTTGAAAAGAAAATAAGTTTTGATAACAAAATGAGAAATACATAAAATTAGGGTTTCTAAATATGATTAATTAATATAAAATAATCCGGAGGGTATGGGTACTTGATCATTGGTCTTATAACATGTTTATATATATATATATATATATATATATATATATATATATATATATAATAAGTATATATGAGTTTAAAATGGATAAATAATAAAGTATTAAAGATACCGAGTTAGTCGGATATTTAGAAGTTCGTGCGGACCGGAAGGGTAGACGCCTGTACACTGGGGTTTCTTGCAAAGCGGGGGTGTCACATAAATTCCAACTGGAACCTGGCATACCTCAGTGGGCGATCCCAGGGTGAGCGTTTATTTATAGGAATGCGCGTCTTCATATTATCAATAAAAATGATATTATGCCTATAAGGGCATTTTAGTCATTTTGGCCTTAAAACAGATAAAGCCTAATAAAATGTTATTAAGATAATAAGATATAAATAAACACAGGTATTGTTTATAATGACCCTGCATTAATGCGATCCGATACGTGATTAGGTTAATTATGGACTATAACGGAGAATCTGTCTGAATAACTGATTAAAGATATCAGGTGAGTTTCTACAAGCCCACTTTTAAATGTTTTAATGTTTTAAATGTTTTCGGGCTGTTATACATACAATATTTGTTAAAATATATTCAAGATAATTGTGACGTGATATATACGTGTTATATGATGAATTGAAGTTAAAGAGGGACGCAAGGTTATCACACGATGCGGTCAACTCCGTACAATCTGGCGTTAGTGCAGAAATTTTCGAGTGGGATAATATGGAATATCCTAAAAATATGGGGTTGGAAATTTTTTGGATAACAACGAATTTAGAGTGTCTGCTTGAATATTTGGGATCTCGACTAAAGTTGGGATTTTCAAATCTGAACAATATTATTTTTTATGAGCATCAAGTTTTTGGTGGTACTGATACGTGGGCTAGAGATGGTGACCGTTCCAAAACTCATGTTGATCTCTTTGACGTTCTCAAGACTCGAGGATGAGTCTTTTTCGAAGGGGGAGAGGGAGAAAAATGTGGGACAACTCTGTAACCTAATAGATCCGGGACCCGCCCGTCAAGATGATGTTTGCTTAAGAGATGGCCGAGATGACAAATGAAGATAAATATGAAGACTCGGTCGTAACGGTAGTGACCACAAGCCGTCAAGATGTTCCGTTTGATCCGGGTGGGTTTAATCCAACGTTAAAACTCGAGGACGAGTTTTTCAAAAAAAGGGAGAATGATACGGATCTGGCCCCGACCCGATCCATGAACCGGGGAATTCGAACCCAATTGAGTTTCTTGTTCCCTAATCTATCTTATATTTAAACTTTATTTTATTAGTATTTGGTTTCCTAGTTTGATTGTGTTTTCTTTTATTATTGTGTGTATTTAAAGACCTCTTTTCGTTTTTAGGGAGTTGATTATTGAATAAAGAAAATTCTTTTCTTGTTGAACATGTTTTGTTCATTGATAGTTCCTGTTGGCCGAATATCAAACCGGCGTTGGTTACTTGGTTGGCCAAGGATTACGTCGCTAGGTTTTGATGGGTTTCAGGCACTACAAGCAAACTTAAACAATTAAGGGTGCATGCAACCTAAAACATGATCTATGTTTTCACTATTGAACCTATAACTATAAACATATAATAAACCCTAGCAAATAATCAAAATAAATAAATTACTAAGACAGATAGGGTTACATACCTCTTAGTTGTTATAGTAAACAACTATAATAATCCTTCTTAACTTCAAGGAAGCAAGCACCACAATCGTCGTGCCTCTAATGGGATCACACCCAAGGACTCGAAGAAGAATATAAACTAAGGGTGGGATGAACTATAAGGAGTTCTTCCACAGGAGGGAGAAAGAAGGAGGCGAATACTCAAGCCTTGATGAGCGAATTGGAATGAATCCCTAAGGCCTTTATTTATAGCCTTGGACAACCTCCTTACTTTGTAATCCCACCAATGTGGGATACATGGAATTTTCGAAAATTCCCTTTGCATAAGGGATTTCGAAATCTTCCATGTGGGATAACAACATTCCTAATTTAACCAACTATTGATTAATTGTTAATTATCCCTTTCAATTAACCAAACTGTTAATTAACCTCCCAAATAGTTTTTGTCTAATTAATTATTAAACCATAATAATTAATAAACCATTTCTTTTTCCCCTTTTTATTAATTTTCCATATGCCGAGTCTTGAGGGCAACCCAAAAGGACTGTGCTGCTATCAATTTTAGTTATAGGCTTAGACACCTAATCCAACAGTCTCCCACTTGGATAAGTCTAATAGCTGTTATTGCCATTATAAGTTCCCAATTGATCAACAAATTGTAGCTTCCAATGAACGTTGTTGAACTCTGATCTAGTCAATTATGTGTCCTAAGATAAGAGATCATATAATCCTCCGTTCTACAAGATATCATTCGAACATGAGACATGGAATATAATCAATCTCATTGTTCAGTACTTTGTGTCCCGATTTCCGATTTGTAATAACTTAGAACTTCCAATTGAACACATCAATTCAGTTCTGACCGGGCCCGACACTATACGTCAACATCAAATCACCGAGGTGTTGGATATTATGTGTCCTGACCCGACAAATCTTGAAACCGACCCGGTTACAACCCGTAAGAGTTACACCGGGTGCAACGAACTCTAAACCCGCTTAAGAGTTAACCGGTAAAAGAAACGGAAACGTTTGATTATATATATTATTTATAATAGTTATAAATAATTAATAATCACTAATATTATTAT
>JBCNJP010000007.1:88455016-88499056 GCA_039602395.1 Deinandra increscens subsp. villosa | reverse complement strand
TTCCCATTCTAACATCAGTTATACATGAGTTCAAAGATTTTCTAGCCTTAAACATTCTTTTGCTTTTTGTTTGATTCATATCAAATTTAACCTGCAACTCATTGTACTTATGTGTGATCTCATCTACCTGATTCCTAAGCTCAGCTATTTCTAACTTAGCATTGTCATACAGGAGAGTTTTCTCAGTTGCCAGTTTTTGATATTTTACTATGTCTAGCTTTTGTGCTTTAACCTTCTCCTCATTTTTCTGCCATCTACCCTTAAATGAACTCCTTTCACACTTTATCTCAAACAATTCTATTTGATAATTTTTACAGATTTGTCTAAGACCAGGAATTATATGAGCACAAGTGGGATCAGAACATACCTTGAGGTTTTCAGCTTCAGCAACGAAGGCTTCCTTATCTTCCACAGGAGTTTCATCAGTAACAATAAAAGCGTTCTCTTCCTCTTCATCCCTTTCCATAGCAGCAATCATTGCATGAGACCTGCTAAACTCTTTCAATTGAGGTGTCCAATCATAACCTCCTCCTTCCTGAACAACCAGAGCCTTTGCTTCTCCCTTTCCTTTGACCTCAGCAGCATTCTTCTCTTCGACCTTCTCTCTCTTAGGCTTAGTGCACTCCCTAGCAAAATGCCCGTACTCATCACAATTGTAGCACCTCAGCTTGCTTTTGTCAAACCCCATCCTTATCTTGTCTTGATCTTTCCAGACGTTTCTCCCAGTCTTTGCCATGAACTTCTTTGCTCTGAGGACCGCCATAGCCATCTGCCATGAGACATCCAACATCTCAACATCTTCAGGATTTATCTGGTTTAGCTCACCAGATAACATATCAGTAGGCACAAGAGTTCCGGCCATGAGAGCATGGTAGCTGTTCATAAAACCCATACCAAGAGCAAAATTAGGATCATTCGTATCATCAGGGTTGATGCCTCCACTTGAACTTCCTTGAGGTTGTGCCACAAAAGCAGTTGACTTTGCGACAGAGCTTGTTCCACACCCAGTTGACTTCCCTTCATGATTAGTCTCCACATCTTCTGACAACAGAGCTTGATTTAGTTTTCCCGCCAAACTAAGAGAGCTTATATGGTTCAACTCTCTCTTCTTGTCATCAATTAGCTTGGACTTGAGTTTGTTGATTAACTCATCAAGAGATAGTTCACTCAGATTGTTGTTGTCCTTAATGATAGAGATATTGGTGTTCCAGGATTTGGGTAAACTATTCAACAGTTTCAGATTCTTGTCTTCCTTGTCTGGTTCAACATTATAGCTCGACATTTCAGCCATCAGAGACACAAACCTCTGCACCTGAGCTTCAAAGGATTCACCTTGTACATGGTTGAACAGATTAAACTTTTGCTTCAGCATTTGCTTGCGGCTTGCCTTTATGTCAGGATTCCCTTCATAAGCCACAACCAAAGCGTTCCGGAGTTCCTTAGCGGTCTTGCAGTGTTTAAATCCTTGAGCAATATCTGGTGTTAATGCCATAGTCATGATGGCAAATGCTCTTTCTGCTTTGTTGCATCTTTCCCAATCATCATCATCATACTCATCTTCCGTCTTGACCTTCCCTGCATTAACTCCTTCTGCGTGAGTAGGTGTGAATGGTCCATGAATTACTGCCCTCCAGAGTCTTAGATCTGCACTCTTCAAGTGGTTCTCAAACCTATATTTCCATTCCAAAAAGTTATCCACCGAGGTGAGTCTAGGTGGGCGAGTGATGGATCCAATCTCAAAATCCAACTTCTGATACATACTTGGTTCGAAATCCATTTCGTAAGCTTAGGGAACTTAAAACTAATGTCCAAATGTCCAAACAAAAGAGATTACGATGACACACTCCTGATTACGATCGCAAACACAAGATTACGATCGGGAACACTGATTACGATCCAAGCAAAATCGTAAACTCCAAATCCGATAATAATAATCGTAAACCCTGATTACGATTACTGATTACGACTCCTAAAATCGTAAACACCTATTTCCGATTAGTAGCATTCGTAAACCCTGATTCCGACTGAGGGAATCGTAAACTCCGATTACGATTTGTAATTCCGGTAGCGAAATGTTGTAATCTCCAATTACGACCAAGTACAGTCGTAAACACCTATTTCCGGATCGTAAACACGATAAAAATGTAATCTTGATATCGTAAACCCAAAGCTGATGAATATCTTCAAACAATGCAGTCGTAAACACCAATATAACCCAGAAACCCACTCGTAAACGTGAAGAACAGCAGCAGCAGATGTCGTAAACTCCAAAAACCCTTCAAATCTTCAAAAAAACTCGAACTATAACCTAGAAAACAACTTGAATCAATATCGTGTGAGCCTCAAATCACTGATTCTTGGCTCTGATACCAATTTTAGGTCCGAAATCTGATCACGAACACGATATCTAATCACAAACGAGTGCGGAATCCTCGTGTGTGATTGATTCAAGAAACAAGTAGAAGAAATAGACTAGATCTAAGGTAAAGATCTAATCTTGAATGAGAAAAACTACTTGTTGAAGCTGATCGTAAACACCAAAAGAACACAGAAATCGTAAACAGTTAATTGAAAAACTTGATTGAATCATAAACATGAGGTGGTATTTATACCACCTCTTATAAGTACATGGGCCAATCATAAACTCTAAATAAGCCCAATCATAAACAAATAATCGGCCCACATGGCCTATAAAACAAACTAAACAAAGCCCAAAACTAATGTTCATGCCTCTAATAAACATAGCCCAACACCTGTTAACGTTGAGCCGAATCCCTTGCAAAGGCAAGCTTCTTTGATGTTTACAGGAATGGGGTTGATTTCCATCCGTTCCCTGTATTGTGCCACGTGCTCCTCAGGATTTGTGGTCCCGTCGTAAAGTTTCATGTTGGGGGTTTGAAATCTTTTTGGTATCTCCACATCACAAATGGGCCACGCAAACCTAGAAACTCTGTGGCTGCCTGCTGGCACTTCAGGGATTGGACGAATAACACCAGGAACACTTGAGATCATGTCCTTTAACCTCTAAAGTTCCCTAGCGATAGTAGGGTTGATACTTGCATCCTGCACAATTCCTTGGTTAGGGTTTACATAAAAACTATCAAAGTTGTTACCAGCCCTGGAAGTTTGAAGATGGATCTGAGGTCCATATTCAGCATCTCTAAGGATGGTCGGCTCAGTTGTGGTTCCCACTTGCATAGGGATGAAGTCTCCCTCATGCATCTCCTGAGATGAACCTGGGAATACGCCTGCAGAGACAGTAGGATTAGAAAATAAGGATCCTTGGGGATCTTGAGCAGCTCGGAAGCGGTTCGATATTGTTGGAACGGCTGAGATGAAGATCCCTGTAGCATCTGAGTAGTAGGTCCTGCTGACTGCTGACTCCAAGGCTCATGAAGGTTCGTCGTCGCAAACCGTTGTGGTTGAGATATAGGTTGTTGTATTGAGACTGCCGGCACCTGATGGCTTAAAAACCCGGCTGGTTGCTGGCTCGAGCATCTCAGCGGCTGCTGACTTCCATATCCACTGTAGTAAGATTCTGGGGGCTGCTCAGAGTAGAACCCAGAGTAATCCAGATCTATTACCCTGGAAGTCTTCTGATGCTGGGAGCCTGAGAATCCTGCAGTAGTAGCCGTTACACTACCTGACTACGAAGCAGTAGAGGGATTTACTTTCTGTTTCAGCTGCTCCGATATTTCCGGAGAGTCGAACCCGAATGATTTCGGCATCAAAGGGCTGATTTCCTCTACTGGTTTCTTTGATTTCTTCAATTCCATGATGTCCTTCATCATCTTCTCGTTGGTTTTGGTTTGTTCATCCGCATGGGCCTTCATTTGCCTGATCAAAACATAGAGATCGTTATTAGAAATAGCAGAGTCAGTGGACGTACCTTGAGATCCAGTAAAAGTGGGGTATTCCACTCTTTTAGCATCGGTATCATTCAATTTCTTCGTCATTGGGGGGAGACCAGTGCCGACAGTGGGCTTAGAGGATGAAATAGATTTTGAGGTAAATTTTGGTTGGCTCGACATTTTCAAGAATCGGTTATGGGAAGAAGATCAAGCCTCTTAATCAAATTCAAACACCGTTTGCCCCACGGTGGGCGCCAAATTGTTTTGGTCAAAAACTGCCTAAGCAATTAGTTGATCAAATTTTGTAAGTGAGGTAGAGTGTTTGATGAAATTAGCAAGAAAAATGCAAGTTTGAGTGTTGACACGAGGATGTAACGAGGGAAAATCCAGGAATCCTTGAGTATCCTCAAGGAGCCTAGCAAAAAACCTCGGGGGTCGGTTCAAAGTACCTGCCTCCTAAAACTTTTATATGATGAAAGTTTTCAATACAAGTGAAATGAGCTCGTGTTCTAAGTGTTACAGAGAATGCTAATCGTCAAAAGGTGTGTTGTGTGTAAGCCTAGAGCTTAGATTAAATAATGATTACATAGTAACAATATCTCCTAAAACTAGTAACTAACTCCACGTCCCCCACTTAGCCGTTCGAAGTCCACTTAGTCCACGTTTACGTTAGCTGACCGGGTCTTTAGGACACGTGATCCTTGTTGGAATTATCATGCGAATTAATAAACAAAAAGGGGAAAAGCAACCGTTAGTAAATAAACATAATTCAGGATCCTTACCGCGAAGTGCTTGCGAGCTACTCCGAGTATCCTAAAATCCAGTACCAACAATTACATCGACACCTGTCCACCCTCAAGCCAATGGACAGGCGGAATCCAGCAATAAGATCATCATCAACAACCTTAAGAGGAAGTTGGGTTCCAAGAAAGGCAAGTGGGCTGAAGAGCTACCGTTTGTTCTTTGGGCAGATAGGGTAACACCTAAGAATGCAACATGCCAAACTCCATTCTCATTAGTGTTTGGAGCTGAGGCTGTGATTCCCAAAGAAATGGTGTTACCTATAGCCAGGACCAACTGCCAGGATCCTGAAACCAATAACCAGACTCTATTTCAGGATCTCGAAACAGTTGAGGAGCTCAGGGATATGGCCAGAGTCCGTATGGTATCCTATCAACAAAGGGTGACAAAATTTTACAACAGGAATACCAGGTTAAGAAAATTTCAAGTAGGGGACTTGGTTTTGAGAAAGGCATTTCAAAATACCACCAATCTAGCCGATGAGAAATTGGCACCCAAATGGGAAGGCCCACCTAGGGGCGCGAGACAACTCTCTCTAAGGAACTCGGCAAAATAGCCCCGTAACTTCGGGAGAAGGGGTGCCTCCTCACAAAGGGGGTCGCAGTGACCAGGCCCGGGCTACTTGATAGATTTTGAAGAAGGAAAAGGGGCATAACGCTTAGTAAACATGGAAGGAGAACCGCTCCAAGGAGCCTGGAATGCAATCCATCTCAAAGCTTACTTTATGTGAGAATCCCATTGGAATCCCAAGGATCCTCACTACCCAAAAACTACAAGGTATGTATACTACTCCAATTTCAGTATTATTCTTATTATCTCTATCACATGATACTGAATTAAGCATCGGAGTGGTGTTAGCTAAGCTAACACCCACCTCTCACCAAGTGTTAAGTGTTTTGTAGATTTTGAGAATCCAAAGTATTTTGGGTATATCCCTAGTTAGAGGTTGGCCACCTCTCCTACGTTTAAGGTATCCTGCATACCTTCTAAGGTTTGAGAGGCCGACTCCTATCCTACGTTTGGGTAATCGCCAGTAGCGTACAACCCTCGCCAGGAGCGCACGTTGTCCACCAGTATGCTCAAGATGGCCAGACCAGTCCCTCTTATGGGTGGATGTCAATCCTGTCATTGTAGGCCGCTGGGCGGATTCTCAAGGTGTCTAACACAAACGTATTAACTAAGGCTATGGCATTTTCATGTCACATACGTACGGGTATATCCCCAGTTGGCTTAGTCCTAAGTATATAAGGGCTTGTCCCCAGATTTGGCTTAGTCCCAAGAAAATACGGGCTTGTCCCCAGTTGGCTTAGTCCCAAGAATCCCGGGTTTGTCCCCAGCATATTTCAAAATCTGTTTTTAGAAAAACTTCCTTTGGCCCCTGGCCAGGAATCTTATTTAACTCCTTTTAGAATCCCAAGACAAGACACCAAGATGAATTAGCACAATTATCTTCTCGGGATTCCTGTCATGATCCTGAATGAGATAAAGGAAAAAACAGAAGCTTGGGTTGAGGATCAGCCAAGGTAAAATTCGAAGGTCAGATGATTTATGTTTTTATCATTTAATTTGAGACTGACCTGTCCAACCTTTAAATCACATATGACTTTCGAACATGCAAGTGTTTTTTTAAGCTTCTTAACAAAGTTTCATAAACAATTTGATATGAAAAATTTAATTTCGAAACACAACATAATTAGCCAAAAGTTATATTATTAAACATACGGAATCAGGTTTCGAGTTCCCCACGGTTCGTCCTGAAAACCTCAGGATCCTTCGCTTGGGAAGTTCAGAGGTCAAAAGTCCTTAGGAATCCTGGCTTCGTCTTGTAAAATACAAGATCCTTCCACCAGGATCCCTACCCTTGTGTGTTGTTGTTTGTTACTTGTTTCTTAGATGAACCACAAAGAAATTATTTTACAACCATCACCAACCAAACATTAAAACCTAAAAAATTGGCTTAGACCGTTGCATTATCTTCATCGCCCATTGCCTTTCCTTCCTTCATCGTCTTCTCACCCTCACCAAGCTCCAGCACATAAGCCCTAGTAACCGCGGGGATTCCAGAATCATCTTCGAGGAGCAGCCATCGGTCCCATCATTCCCTGTTCCAGCCACATCTCCATCACCTCCTCCCAATGATTCTAGAATAGCCTTCCAGCCCGCAACATCCTAGCCAGGCACCTTGAAGCCAACCTCTTTAGGCTTGTCTGCCATTTGGATTTTGCACTCCAGGACGCTCCAGGCAGCCGAAAGTTGGCCTATTTCAGCATTAGTGGCCATCTTGGCTTCCAAGGCCAGACGCTACTCAGTGAGCTTATGCTCATAGAACAGGGTCTTACCCTTTGGCGATGTCAGCTTGGTCCTGGATCTTTTCCTCTTCCTCGGCTAACTTCCTCTCCATGTCCATGGCCTAGGTGCTCAACTTCTCGATGCCCTGCATAAAGAAACATGAATCCTGATCAGTAGCTGCGACAGGTATAAAACTAACATGCTTATTTGTTGAGATTCTTACCAGGTTAACCATGGTCTGCATCGAGAAAACCTTGTTGCTAACTTCAGAAGGAGCGAGACCTTCGAAGGTTTCCAGGTACACGGGAGCTTTAGCAGTCTTTCGCTTCTTGGAAGCCGAGGCCTTGGGCCGGCTGACAGATGGCAGGCTGCTCCAGTTGCTCTTTTTTGACTTTGAGGAGGTTGTCAAGATCCTTTAGGGAAAATGAGGAGCTGGACTTAGGGGCTGCAACAGAAACAGATTGTCAACGTTTGGGATTCTCAAATAAACATGAAGTTCAGGATCTTGTGAAAACTTACCAGACATCTCAGGAATGTGATCAGCAGAGTAGCATGTTCGCTTGCAGTTTCTTCAAGGACCAGGGCTCTTTCAGTGGTAGGAATCTGGTAAAGTGCTTCAAGCTTCTTGGGATCCAGCTGCGTCTTGACGAGATTCTCAAATTTGGGCGCTGCAAAAAAAACAATATAGAAGTTAGACACAGACCAAGGATTCAGTTACAAAAGAGAAATCAATATCCTACCCTTATTAACCCACTTCAATGGCAACTCCGTAACCCCAGGAATCGAGTCACGCTTAACGAAAAAGAAACGCTTCTTCCAATCATGGTCGTTATGGGAAGCTCGAGAATAAACTAAGAAGTGGAGGTGCGAGCCTTTAGGACGAAACGGCTGCAACCGTGGGTTCTGAGTTGGTAGGCTTCACAAATTTCAGGAATCCTGATTTCTAGGTTCCGAGTTTGGTTCAGTTGATTAAGAGAGTACATGATTCTCCAAACCATAGGCATGGTTTGTGCATAAGAGAGTCAGGTGGTCTTGAAAAACTAGGTGACGAGCTCTGGGAAAGGGAATGACATACCAAGAAAGAAGGGGTAGTACATGAAACAGACCCAAGTGGTGGAAGTGAAATTGGACTTAACCCTAGAATCAAAAGGTCGGGATATCATTCCCGGAGGAAAGATACCAGAGCCCTTTAGATCATGGATGTCGCCGTCGTCAAATGTGCAGGTTTCCTCCTCGCCGGGACTATGTAGCCCCAATCGTGGAAATCCTCGATCGTCGGGGAGTTTAGCGAAGAAGAAGAACGAGTGCTTTTCTTGGCCATGGCCGAAAAAGTAGAAGAAAATCGGAGGGGAGAAGAGAAACTGACCTGGAATATCGGAGAAGCTCGAGAGGGTTTCCGAAGATAATGAAGGCTAAATGAACTCGGAATCTTGTATATAAAGAGAAAGCAATGATGTCCATCACATCACTCGAACGCCGTAAAAACCGTCCCATCCTAACCGTTTTTACCGTGCTAACGCCATAGATTTGGCATCTTTTTGAATTTTGTCAGCTGTTGATGAAAACGCTCATGCGGATCGATTCTATGGTAGATAATATCGAGACGGAAGTTTTGTCATATATCGTGTTGAATGATTACATAAACCGAAGGAGTATACAAACGTTTAAGCTCCGGGGGAGGTCGGACAGAACCTCCCCTCTCAACACATTGATCTGGAAAGACACTGGACAGAAACTTACAAAGAAATACAAAGACGAAACTATTTATACTTCTTCATTCTGTCCGAACTTAAAAGCTCCGAACTCTGTCCGAACTTCCTCCGAACTTGGAGTTCGGCCATGTTCGGACGACTCCGAACCTGGAGTTCGGCTGGGTCAGCGAATTCCTTCTCTTTAGCTATTAATCGCTTCCCAACTTTTTGAGTTTCAAACTTTTGCATGCGAAGATTATCTAAACCTTCAAACAACTCTTTCTTCAGTTTATCTTCATTTCTCTTTTGAATCTCCAAATTTGCAATTTGAACCTTGTTAACACTAACCAACTCACGTTTCTCATCTAACAATTTTTCCATATCAACTTGATATGCTTCAACTTTAGCAGCCGATTCTTCAACATTCTTTGTAAGCAAATCAAGCTTAATCTTTGACTTTTCAAACAAGTTTTGAAAATCAGTAGCAGTATCATCTGCTTCAGCCTTCCATTTCATAACTTCTTTTACAAACTCATCATTTTCTTCACATAATCGTGCTTTTGCAGATTCGACATCCATTTTATCTCGTTTAGAAATCTCTAAAACTTCATTCAGCATTTTGATCTCATTAATCAAGCACTCATTCTTCATAACCAACTCCTTTTCATGTTCTTTAGAAATCTGCAACTCTGAATTAACCAAAGTAAATTCCTCAGAAAGCTTTTGAATTTTGTGCAAAAATGAAGCATTTTCTTTCAACAGACTTTCCAAATTTTCAGCAGATGCATAAGAACTTGGTGTTGAACTAGTATCGGAACTAGTATCTGAATAAGAATCATCTGACTGATCATGAGTAACAATCAAGGCTGATGAATCATACCCAAACCGTTGACCCCAATAAAAAACACCATCATGGTGAACTGTTAAAGCTATTGGCTTGTCTGAGTTACTAGAAGATGGCTGAGTAAAACCAGGTTTGCTTGATAAAGGAAAACCAGACTTCTGTTGACATTCTTTGGCAAAATGACCAAGCTTTGAGCATTTGTAACACTTCAACTTTGACTTAACAAAACCTACTTTTTCACTAAAATGAGTAGTAGATTTGCTATGCTTCTTGAAAAATCTCTTTGATCTATGACACATCATAGCATATTGCCAAGATCGATCTAATTCAGTCAGTTGATCATCATCAAGAGCATCAAGACCATCTCTGACTAATTGTGTATCCGCAACATTTTTTATAACTAAGCCAAAAGATGATGAGATTAAAGTAGCAATCATTTTGGCACAATCATCCATTGATTCAGCAGAAAAGGCATTTTGACTTGAAGAATTTGGAATTGTAAAACTACAACCCCGTGATGAATTGTTATCAGAATTTCCTGGAGTTCCAGCCATAATGGCAATATTTGGTGCAGAACTCAAAGTTGGTTTAGATTTAGATTTAGCATTCATACTTGCTGTATTCTCACCATGATATAACTCAGGATTCTGTAAAGTAGCAGTTGAATTCTTTGAATTTAACATTTCCATTTCTCGAGCATGAAGTTTTCCAGTAAGCTCGTGGAATGTCAATGTAGAGTAATCTTTATCATGTGTGAGTAGCAGAATATAGTTTTGCCACTTTTCAGGCAAAGCTTCCATAATCTTTTCCTTCAAATCAGCATCAGTTTTCTCAATATCAACAACCTTCAACTCACTGATTAAATGTGAAAACCGGGAAACCAGAGCAGTAATATTTTCATTGTTATAAAATTGAAAATTATCAAACTCTTTATTCAACACTTTCTTCCGACTCTTTTTGTAATCATCATTACCTTCACCTCTTGCTGATAGAGCATCCCACAATTGTTTTGATTTATTGCATGTGCTAAATTGATGTAACAATTCAGTGGGTAATGCCATTGTGAGATAACCGAAAGCTTTTTGTTCAAGCTCGTATGATTTTCTTTCAGCATTATCAAAGGTATGAACTTCTTTAAAATCTCCCGCATCGGTCGGATGTTGATAAAGTTTCTTAATCGGAATCCACAAATTGATATCATTCGTGCTTATATAAGCAGAAAATCGTTGCTTCCAATTATGATAATCTTCCAATTTTAACAATTTAGGAACTTTCTGATTTGTTCCTATTTCATTATCAAAGTTCACATAATTTGCATTGCACTCTGCATCGCGGAAAATGCATGAAATTCTGACATCGTTTTGAAAAATATTAAAATCTGGTTGGCCGAACTTCCACCGAACTTAATTCTGTGCTCCGAACTTCCACTGAACCTAAAACGCTCCGATCTATCACCGAACGAGCTTCGAACCTCGACCGAACGAAATAAACTCCGAACCTTGATCGATAACTGACCGAACTATCACCAAGCTTAGACCGAACTCCGTCCGAACTTGAAGTTCGGGGCGGTTACTCCGAACCTGTCCAGAAAAGTCCGAACGTCGACATACTTTTTCAAACACACGTGAAAAATGACTAATTTTGACGAAACTTGCAACTGAGGATCGAGAAAAATGATAAGGAATGATTTAGAAGCAGTTTTGACACCAAATACTCGATATAATTGATGAAAAACATACAAACAAACTCGAGAAACACCAAAAACGCTTCAAAAATCTAGAAATAGCAACCACAGATCAGTAGAGTGAACCAGAAAGCTCTGATACCACTTGAAAATACGTGAGCATTGGATCGTCTACTCGATCTAGCTATTCGGACATAGAAACGTAATTAACCGATGTTTTATTGATCAACGAAGAACAATTACAATTAGTAAACACTTAGAAATGACACCGAGAAAACACTCTCCGAAACACGCACTTAAGAGAATCTCACATGCTCAGAACTGTTGAATACAAAGCCAAGCTTGCCATTTATATAGCCTGGTCGATCCCTGTCCGAACCTCAAGTTCGGCCAGTTCGGACCAGGTTCGACCAGTGAGACTTTGACTTGAACTTATACATTGCTTGATAAGTCACACGACGCACATATCAGGTATCAATAAACTCCCCCTCGTCGTGTGCAGTATCTCTTCAACATCATCAACTCTGTATCTTCAATCAAACTCCCCCTCA
The DNA here is from genome assembly GCA_039602395.1 of Deinandra increscens subsp. villosa. Taxonomy (NCBI): domain Eukaryota; kingdom Viridiplantae; phylum Streptophyta; class Magnoliopsida; order Asterales; family Asteraceae; genus Deinandra; species Deinandra increscens. Next base: position 88,487,345 of record JBCNJP010000007.1, on the reverse strand, counting down.
AGTGTAGAATCCATTCGTCCAATGAAATGAATCTTTGAACAAACTCCTCCTCAACTCGATCGTAGCTTGATCTTGAATACTTGATGACATCTAGTGTATCTCTGGTCTTTTATCAACAACTTCAGAAGACTTGAAGTAATGATATATTGCACTTTAGCAACCTGCATCAACATTTAAATAATCTCGGTGCAAAATGTCTCTTTGAGACTTCAAGATATGATTTTGAAATCTGAATTTGTATCACATGTTGATCTGATCGAAAATAAAACAGAAATAAAATCTTTTTGGCTTTTTAGAAAGATTATATCAAAACAAACCTAAAATATTTTTAATTTTTCAAAGTTTATGCTAAAACACACCAAAAATCTTTTTGTTCTTTTCTGAAATGAAATGAAATCATAATACGATATCAAACACTATTTTTGGTATGAGAAAGATCACTATATGGGATCATATTGGACATAACGCACTGAACTACACTTCAATTTCAATTAACTGAAACTCACAAGTCATGCTGATTGCCGGTATAATTTTTCCATCTTAAACTCAGAGAGAATCATACTCATAACAATTGGATATGTTAAGGTATTGATTAGATTTGCTTTGACCAGTGTATCCCACACTATCAGACATAATCAGACATTTTTTTTTGTTTTTCTTTCTTTTTCCTTTTGTGTAATAGCACTTGTGATTTTGCACAACGCATAATATTTTCATGATATCGTCAACTGTGTTCCATGCAAAAAGAAATAAGAATGTTAAATCGTCTACCTTAAGGTCGATCTTTCAATATGTAGATAAGGCCTCAGATTTAACAAAATAAGAAAGATAAAACAAATTAAAATTGTATAACTCAACAACAATCAGGTCGGTACTCCCGTACACGCAAAGAAAGTCCGATGAGTTATACGAAACACCAAAGAAAATAAAGCAGAACGTCAAACGAACAACGATCAGGTGAATCTTTCGATACGTAGAGAAAGTCTGATCGTTTGACAAAATAAAGAAAATCAAACAAGTGTAAATCTTTGCAAAATGAACGCATGTGTACACAGTGACATCTCATTACTATTTTCACATTTATTTTTCTTTTTGTGTCATGAAATATGTATCAAGATGTTACCCACATGGTCAAGCATTAGTATTTAATGTATATGACATCTGAATACTTTCTGATTTGTCGAGCCTACCAAACACATCAAGCAATGATCTTATGGCTCTTTCATCTACTCTATCCATGAGTCAGATACGTAAGCCAATGTACCATCTTTTTCCAATGATCAATTTCTCTCAAATTTTATATTTTGCATGTATTTACCTTCCTTCCTTATATATTTGGCATGTATTCACCTTCTCCCCATAACATGCTTTTTCCCAAATACTCCCCCTTACTTACAATTCTCCCCCTTAAAATAAAACCTCTATTTTTTGATTTTCATTTTACTCAAAAAAATAAACAAGACTCTATTTTTGGCTTTTTGAGAAAAACTTGAAAGTAAAGAAAATTGATCAATCAACACGGATATTTTGCAGAGTTAGAATTCAGAAAATTTGCTAGTATTAGAAAAATATATCATGAAGTTTATGTTATGTAGAATACTCCTCCATCAACAACTTTGTAATCGTCGATAGGTCTTCTAGAAATACCTACACACTGGTCAAACTGATTAGTTCATAAGTGACCTGAAGCGAATCGCTTCTGGTCGACCAGTGTCCTGATTTTGCTTAGAAACCAACTTAGGTTTCCATTTTTGGTTTGGTAATTCTGTTTTTGATGAAATTATCACATGTAACTGTGATGATGAACCTACATTTTGAACCTGTTGAAACATTGGAACAAAACGTTTTTGTTTTTGAAAGAATGTAGGTTCAACTTCATCAAAAACTCTGCCACTTTCATCAAAGAATTTCTGTTGGACAGGTTTACCAAAAACCGGTTTCTTATGAAACCTTTGTGTGGAAACAACATGTAGTGGACAACCTTTTGCCATATGCCATGTTTGGCGGCAAATATAACATATTCATTTTGTTTTGTCCCACTTTTGATGTACCTGCGAAGAACAAACAGGAATATCTCGAGCATGATCAGAATTAGTATCATATACCTGATGCCTGTGATCATGAACCCATTTGGATGTTGGGCTTCGAGAGAAAGAATCATCAGAAGAAATATTATCCTTTTGATTCATTGCAGCTTTGACAAAAACCTCAGAAATCTTTCTGGCATCCACATAGTGAAGAGGAAATTCTTTATCAGAGAAAAGATGACCAGAACCCTTGAGCTTGTAAAATCTCTCAGGTTGAACTTTTTTAGCCTTAAAAACATCCTTCTTCACTTTCTTCAACTTCAATTTCTTTAAATCAGGAGATGATAATGGTGGAACCTTCTCATTTTGTACATCGTTTGCTTTAAATCCCATACCCACATGCTTTCCAACAACCTTCTCCTCAGATGTAGAATGTCCATTCTTTGCCAATCGAGAAAATTCAGCCTTCACTTTAGTAACATTCTTTTGATCATAAAAAATTTTCTCATCAAAGTCAGGTTATGACTGAATCTTGTCACTTGAAATAGCCAACTTCTCATTATCAGCAGAAGATGAACCGGATACAAATTTGGAAGCTGGAAGAACCTCAGATGTCATTTCCTTCTGCTTCTTATTCTTCTTGGTCTTTTTTTTTTCACACCTGTTTCTTTCTCAGAAGTAGTTGATGAGACCTTTGAATAATCAAATTCAGGGACTTGTTCCTGCACTTCCTTGAAGGCTTCTTTGATATCATATCGGCTAATGTGCATCAGATAGACTTCAATTTTATTTTTAATCAGCATGCAAGTCAAGTTGGCAACAAATACAACTTTTCAGTTTATTTTAGTTTGGGCAGATCAATTTTTATAGCTTTCTGATATGTTAAGGTATGATTTAGCATGCATTGATAATATGATAGCCCACACAATCAGAAATACAGGTAATCTGGATTATTCTATTTTTGTATCTTTCATAGAATCTGATTTCCAACGAGATTTATCGTCCATGATGTTTCATGCAAAAATAAAGCAGAACCCTAAACATGCAACAATCAGGTCGGCCGGTAGGCACGCAGAGAAAGTCCGATTGTTTAGGAAAATAAAAAATAGAAAATAAAGCAGAAATTGTATAACCCAAAAACAATCAGGTCGGTGCTCCCGCACACGCAGATGAAGTCCGATGAGTTATACGAAACACCAAAGAAGATAAAGCAGAACGTCAAACGAACACCAATCAGGTCGATCTTTCGATACGCAGAGAAAGACCGGTCGTTTTACAAAATAAAGAAAATCAAACAAGTTTAAATCTTTGCAAAATGAAAGCATGCATACACCAGAACATCTCTTATTCTGTTTTTGCTTTTTCATTTTATTTAATGCCAAGATCACACAACATCCGTCATGATGTGCCTCACACTTAATCAAGCAGATTTTTATGTTTATATCATACTAGCATATACCATATTTGCCCTTACACATTTAACTAACCAAACAAGTACCTACAACCTTTCATTTTTACTTTATCCGTGGTTGATAACACACGCCGATGTAATATCACTTCTCGCTTGGTCGGATCAATTTCTCAAATTTTTTTATTTTTCCATTTTTTTTATGCTTTTTGCATTTTTCCATTTTTTTTATATTTTCTTATATTCTCCCCCTAAAATACAAAACTCTATTTTTGGATTTTAAGAAAAAGAAAACAAAAACAAACAACAAAAGTAAATAAAAACAAAGATGATCAACCGAAAGTTACTCAACAGGTAACTTTTGTATGCCGTTGATCTGCAAAAGATAACGAAAGCGGGTTTGTCAAAAGCTTTCGTAAAAAGACCCACTTTTTGAAAATTAGTATGGATCTTTTGCAGATCAATCAAGTGTTTCTCAAAACAATCACGTATGAAGTGATATCGGATGTCAATATGTTCTGTTTTAGAGTGATGAACGGGGTTTTTAGTTATGCAAATAGCAGCTGAGTTATCTATCTATATGGGAGTAGTAAGAAACTTCAAACCGTAATCCCGCATCTGCAGTTGAATCCATAAAACCTAAGAGTAGCAACTTGTAGCTGCTATATATTCAGCTTCAGCCGTGGATGTAGCAACGGAAGTTTGCTTCTTACACTACCATGATACTAACCGGTCACCAAGAAACTGACATCCGGCTGTGGTTGACTTAAAGTTGATCTTGCAACCGCCGTAGTCTGAATCCGTATAGGCTGACAAGTCAAACTTATCATCATGAGGATACCAGATCCCGATATCTGAATTACCCTTCAGATAAGCTAGAATCCTCTTGACTACTTCCATATGAGAAACCTGAAGTGCTGCTTGGTACCTGGCACACAAACATACAGCAAACATAATATCAGGTCGACTAGCTGTAAGGTACATCAATGAACCTATCATTGCCCTATATAGAGTGACATCTACTGTTTCACCCTCTTCGTCAGGACAAAGGCCATGCGACAACTAAATTGGAGTTCCAGGAATGCGAACATCGTCAATTTTGAACCAACTCAGAACATCTTTCACATACTTCGTTTGATGTATGAAGATTCCCTTGTCAGATTGCTAAACTTGTAAGCCCAAGCAGAACAACATCTCCCCCATTGAACTCATCTCGAACCTGGTTTGCATCAATTTCTTGAAATCCTTCGATAACTGTTCGTTTGAGCTGCCAAAAATAATATCATCCACATAGATTTGTACCAAAAGCAGATCCTCCCTTGTTTTCCGACAAAATAATGTAGAATCAACCAACCTGCGCTTAAATCCATTGTCGAGTAAATAAGTCGACAACGTCTCATACCAAGCTCGAGGAGCCTGATGGAGACCATAAAGTGCCTTGTCCAGCTTATATACCTTCTCCGGATAATCAGGATCGAAGAATCCCAGAGGTTGCTTGACGAACACTTCTTCCTTGACTTTGCCGTATAGAAACGCACTCTTAACATCCATCTGGAAGACCTTGAATCCACGATGTGCAGCATATGCCAAAAAGATTCGTATTGCTTCGATTCTGGCAACCAGTGCATACACCTCGTTAAAGTCGTTTCCTTCTTCCTGAGAAAACCCTTGAACAAGCAAACATGCTTTGTTATGGACTATTACTCCGCGATCATCCTGTTTGCATTTATAAACCCACCGTGTTCCACACGGTTCTTTGCTTCCAGCTGGTAAATATTCAAGGTGCCACACTCCCAATTTTTGAAATTGTAGCAACTCCTCTTGCATTGCTTCCACCCACGAGCCATCAAGTAAAGCTTCCTTAACATCTTTAGGCTCGATCTGGGATAGAAAACAAGAATGAAATGCTTCCTCCTGAATTCCAGATTCCAAAATTGTCAATTATGCACTGCTCTCGATTTGATGTCTCGTGCGCACTCCTTCACTTAAATCACCAATAATATTGTCTTGCGGATGAATGGTGTTTATCCGGAGTGTCTGATGAATTAGAATAACGACCGTTTTAGCCATATCAGGAACATGATCTTCCTCAACCACCACGTTCTCAGTTGAATTAACAGCAGCAGTACTTGTAGTCGCTTCAACTTGTGGATCAGATTGTTGAACATGAATCTCAACCTGATGTGACACGGCTTCATGAAAGTCATTATCGTCATCAGAAGACATATCATCAGCCCCAATTGTCGAATCATTTGATGTTTTTGTCAAGTAATTATCAGCAACAGGCACTTCCGGAGTCGACAGAGTTTGAATATTCAGAACCGGAGTATCGTCTTGAAGATCAATAAAAACACGAGTAAGCTGATCATCAGACATCTCTGGTGTCGATTCAAGATTTTCAAAAAGAGATTTATAATCGAACATCCAGTCCGGTCCAACACCTTTGGGCGGTAGAGTGTATCATTGAAAATCAACATGTAAGATTTCTTCCACTGTACCAGTCTGTTTGTTGAAAACTCGTTTCTTCAGATGTGAATAACCAACGAACAAGCCTTCAAAAAAAATTCGTCAAACTTGCCCGCAGACTTTAACACGGTACATGGACACCCAAACGGCTCCAAATAACTAAGTTTCGGCTTATGATTCTTGAGAAGTTCATAACATGTCTTCGATCCCCAGCTGTTTGACCGTAAGCACTCGATTAAGCACATAACATGCCATGTTAACCGCTTCTGTCCAAAAAGGAACCGGCAATTGAGCATCAGCCAACATTGTTCGTGCTGTTTCAATAATTGTACGATTCTTTCTTTCTGCCACGCCGTTTTGCTAAGGTGTGTATGGTGTGCTATATTCATGTACGGTGCCTTTCTCCATACAAAAAGTCCTCACAGTAGAATTCTTAAACTCCGTGCCATTGTCACTACGAATCCTTCGTACCTTCAACTTATATAATGACTCGAGAGTAGTAATCAAGTTGAGAAGAATTCTTGAAGTTTCATCCTTAGAGCCCAGAAAATCAACCCATGAGTATCTTGAATATTCATCGGTTACCACAAGACAATACCAATTCCCAGAAATACTTTTATGATTCACAGGACCAAATAGATCCATGTGAAGTAATTCCAACGGGACTTCAATGGAATGATACTTCTTCAATGGATGTGATTTTCTCTTCTGCTTTCCCTTCTTGCAACTCACACACACATCATTGAATACAAATTGCTATTTCGGAACCCCTTCAACAAGATTCATACGCACCAACTCGTTCATCTTGCGGTAATGGATGTGACCCATGCAACGATGCCATAATATGGAATCTCTCTCTGAAGCTTTTGATAAGAAACATTGACCCGCAACAGTTGCTTTGGCTGAATTCATGTCGAGCATATACAAATTTGAGAATCGAGGTGCTCGCATCACAACAAATTCATCTAGGGGGTCCGAAACCCAGTCGAAATTCGATCAAATTCTTAATCTAGTGTGATTTCAAAAATTTTCAGTGAAGTTCGGATAGAGTTCGGCCGAAGAACAGATCTGAAAAAATAACCACTCCGAACTCCAGGTTCGGACAGAGTTCGGCCATGTTCGGACGTCTGAAGGTCAGGTTCGAAGGAGGTCCGAAGGTCAGGTTCGGAGGAGGTTCCGAAGGTCAGGTTCGGCTATGTTTAGACGAGCTCAGATACATTTTTAATGAAGCAATTTTGTTCAAGGAAAAAAATTTCGGCCATGTTCGGACCAGCCAGGGGCTCTGCCCCTTGGACCCTGCCAGGGGCTGCCGCCCCTTGGACCCCGCTTCTCAGGGGCGCTGCCCCCGAACCCCTATTAGGTGGGAATTTAAAAGAAGTGGATCAGCTATCGGGTTTACCCTTGATTCGGTAGTTGTGGGGTGTTATGTTTGAAGAAAATCCAGATCACGATATTTTTTACGAGTTAGTGATCGAATTTCAAGAAATGAGTTTGTGGGTAGTCATTGTTCTTGATTATGGACAGAGATTCAAGAATACCTGTTTCTGATGATGGACAGAGATTCGGAGACATGGTTATGATTACTTGGGAACGTTTGTCGGAGATTATCTTTCTACACAAACTGAAGATTAAATGAGATTAAAGATTCCGTTGTGGGCCCCTTGAGTTTATCATTCCACTACAAGAATGCGGGGTTAGAATCATAAGAAATTGAAGATTTGAATATGTCACTTGTTTAGGGGGGAATTGGGGCCCTAAACACTTTCAAAGTTTCGTAATTGAAAAAGTGAATATTCAAAAGCAATCAGTTCAGGGTTGAGTGTGATTTTTGATCTTCGTGGAAAGGTAGTGTATTCCGATGTTCGTGCAAACCGATATATACGTTTACCGGAGTAATATATTGGGATGGATTTCATGCTAAGGGGGAATTTCCCTGATTGAAGATGTTGATCATGTCTGTTATCATAAAGATCATAATGTATTACAATTTGGTGAAGATTAAAGATTGTTGTCAATATGCAGTGATGTTCGGGTGTCTTTACAAATTCCGGATACGACTGATGAAGTGAACCATTATCATATATGCCGGTTCCAGTTGGATGGTTGTGCTTGAAGCTAGGGGGAACTTTATTGGTTGTGGAGATTGTACAAGATGCGAACTGTTTCTTGCATGCCTGAAGTTTGCTGAAAATCAAGATTCAAGATGTAGCGGACTGACTGATGATGATTGCTAGAAGATCAATGTCTGGATTCGACAGTAACGTCCAAGGGGGAATTTGTTGATGCATGAAAGTTGTGTGGCCGTTACTGTTCGAATTATCAAACAGACTGATTTGTCGGAGACATGAACTGGGGTCCGAAACCCAGCCGAACTCCAGGTTCGGAGTCGTCCGAACATGGCCGAACTCCAAGTTCGGAGGAAGTTCGGAGCTTCTAAGTTCGGGCAGAATGAAGACGTATAAATAGTTTCGTCTTTGTATTTCTTTGTAAGTTTCTGTCCAGTGTCTTTCCAGATCAATTTGTTGAGAGGGGAGCATCTGTCCGACCTCCCCCGGAGCTTAAACGTTTGTATACGCCTTCGGTTTATGTAATCATTCAACACGATATATGACAAAACTCCTATCTCGATATTATCTACCATAGAATCGATCCGCATAAGCGTTTTCAGTTGAGCTTATCCACACCTGTCAAAATTCAAGGGGCAATTGTTGAGGGTGTATTATCAGGATGCTCGCGGGAAGCTCAAATAGTTCAGGAATCCTACTACTGTCTGGGAATCCCACTTGTCCAGGTATCCTGATTTATTTTATTCGACTAACCCTTGTAATTGCCACGTGTGTTTTTGACCCAGGTACCGTTGAGTCATCAACTACCTCCGAGATACATGCTCCAGCTTGAGATGGACGTGGACCAAGTGGACAAGTGCAGCTCTAACGGTCAAAGTAGTTGGACGATAGGATCCCGGGAATCCTGGAATGTTTGTTATTCATGTATTCAGTATATAATCGAGGACTCGATCAATTTAGGAACACACACAACATCGATACACTCTAGCTCCGATAGTATACAATCATTGTAACACTTAGCGTCGATCGATCAAACCTACAAAAGCATTGTACTTTTCAATTTCTTATCAATAATATCGTGAGGAAGCAGGCTATTCAGGCTGACTCCCGAAGTTTTTTACTAGGATTCCTAGAGGCAACTCGAAGGATCCTGGATTTTTCCCTCGTTACATCCTTGTGTTCATTTCTACAAGTCAAGCATATCGACATCCTAATTAAGAGCACACTACCTCACACTCTAATTTTGGAACACAAAGTCATTTTGTTGATTTTTGACCAAAGCATATGGGATATTTAATTTGTGAGATAAATAACAGTGGTCAATTGAGAGAAAATCTTTATAATTATTTAAGTTGTGGTGTCAAATATATCTATCCATTTTGTCAAGTATTGTTCTTCGTTACACGTAAGTTTAAGAAAAATAGAGTTGATCTCTTCGACGTTCTCGAGACTCGAGAACGAGTCCTTTTTGAAGAGAGGGAGAAGGATGATGGGGAAGGACCGGGAAATCCTATAACCCGGGACCCGTTGGTATGCATTTTTTATTTTCTTGAAGCTAACCTGAGCAATGTGTGAAGATAAACTTAACGTTGAAGTATTCATTGTGACGGTGTTGAGAATAGGACGCCAGGATGTTCCTTTCGATCTGGATGGCTTCCTTCTGATTTCATCAGGTATTATAAACTCGAGGACAAGTTTTTCGAAGAAGGGGGGATGATATGGATTATGAGCAGTCTCGTATCTAAGCACCCGATCAGCCTATCGGGCCACTATCTTTATTCTAACTTAGTTTCTTTTCTTGTTTTGCAAGTTTACATTTTCCTATTTAAAGTACATTGTATTTCATTATTAGATGTTATGTTTTGATTAATAATTAAGATACGGTTTATTGAAACCCTAGTCGTCGCCGCCTAAAATTTAGGTGACATTCTATCACCGTTCAGTATCATTTGGCATCAGAGCAAGGCCGAATATCAGAGGCATCTTCGTGATCATCAGTGTAGATTCGCCGAAGGAGGCAACAAAGATTATCATCGAGATCCCTGAGACGTGGAGGAGCGTGATCAACCTCGTAGATTCGTCGGCAGAGGCAACACAAAACATCACTCTTATCCACGATACGATGAAGATGGAATTGAACCAGACGTAGAAGAATGTTTGTTGATCCAAAAGCTTCTGGGTTGGATTACTTTTCCGCCGTTAGCTTCCCTGCCTGCAAAACCTGCGCCATCCGCGCTAGTCGTGTCGTTCGCGCCATCCACGCACTCCCCACCACCCGCGCAAGCCGCGCCTTCTGTTCAGTAACCGCAACACCCACACCTGCACTCGCCAACCTTCCCATAACTTTCATCAGTTCGGTCATGCTCAATGATTTGGAGAACTGATCGACCGTATTGTGTTTGTCAACATATCGTGACTTGTGAATCAACGGAGAACGACAACAAACAAACTTCATTTTCTTTTCAAATCCTCCTTATAGTGGTCTTGATTCAAGTTTAATAGGTGAGGAATTTCCATTCACACAGGATGCATTTAAAGAAAACAATTTTATAAATTTTCAAGTAGGTGATGCATGGATGTAGTTAAAAAAATTAGGGATTTCAACAACCTTTGATTTACTTGATCTTTTCGAAAATGCTAAAAATATGGGGTTTTTGATTTGTGAGATAAATAACGGTGGTCGATTGAGGGAAAACCTTTATAATTATTTAAGTCATGGTGTCAAATTTATATATATCCGCTTTGTCAAGTACTGTTCGTCATTACACGTAAGTTTAAGAAAATAGAGTTGATCTCTTCGACGTTCTCAAGACTCGAGGACAAGTGTTTTTTGAAGAGTGGGAGAAGGACAATGGGGAAGGACCAGGAAACCCTATAGACCCGGGACCCGTTGGTATGCATTTTATTTTCTTGAAGCTGACCCGAGCAACGTGTGAAGATAAACTTGACATTGAAGTATTCATCATGACGGTGTTGAGAATAGGACGCCAAAATGTTTCATTCGATCCGGGTGGCTTCCTACGGATTTCATCAAGTATTAAAAAATCGAGGATAAGTTTTCCGAAGAAGGGAAGAACGATACAAATTATGAGCAGACTCGCATCTAAGCACCCGATCAGCCCATTGGGCCACTATCTGTCACACCCCGTCCCGTCACACTCTGCCAGGTGCGGGGGAGCGGATGTGGGACTGGCTACCCATATCAGATCTCGTGAAAGCATACAGATAGATGAAGGACAAGGATATAATATAATCACACACAATGAACAACCAGTCCAAATTAACAAAACAACAAACATCTATTTCATAAGGTTTAAGGGTAAGTACTTGATCCTACGCCCAGGGCTGACCCTAAGACTACACAATACAAGGTACGATTAGAGTACAGAAGAAACGAACAGATAGTCATGACATCAACAATATCCACAAACAACAAAAAGATAAACCCCAAACAATAAATACAAACAACTCATCCCAACCAAAGTCCCAAAAGGTGACCATCACCCCATAGCCTTCACTTACCTGCACATGAACCAAAAGTACGTCAACAACCAATGTTATTGGTGAGTCGTAGCGGTTTTGACTCCAACACAATTCCCAAAACAAATTTCCAATACAATGCTGTTAGAAATTTCTATGGTCAAACTAGCAATCCGAGGATACGATCCCATGGTCGCATGCCTCCCTTCATGGACTAAACATATACGCCATCACCGACCCCTAATGGGCCAAACAAACGGGTATGGGACACCTGATCTACCTATACAGCTATATAGATGCAATATATGCCTTTGTGGCTAATCTCCTAAAGAGTTGTCTGGCCTAAATTGACCATACTAATCAACATGACATACATGTTATGCGAGTTTAAATTTATAACACGATATCATGCATACCTAGGCACATTAATTACAACAAAGTCAACGTTTGACATGGTTCATGTACGCCCCAAAATAGTTAAGTAAAAGTAGGGGAAAAGCTAACAAACTCACAGATTTCAAATGGGTGGAAACGTCACAGGGCACGAGAATCCAATTGTCCACAAGTATCACAGATGCAAGTCTATATCAAGATTTTATATATCTAAATCAGAACCTAGTCCAAAAATATCTCTACCAAATATTTGGTGAAAAACAACAATCTGGAAATCTAAACTTTACCGGGAAAACATCGAGTATCCAACAATAACCTACACGAGATCATCGGGCATAACAAGTGGTAAGATACCACTTTTGGGAATCACCAGACCCATACTCGTGTTCATAACCATCTCTGGTTAATTGGTTTCTCACAAATCAAGTTTTAAAACAAAGCAAAATATTCTGGTCTCAGCATCGATGCGGATCGCGAAGCATATATATGCACGTGATGCGCTCCGCATCCGGTTAAAATTACCTAGACTATTTCCGGGGCGATGCGGATCGCAAGGAGCAACCAGAAAGGCGATGCGATCCGCATCGACTATTTTGTCCTTTTGTGGATTTTTGCCATATCTCAATTTAGTTCGTTTTGTCAATGGGGTTTTATCCCAAACTATTCCAGTAGGAAAATGTCAAAGTTTTAGGCACTGAGGCCTTGTGAATCAATAGTTTCGGGTTCCCGGTTTAACTAAAAAATGACCATAATCCAACTATAGGCATATTTAGCCATTACCAACAACACTAACACTTTGGTTTCCACTTTAGGGACTATGTAACTCAAATTTAGGGCCAAATAGCCACTGAGATTTCCCTTGTGTCATCAACCCGATTATTAATACGACAAATGATCTATTTTTTGGCTTTAACACATAATACTCAACAAAGGGGTCTCCACCTTATGACCAAGACCTCAATCTGTGACATTTAGCTACTGAGGTAGTCAGGTTTCCTAGACCAAGGCTCCGAATTGGCAATCCAACAAAATGCATGCATAATAGGTTTGTACCTTATGCACTAATAGTTGTAATCGAGCTCTCCAAACCGAATCTCCTCTTGATTAGCTCCTAGATGCCTCTAGATCTTCAATTTAGCAATGCATGTATCATCAAAGCTCAGATTAGTGATGGAATTCACCAAAACAAACTCTAGAGCACAATCAAAGCTCTAACTAATCTTGATTTTCCTTGTGTTAGCTCCTAATCACCTTAGATCACTCTGGATCATCTATGCAATGCCTGAAATGTGATGATCAAGCTTCTGATCAACAATTATTGTGGTGAAACAATGCATCAAACTAAGATCAAGAGTGTCAAATGGACTTACCATGGTTCATCTATCTTGTGTTTGTTGAAAGAATGCCCAAAAATGACTGAGGATGGTTTCTAGGTCGAAGGATAATCGAGACAAAGAGAGTTCTTGAAGAGTTGAGGTGAAAAATTAGTAGAAATGAGGACAAACCACTTTTATATCGACCCGTGGCGATGCGGACCATGAAGAGGAACAAATCAGGTGACGCGGTCTGCATCGAGTGGAGAGGAACACGCAGATCCTACCCGACGGACAGCACATCCGACGCAGTGACCCGTCGGGCGATGCAGAGTGCGAGGCCCCTGCGGTCCGCATCGACCAAGGATCAAGTTTTCTTCTTTTATTTTTCTTGCAAAATTTCCAGTACAATTCTCGGGGTTTTATCAGGGATGTTACATCCTCCCCCCGTCAAAAGAATTTTGTCCCGAAATTCTTTGAGGCTCAAACAAATGGGGGTATATTCTCTGCATATCAATTTCAGATTTCCAAGTATACTTGGGTCCACGACAAGCATCCCATTTCACTTTTACCATTGATTTTCTTCCTACATAACTTTTTTAACAATCCACTCCACTATTTATGTGGGCTTCTCAGTAAAGTTGAGCTTTTCATCTACTCTGATCTCCTTCAGAGGGGTTGCAAGAGCTTCATCCACCAAGCATTTTCGTAAATTCAAAATGTGGAACACATCATGAACTCCACTAAGTTCTTCGGGCAAATCTAACTAGTAAGCCACGCTACCAACTCTTTATATTACCTTGGAGGGTCCTGCAGTATAATTCCTTTCCAAGGGGAAATCTTAAGCATTACCATATCGCCTTCTTCATATTCCAACGGTCTATGATGACGATCAGCATAGAACTTGTGGCGATCCTGGCGACCTTGAGTTTATTACGAATTTATCGAATCTTTTCATTCATTGCCATGACGATCTCTGGTCCTGTGAGTTGTCCTTATCCCACCTTAGACCAACACAAAGGTGTCCTACACTTTCTGCCATACAACGCTTCGAATGGCGCCATTTGTATGCTAGTGTGATAGCTGTTGTTGTACGCGAATTCCACCAATGGCAAGTGGTTATACCAGCTTGAAAATGCGTATACGGATCGATTCTATGGTAGATAATATCGAGACGGAAGTTTTGTCATATATTGTGTTGAATGATTACCTAAACCGAAGGAGTATACAACGATTAAGGACCGGGGGAGGTTGGACAAAATCTCCCCTCTCAACACATTGATCTGGACAGACTCTAGACAAAAACTTACAATGAAAATACAATGACAAACTATTTATACATGTTAATTCTTTCCGAACCTGGACACTTTCGAACCCTGTCCGAACTCCATCCAAACTTGGAGTTCGTCTAAGGTTCGAATAACCCCGAACGTGGAGTTCGGATCCCAGTTCATGTCCTAGTCAACTCAGTCTGTTTTGACAATTTGAACCGTAACGACCACACAAGGTTCATGTATGAACATTGCTGCCACCAAATTCTATTATACATGCCCTTAGCATATCTTCTAATGTCTGAATTTTCCTTTCGCTCTACCCATTGGTTTGGGGGTGATATGTCGTGCTCAATTTAATCTTTGTTCACAACGCCTCTTGCAAACTCTTCCAGAAATGAGAGGTGAAACAAACATCTCTATCCGATACGATGGACAATGGCACTCCATGAAAGGAGAATATTTTATCCATATAAAGTTTAGCTAAATTCTCCAAAGGATAAGTTTCCTCCATAGCCAAAAAGTTAGCAGATTTAGTTAAACGATCCATAATTACCCAAATGGCATCACTGCCACTACTAGTTCTTGGGAGTTTCGTTACGAAATTCATAGTGACCATTTCCCATTTCTATTCGGGTATCTCCCACTGTTGAAGATATCCGACTGTATTCTGATGCTCAGCCTTCACCTGTAGATAGGTATGACATTTCCTAATATATTCAGCAATTGCCCTTTTTATACCAGGCCACCAATAGCTTGCCTTCAAATCCTGGTACATTTTATCACTTTCTGGGTGTGTTGTGGCTAGTATTTCGGGATCCTTACCGGAAGCTCAAGTGGTTCAATATCCTCATGCGAGTTTAGAATCCTGGTAGGTTAAGTATCCTGAGTTCAATTTAATAACTAACCTCTCTTTTTTGCCCTTGTGTTTATTAGTTTGTAGCTTAGTTAAACGTGCAAATAGAAGCTAAAGACCCGTCAATAATTAGAGGATGTGGACTCCATGGACTGATTGGGCTATAACGGTTGTTTGACCTAGCAGAGAGATCCCGAGTATATAGGATAGTTTGTTAATTGTATTTTAGCTATCTAAACGAGCTTGTTGATCGATTTAAGGACACACAAGTCACTCACGTACTAGCTCTAGATAGTAATCTTCTGTAACACTTAGCAACATCGATCATTCTTGCTCAAACTGTTGTAATTCTTCATTTTTATCAATAAAATTGCTAGGCAGCAGGCTCTTCAGGCTGGCTCCCGAGGTATTTGCAAGGATCCTTGTAGGAAACTCAAAGGATTCTGGATTTTCCCTCGTGACATCCTTGTGTCACTCAATTCCATTTACATTTTCATCATCATTTTGATCAAGCACTCTACCTCACAATCAAAGTTTGACTACTTAATTACTTTAGTAATTTTTTACTAAAACAGTTTGGTGCCCACCGTGGGGCAGGTGGTGTTTTGGTCTAGCCAAATTCCTCGAAACTTATACTTCCGTTCACCTTCAATATGAAAAATGTCGACTCAACGAAAATCAACTTCATCATCCATCCCCTTTCTTCCTCTAATTCTCGAAATTCAGAAGAAAAAGGATGATTTGCAAAGGAGAACGAAATTCCCTACTTTCTCGGGATCGAAAGTTCAATCTGTAGACCCTGTTATTACTAACAATGATATCTTTGCTTTGTTTAAACATGTGAAAAGATAGATGGATCAACAAGCAAAGACTAATGAGACGATCATCAAGGATATTGAAAAATTGAAGAAATCAAAGAGGCCTATGGAAGATCAAAGTCCATTGTTCCCCAGGCATCTTGATTTCAATCCCTTTGGATCCTCGGATCAACAGCGCTATCACCCGAGATCCTTAACTGCAACAAACAAGATCTCTACAACACCTTTGTTACAAGTCCTCCGGTTGTGCAGCGAACAAAGTACAGCTCAGGACACTTAGAGATCTATCCCCCAGAATCCTCACAATCGCTAGGATTCCCATGACTACCATACCAGGAGTTCACTACCCGCTTGAGATCCCTAGTGCAGGATCCTTAGGGATATTTATTTTCTAACCCGCCTGTTTCTGCAGGGATATTTCAGACGGTATCCTCAAACGTACATCAAGGGGACTTTATGGTGATGCAAACTGCACCAACAACTGAACCAACAACGTTGTCAAATCCTGAATATGGTCCCAAAATCTAGAACTAGAATCCGCACAGTGGTAATGTGTCAAATGTTATCCCTATGATTTCTAATCTAGATATTTTGCAGGATACAAAAATCAACCAGAATCTAGCTAGAGACCCGCAGAGCTGAAAGACAAGATCTCCAGTGTTCCTAGGGTGATCAAACCTATTCCTGAAGTATCTCTGGGAATTCACAAGATTTCAAGGTTTCTTTGGCCAATCTATGACGTTGAGATTCCAAAGCGCTTCCAAAGTCCAAGTATGAAGTTGTATGACGGGACCACGGATCCTGAGGAACATATAGCACATTATAGGGAGCGAATGGAAATCAACCTAATTCCTAGAAATATCAAGGAAGTCTACTTGTGCAAAGGCTTTGGCTCCACTTTAATAGGACCAACCATGAAATGGCTACCGAGTATCCCTCCTAGCACTATTACTTCATTTTCTCATTTGGTTAATTTGTTTAATAATCAATTCTCTTGCAGCAGAACTTTTGAGAAATTGACAGGTGACTTGTACAGAGTGGTTAAGAAGCCCGCTGAGCCGTTCAGGGATTATGTTGCCACATTTGGGCGAGAATCCTTAGAGATTCCTCATCTCGATATGGCGGTCGTCGTTGAGGCATTAAAGATGGGACTGCATAAGGATTCCCGCTTTTATGATGACCTTGTTATGACTCCTTGCAGGAATCAGGACGAGGTACGTATCAGGGCCCTAAGGTTCATTCATTTGGAAGATGACAAAAGGGTTCATCAAAGACTTGATATCCCTAACTACAACCCCAACGTCAAGAAGTCAGAATTTCCTGGAAAACAATACAGATCCTGACCTTATTCCAAGCATGATAACCAAAGAATCAACGCTGTTGAAGAAGATGACTATGAGGAAGAGTACCCTAAGGTATCTGAATATTGTTTTCAGTTGATATAGGTGGTTTGATGTGTGCTATGCAGGATTTAGGCAAAAAGGCAAGATGGCCCAGGAAGAACCACAAACAGGGATCCTGGAAGGATAAGTCCAAGTGGTGTGCATACCATGAAGATTTCGGCCACCTGATTGATGAATTCATAGCACTCAGGAAAGAAATGAGCTACTTGCTTAGCAAGGGGCATCTCAAAGAGCTCTTGGGCAGAAAAAAGAGCAAGATCCAGGAGCCAAAAAAATCCCCAAAAAGAGAAGCATCTCCACCCTCGGATGCCAAGATTATCAATTTCATCTCAGAAGGCTCAGACATTTGCAGGACCTCATACTCATCAGCAAAGAAGCATGCTAAAGAGGCTAAGTCTGAACAGGGTGACAGACCTGTCCGGACGTCAAGATTGACTGAGAATAAAGTGATATCATTTTAGGAGACCGATCAATGCAACATTCAGGACCTCACCATGACAGTCTAGTAGTAACTCTATATATCGCTAATCACTTTGTTCGCAGAATCCTAATAGATAATGAAAGCTTAGTCAACATAATCCAACTTGATGTACTCAAGAAGATGAACATTTT
This sequence comes from Deinandra increscens subsp. villosa, assembly GCA_039602395.1. Lineage (NCBI taxonomy): Eukaryota > Viridiplantae > Streptophyta > Magnoliopsida > Asterales > Asteraceae > Deinandra > Deinandra increscens. The sequence goes on along the minus strand of JBCNJP010000007.1, from coordinate 88,469,232 downwards.
AGAGAATGACATCATTCCCAGATCGTCAGTGTTAGTCGGATTCAGTGGAGAAACCAAAAACACTATTGGGAAAATCAAACTCCTGGTATACATAGAGGGGGTAAAGTCAATGCAAAAATTGTTTAATAGATTCCCTTTCTTGTTGTAATATAATTTTAGACAGGCCTTGGATACATGAAATAAAATCCGTACCTTCAACTTATCACCAATGTATCAAGCTTCCTACCCCGTGGGTAGTTGTCAATATAGAAAGTGACCAGCAGGAAGCTAAGAACTGCTATTCATCATCAATGAAGAGTACAACAAAATCAAGGCATAGCAACTACAGAAATACGCACTTGACGTCCAGGAAAGTAGGCAACTTGATGTTTAAGAAGTACAACTAAATCCTGAGGATCTTGAAGTTAAAGTGCTGATAGGGATCAGCATCCCTGAGGTTACCGAGCAGAAGCTCATCCAGCTTCTGAAATCCAGAACTTCAACCTTTGCTTGGAAACACGAGGACATGACAGGTATCCCTAAACACATTATTACTCATAAACTTGGTTTAGATAACTCTTTCAGGCTTATAGAATAGAAATGAAGGAAGTTCACCACAGAAACCAACATTATAATTCAAGAGGAAGTTGACAAGCTACTCAAGACCAAGATGATCAGGGAAGTCAAGTATCCCAAGTAACTGGCCAATGTAGTCGTGGTGCAGAAGAAAAATGGGAAATGGAGAGTATGTGTAGACTACACAAACTTATAGAAAGCCTGTCCTAAGGATCCTTTTTCAATTCCACACATAGACTCGATGGTAGATGTAATGGCTGGCCATGAAATGCTGACTTTCATGGATGCTTCTTCAAGATTCTAGCAGATTCAAATGGAACCATCTAACCAGGAGCATACAACCTTCATGACTCTAACATGTATCTATTGTTATACTGCTATGCCCTTTGGACTAAGAAATACATGTGCCACATACCAAAGTTTGGTCAACATGATGTTCAAAGAGCAACTGGGGGACACCATGGAAGTATACATCTATGACATGGTTGTAAAGTCCAAAAAGACCAAGAATCATGTTCGGGATCTTCAGATTGCCTTCGATATCATGGACCAGTACAACATGAAGTTGAATCCCTCTAAGTGCCATTTTGGAGTTCGAGCTGGAAAGTTCTTGGGTTACATGGTGACTGAAAGAGGAATCGAAGCGAGTCTAGAACACACTAAAGCAATCCTGAACTTGAAATCTCCATTAACAATCAAGGAGGAGCAGAGATTAATGGGTAGGATAGTAGCACTCAATAGATTCATCTCAAGATCCTCATAAAAAAGTAAGGATTTCTATGACCTCCTGAGGAAGAACAAAACCTTGAATGGAACAAAAGGCATGAATAGGCACTCAACTCTTTGAAGACTTACCTATCATCAACTCCTCTTCTAATGAAGCCTGAAGATGGGGAGCCACTATCCCTTTACCTTGCGGTATCTGGAAGTGCTATCAGTGCCATCCTTGTTAAGGATCACGAAGGTCAGCAGCATCCGGTATATTATGTAAGTAAAACTCTACTAGACGCAGAATCCAGGTACTCCTATCTCGAGAAACTAATTTTAGCACTTATAATGGATTCCACTAAATTAAGACATTACTTTGAAACTCATATTATTCTTGTGAAATCTAACTATCCTATTAAGGCAGTTCTTAGGAAGCCAGAGATGTCCGAAAGAATGGCAAAGTGGGCAGTCAAGTTGAGTGCCTACGACATTCGATACGAGCCAAGAACTATGATGAAATCTCAAGCCTTGGCCGACTTTGTGGCTGATTTCAGCAGCGATATCCAACCGGGATGTGATAAAGAGGTCTAGAAGCTAGTAAAACTTGAAGACAACTGGATACTCTACACAGATAGATCCTCAAATGTCAGAGGAACAAGTCTAGGTATGCTTCTAAAATCGCTACATGGGGACATAATACCTCTATCTATATCTTGTGAATTACAAGCTACTAATAATGAAGCAGAATATGAATCTTTGATTGCAAAATTACAACTACCTAAAGATATGGGAATTCGGTATATACAAGTGTTTATTGATTTTTCACTATTTGACTAACCAATTTAATGGCTCTTATGCAGCGAGAGGAGAAAAATTAATCAAATATCTTAACATTGTTAAAAAATTGGCATTATATTTCAAAATATTCAATATAACATAGGTACCCATGGAAGAAAATTCAGAAGCTGACGCTTTGGCAAATCTAGCATCCTCCCTCACAATACCAGAAGATGTTAAGATCCCGATAACACATATTCTGATTTCTGTAATTGCTGAATAGGAAGCCAATACGATCACCGATGACGAGGACATGGAAGTCAAGGGCCCTAAAGATATACAGGAATCCTGGACGACCCCAATCAAGAAATACATACAACATGAGGAGATCCCCAAAGGCGAAACTCGCAGAGCTTTTCATGCTAAGGTAGTCCCTTATCTTATTATAAATGTTACACTATACAAGAAATTTCTTATAGGTATCTATTTGAGATGCTTGGAGAAGCGAGAGGCACTTGATGTCCTTCAAGATATTCATGTAGGAGACTGTGGAAATCATACTGGGGGCACAACACTTTTCTCGAAGATCCTCAGAATAGGTTACTACTGGCCTACTATGAAGAAAGATGCCATGAGCTTCTCGTAAAGATGTGACGCCCACGAAAGACATAGAAATATCCAGCATCAGCCAGCTAAACCAATACATTCTGTAGTACCCCCATTGCCATTTATGAAGTGGGGCATGGATATTGTAGGTAAGCTGCTTAAGGTATCCGGAGGAAAAGTGTTTATGCTTGCAATGACAGAGTATTTCTCCAAGTGGACTGAAGCAGAAGCATATGTTCAAGTAAGAGAGAAAGGAGTGATTTCCTTCATCAAGAGAAACATCTTAACCACGTTCAGGATACTGGCAGAGATAATATGTGATAATGATTCTTAATTCATTGGAAAGAGGACAACAAGTTTTTGTGCTAGTTGGGAATCAAAATGATAACTTCAACTCCTCTTCATCCCCAAGCTAATGGACAAGTAGACTCTAGTAACAAGATGATCATCAACAATCTAAAGAAGAAATTGGGTTCCAAGAAAGGAAAATGGGCTGAGGAGCTACCATTTGTTCTTTGGGCAGATAAAACGACACCCAATAATGTAACGGGTCAGACTCCATTTTCCTTGGTGTTTGAAGCTGAAGTTGTGATCCCCACGGAGATGGTAATCCCTACAGCAAGAATCAGTTGTCAGGATCCTGACACCAATGGCCAGAATCTACTTTAGGATCTCGAAGCAGTTGATGAACTCAGGGATCTTGCCAGAATTCGAATGGCATCCTATCAAGAAAGGATGTCCAAGTTATACAAGAACAATATCAGAATTAGAAGATTTCAAGTTGGGGATATGGTACTTAGAAAGGCATTTCAGATACTACTAATCATGCTGATGGGAAGTTGGCACCCAAGTGGGAAGGCCCATACTTAATAGATTCTGAAGAAGGAAAAGGGGCATATAGATTGGTAAATGTGGAAGGAGAAACTATTACCTAGAGCCTGGAATGCCATTCATCTCAAAGCTTATTTCATGTAAGATCCTGCTGTAAGTTCGTGAACTGCATTGTCTACTCGATCAATGATTAAAACGTGTAATTTGAGTATGAAAATGATTAGACAAGATGTAAATACAAAGAGAATTTGTATTATAGACCACAGAGAAAATACACACTCAAAGCACACAGTAGTTCAGACAAGAAGTTGTAATCCTATATAAAACGAAGCTATTTATACTTGTACATAAATGCTCGTACCAGCTGTAACCTGAACTGCCACTTCAGATCAGTTCATGTGCACTCGAACTGGCAGTTCGGGTCACTTTGGACACAAGCTCTTTTTTAGCTGTTGTCTTGTACTTGATACTTCACACACATGTTCTGATACTTCACATGACGAACATATTATGCTCTAACAAACTTCCCCTCGACATGAGCAGTATCCGTGCAGTTTCTGTTCCATAAAAATTCTTCACATAATTTTCAATCAAACTCTCCCTCAACTTGACGGTTAGCCTGATCTCGAATACTTGACATTGCAGCGCGTGTAATCTCTTTATCAACAACTTCAGAAGACTTGAAGTTGTGATATTCTTTTTCCACTTAGTACCTTCCAACATAAATAATCTTGGTGCAAAACGTCTCTTCGAGACTCCAAGATATTCAGATTTTGAAATTTGATTCGTATCCGGTGTTAATCAATCGAAAAGAAATAATAAATAAAATCTATTTGATTTTTCAAACTTTATATCAAAACACACCTAAAATATTTTTGTTATTTTCTGATATGAAATATAAATTCAATACAAAATCAGACACTAATTTTTTTCTTTTGTAAGAAAGATCGGGACTTGGGAACATATTGGACATAACATGCTGAACTACACTCCAATTTCAATTATTGTAGCAGATAAGCCATGTCGATTGCAGATATACTTTGTCCATTTTTAAACTCAGGCATAACCATACTCATAACATCTGGATATTTTAAGGTATTGATTATATTTGCTTTGACCAGTGTACCTACACACTATCAGGCATACTCATATATGCTTTGCTTATCACACTTTGTGATTTCACTTGTGATTTAACACATAGTGATTGTATACATGATATAGTCAACTGTGTTCCATGCAAAAAGAAATAGTAACGTTAAATCGTCTACCTTAAGGTCGATCTTTTGATAAACAGAGAAGGCCTCAGATTTAACAAAATAAGAAAATAAAAACAAGTTGAAATTGTATAACCCAACAACAATCAGGTCGGTACTCCCATACATACAGAGAAAGTCTGATGTGTTATATGAAACACCATGAAAATAAAGCAGAACCTTAAATGAACAACTATCAGGCCGGTCTTGTGAACACGCAGAGATAGTTCAACCATTTAAAAAAATAAAGAAAATCAAACAAGTTTAAATATTTACAAAATGAACACATGTTTACACAGTGACTTCTCATTTTTCTTTTTCACATATATTTTTCTCGATATCATGAAATACGCATCAAGATGTTATCCACTAGGTCAATCAAAGAAATCATCAGAAGACTCACACCTTGGAGATTTACTCTGCGATGAAACTTTGTAATCCGATGATGAACCTCCAGAATAATAAGAATTCTTGGAATAAAAAGCAGCAGATTGCTTCTTCAGAGGCTGAGATTTCTTTTCATTCTTAGCTTTCAAAACACTTTCTTTCTTCTTTGAAACTTGATCTTGAACATGCTTCTCTTGAAATACAAATCCTAGTCCTTAGTGCTTAGAACCAGACGATTTGGATGATGCAGCTTGAGAAATACCAGCAGCACAAGTTTGATGTGCTCGTTGAGTAAAAATGACCTTAATCTCTGGTATTTTGTTCTCTTTGACCAGATTCTTTGTAATTTCAACTTCAGATGAAGTAGAAGTAGGAGTATCAGTTACACTTTTATCAAATACCACTTCATTCTCCAGCAATGATGAATCAGAAATAAATTTTGGAGCTTCACCAATCTTTTCTTTCTTCGTTTCTGACTTGGATTTCTTCTTCTTTGCAGTAGTTGCAAACTTAGAATAATCTTGCAATTCAGCCTTTGGATTAGGAGAAACAGAAGAAAATTAAGATAAATCCACTAGTACAGGAACCTTGTGAATATCATCTTCCTTAGCACTATCAACACTTCTATCCTTCTGATACAAAAAGTTCAACAAGGTTGGTGATAGGTTGCAATTCTTGACCTGTCTCTGTAGATCTAGAATCTCCAGCTTCAATTCAGCAATCTTTTGTTGAGCAACAAACAGATCTTTTTGAGACTTAATGAGTTGATCATTAAATCATTGTACTCATACGTTTGCCATTTCCTGATTTCATATTCTGCAAAAAGCTCTTCTCGAACACCTTCCCATTTCTTTTTGAAAATCTCAGTGTCTTTTTTCAAAACTTCATTCTTGTCATGAACATTAACATTATCAACTCTCAACTTTTCAACTTCAGTCTGAAGAATAATTACTCTATTAGCAGCTTCAACCGTAATATCATTGACTCTTTCATATTTTTGTTGAAGTGGATGAGTTTTCTAGAATAAAGCCCGAATTCTTCAGCAGCTTCTTTAGCTTCAGCTTTGGCTTTCTCACATTCTTCAAACAAATCAACTTTTTCTTTCATCAATTTCTCATGACTGTTATTCAAAGAATAATATTTTTCTTGAAAACTTTCCAATTCTTGCTTCAACACCACAAACTATTCAGTCAGCAACTTGAGATCTTTTTCCAAAGTAGAATTCTTGTTATTCAAACCAGCATACTTATAACATTTAAGATCTTCTTCCTTTGATTCTTCAGCCATATATGCTTAACTTTCTTCAACAGTTGTACATTCTGAGCTTGTAAGATAATCAGCCCGACTTGCATCATTCTGACGATGAGCCATTAAAGTAGCATTTCCTTTATCATTCTCAGAAATGTAATTAATATCAACATTTTGATATGCATTCTTCTTAAACTCAGAATCCGCATTCCATGCATATTCATTTGGATGCCAAAATATTTCTACCCTTTTGTCATCAAGAGAAACGAATGCTTTTTGATTCTGACTTGTCGAAGCTTTAACCAAAGTGAGCATGTTGACCAGATTTTAGCTGATTATAAGTAGAAGTTGGACATTCACTAGCAATATGTCCGTAAAGTGAACACTTGTAACACTTAACCTTTGATTTATCCAAACCAATCTTTCCATCTGAAATTGCGAGAGCAAAGGATCGTCTACTCAATCTAGCTATAATGGAGATCGAAACGTAATTAACCGATTGTTTTATTGATCAAAGATACAATTACAATCAGTAAACACTCAGAAACTTGACACAGAGAGTACACCTAAGAAACACACACTTAACCGAATCTCTCACGTCCAGCACCCCTCAATAAAAAGAACAAACACGCTATATATAGGTACTGGCCGAACCCTGTCCGAACTCTAGGTTCGGCAGGTCCGAACCTCAGGTTCGGACCAAGTTCGGCCAGTTATACTTTGCCTTGAACTTGTTCTTTGACTTGATGTAACTCAATACTTCACACGACGCACACATGTATCAACAAACCCCCCCTCGTCGTGTGCGGTATCACTTCAACATCTTCAAATCTGTATCTTTAATCAAGCTCCCCCTCAAATGTAGAATCCGCTCGTTCAACGAAAAGAATCCTCGAACAAAGTCTTCTTCAACTGGATTGTTGCTTGATCTTGAATACTTGACGAAAAGAATCTATTGTTTGGTTCAAAATCAATTTTGGTGATGATTTGATAAAACTCGAAAAAAATCCAGTACGCAATGTTCATCGAGGTCCTCCAATGGCAGAGTTTAATTTCTTAATCTCGGGACTCAAATTTGATATCATTGGACTCGGTTTGATTATGTGAATTCATTAGTGTAATTGTTTTAAATTTTCGTTCAAGTTTGATCCAAATTGAAAATCTCAGTTCATCGTCTTCATGAGATTCGTTCGGAGTCATCTTCAAGTCTGAAAATCAAATCAAAACATATCAACAATGGTGTTTGTTTGATTCGGTTAGTCGATATGAGTTCAATGCTACTTTCAGAATCGATTTTCGTTAAGTATTGATCGAGATATCGTTGTTTGAAAATCTGAGAAACTTCACCGGAAAAACGTTTTCACCGGAAGTTTCTGTGTTCGCCAGAAAAATTAGTTCTCCGGTGGTTTTGGTTTAGTGTAACCGTTCTTTGCTTAGCCGGTGGTAGTTCATCACGTTTCTGGTTCGCCGGAAAACATAGCCTCTCCGTACTTTACTATTTGGTTCGCCGGAGTTTTAGTTTTTGGTTCACCGTGATTTTAGTGTTCTCACCGTGATTTTAGTTTAAATAGCAATTGAGTTCATCAGATTTCATAAAAATCGATATTGTTCATTTTGATTGCTATCATTTAATTTGTCCAATTTCTTGTTCCGAGTTTATTGCAAGCCTCAATTTCTCGATTCAGATGTGTTTAGTGAATTCGGAATCTTATACAACGTCTTCTTTGTGATAGCTTGCTGTGCATCATTCTCATATCTCAAAATCATAGCATTCACATCAAAACTGGTTTATCAATTCGATTTTCAATTTCAAGTCTATAGCAATCATCAATATCTTGATTTTATTTTGCTTAGATCGAAGTCAGAATCAAGTTCATCACCGTGTTCTTACTCAATCTTTCAAAACATCACCGAATCATGTCAATTCACATCTCATTTTGATCGTTGTTCGATTTCGTGTACAATCGTGTATTCTGTTTTGTGATTCATTCAAGATTCAAGAAAGATTTGATCAATCAAAGATCTAGTTCACGTGTTAATCGTTCATTCCGTGTCCGTGTTAGGGTTTTTCAAATTAACACGAGTGGATCTTGTTGGAATCGTATTCAATTTCGATCACAACCGTGTCTTCATACATACGTACGAGAGGACTTGATGTTTTGTTTTAAACCTTCCACTGATTAAATATTTCATTTTAAACCTTGGGCTAATTGAATATTTTTGTTTCAAACCCTACGAGAAGTTGAAACAAATTCGGATGTTGAAGGAACGGTATATACGGTTGAAATTTGAGATTATCTCATTCGATTGAGTTTGAATTCTCATTTGGTTGTGAAAGTTCGTTTCTTGATTCAAAAAGAGGTTATTCAAAGGTGCTTAATCAAACAGAGTTGAGTGTTCAAAGCTGAGATTGTAGATATTAGTTCAAAGGGTTTATATTTGACGGGATTTCCAAGACGGTGATCGAAAGAGTGTTTCGGATAAAAGAAGAGAAGTTGATTACTCTTTGACAAGTTTTTCAAGTTGTTAATTTGAAGGTGTTTACGAATTTTCAGTAATTCAAAGGTTGTGTTCTTATTGGTGTGATCAAGAGAAGATGGCCAGTTCTTATCCATATTATTCTCTGAGAAAATTTCAACTGATTGAAAGTGAAGTTCCAATGCTTATTCATATTGATGATTATAGTACATGGAAAGGTAAATTTGCAGAGTTTGTCGTGGGGATATTAGGTGAATATGTCTGGAAATCAATTCAAGATGGATATGAGTTTCCTGTTTTAAATAATTCGGGTCAAAAGTTACCACCACCAAAGTTTTTATCAAGGATGACCGAATACGAGGTTAAATATCATGATAGTGAGAAGCTAGCTTATTATGCCTTGATGAGGCCATTATCTAAAGAGATCTTTTGGCAATTCAAACAATATAAAACTTCAAAAGAGGTATGGGATGCTCTTGCTCAGGAATGTGCTGATGCTGAGAATATAACTAAAGCAAATGTGAATGATGCAGAAACAAATGAATCTGGAAAAGAGATTGATAATGAGCAAATCTATTAGAAACAAATTGAAAATTTAAGAACGGAAAAGAGTTTGTTAATTGAAGAGTGCAAAATTACAAAAGAGAATTTGGAGAATTGTAAAAATGCGATGAAAGAAGTTACTGAAGACTTCGATGCACTTTATTCTAAAAGTGTGATTTTGAAAGAAAAATATGATGCACTTCAAAAGACTTGTGTTGAACTTGCTGATAAAGAGCTTCGTCATCAAGAAGACAACACAGAATTGCTTGATGCAAAGACTCGGTTGATAGATGAGAATACGTTGTTGAAGGAAAATGTTGAAATTTATAAAAAGAGGTGGACAGATACAAAATTGGAGCTAGCTAAGGAACATGTGTTCATGAGAAATCAAAAGATTGAGCTTGATTGTAAGTACGAGGAACTTATTGAATGTAAAAAAACAATTGGCAGATTCACAAGCTATGTGTCGAAAGCAGTTTGTTGATGCTCAAATTGAGATTCTGGAACTTTAATAGAAGTTAGATGGTTATCGGCATTCACCTTCCACAATTAGTTTTATGTTCAATGCTCAGAAAGAAGTTGATTATTCTAACGTTCCTTCCCCCACAAAATTTTACTTCTACTTCATCAATCAGATCATTTGAAGATGATATGTCTGAATTGAATATCAAATTCATGCATAAAGAAGAAGAAGTAAAGAAGCTTAGAGTTGAGTTAGACATGGTTAACAAAAGATTTGCTGAGGCACAAACAGAGATTTCAAATCTTAAAAGAAAACTTGACGAATTACATGATTATTTAAAGTTGCAAATCCTATTTCAAAAAAGAAGAAAAAGTCAAAGTTTGAGAAGCAGAAGTTTGAAGGAGTAACAACGTCAACATTTTGTTCAGCTTCAACTTCTTTTGAAAAAGAAAAGGTGTATGATGAGGAAGTTGGTGAGAAGGTTGAAAAAATTTCATCTGAAGAGAAAATTGAAACAAACAATCTAAAGGGAATTAAGGCTTTGTTAACCAGAGTTGCTAAGATGTAAAAAGGAGAATCTAATTCTCAAGCCGAACTTTCAAAGCTACCTGGTTATAAACAGAAAGGCTTGGGTTTTGAGAACAAAAATGACACAATGGTAGATCAGACTAAAAATTCATCTTCTGATACATCGCTTAAACTTTCTGAAAGAATTACATTGAAGCAAAAGGAGTTTGTCAACAAAATGGATGAAATTTTAAAAGATGTTCAAGATGAGAAAGTTAGTGCTAGAAATGCTGAGTTTATGCCAAAGAAGAATTCTAAGTTAGAGCATCAAGAGAGTGATTTTTCTTCAAATTCTACAATGTCTACGGAATCCATGTCATCTCCTAAAAAGGTTGATGAGAGAGCTTGTTTTTACTGCAACAAGACGGAACATGTGATTCGTGATTGTGTTATTCGAAGACAATTTTCACGTGGTTCAAATCAATCATCATCATCTGATTCGCAGATTCTCAATGAGGTACCAGTCAAGCGACATCAGAATCATAAACGGAAGTCAACTCAAAAGAAGCCGTTTGTTGGTAAAAACTTGCATTTTGATGATGATTTCCCACAGTTTTCAAAACCAAAACAATTTTCAAAAAGAAAACAATTTTTCAATAATGATTTTGAAATGCCTTACTCAAATGAGTTTTCATATTATGGGCATCGACAATGTCACACAAAATCTTAGACCATGTTGGTCGGTGAGTTCTTGAATACTGTTTCCAACATGTCAAAGTTTTTCAATGGTTCTGATTCGCATCGGGTGAAATTATCAAAACCATTCCATTCTTGGAAACATAAAATTGCAACCTCAGCGGGAAACGGATTTTGTTGAGGATACGGGACGACTTAAGCCGGTTTGGGTTCCCGTATTTAACTAAAAATTGTTTCAGGTTGTGTGCAGGATGCTTCAAGAAGACCTATTAGTGATTGAAAAGTTGCTGATAGTGGAGTATTTTGCCTAAGTTAGCTCTTCACAGAGTTGATATTTTATAAATTTTTTTGCGAAAAATGATTTTTCAAAATCTAAAATTCCAGGTATCCGTGTTGGTCGATCAATTTTATTTTCTTCTCTTTTACTTTCTTTCATATTTTTAGGGGGAGATATTTTAGAAAATTCAAAAATAGAGTTTGTTGAATTTTAGGGGGAGAGTATTTGAAAAAGCCAAAAATAGCGTGTTTTTCATCTAAGGGGGAGAAAATGAAAAATATAAAAAAAATGGAAAAATGAAAAATATAAAAAAATTAAAAAATGAGAAATTGATCCGACTACGTGAGAAATGATGGTACATCAGCATATACGTTATCTGCCATGGATAAAGTAGATGTAAAGGCTTTAGGTTATTGCTTGATATGTGTGATGTGCATGACAAATCTGATATATGCAAGTATGATATCAAGATAATGCCTACCTGATAACTGTGGTTTATCATCTTAATGATATTGTGTGATAAATCTGCAAAAAAATAGAATAAGAGATATCCTTATGTATGCATGCGTTCTTTTGAAAGATTTAAACTTGTTTGATTTTCTTTATTTTCTCAAACGATCGAACTTTCTTTGCGTATCGAAAGATCGACATGATTGTTGTTCGTTAGAGGTTCTGCTTTATTTTTCTTGGTGTTTCGTATAATTCATCGGACTTTCTCTGCGTGTCCACAAGACTGACCTGATTGTTGTTGAATTATACAACTTCAACTTGTTTTTATTTTCTTATTTTGTTAAATCCGAGGCCTTATCTCCGTATCGAAAGATCGACCTTAAGGTAGACGATTTAACATTCTGTTTTCTTTTTGCATGACACACATTGGATGTTTACATCTTAGAAAAATAAATTCTATAAAGCAAGCACAAAGATGTGTATGATTACATCTTAGAAAAATATCCACCTGATATTGCTTAGCTTGAAAAATGATGAGTTACCAATATCTTTGAAAAGTGTGAGGACCATGTTATCAGTGCATGAAACCCTCTTTGGCTATCTCACCATCCAACTGCTAATCGTCTGTGAGGAGTAGGAATGCCGAGGGAAGGTGCTTCCAGTGGACAAATGAAGTGGTCTAATGCCACTTAGTTACGGGGTCCCTAAACCCGGCAAACTTACCGTACTCGACACGCCGTCATGAACCAGCAGGGGAACAACCCTGCGTGCCGGATTATTTTATTATAAAAACGATATTTTTAAGGGGCTAAGACCAGTTCCATACACCGCTCTCGCGTAATATACGTCTGGCCAGAACCAAGTTCACGAGCACGTACCTCTCAGTCCCGTGAATTGACAAAATATTACAAACCCTCATTCCCAAACAAATACTTTCAGCCCGCACATGCGTGGTCAGCCGAGTTTGCTTACATAGACATAAGGACCTCAAACGTATCATGTAGCATGGGGCGCGAGTCACCTTTCGGATTATGCATCGTCCCCCGACCGGGTGTCACGGGTCCAGCCTTTGGGATTTCGACTACCCAAATGGTCTGTGATACGTGAAGCACGTTTGGCTGTTAACCAACCCACCAAAGGTTTGTTACTTAAGTTAATGTTCTTACAAACTTGATTACAAGACTTAAAAATGACCAAATGACTAAATACTAGGGGGAGAAGAGAAGAATTGAGCAAGGAAAAGTGAAGGAGGAGCTCGACTTTTATAGGCAGAAATCGGACTCGGGCACGGGCCATGCTTGGGTGGGCACGGGGCGTGCCATGTCAGAGGAATCTTCGATACTGCACACTGTCAGACGGCACGGGCCCATGTGAAGTTGGGCATGGGGCGTGAAATGTCAGAAGGTCTATCCACTTGGTCAGAGGCACATGGCCTGCTAGATGGAGCACGGGGTGTGTTGTGTCAGTGAAGAGGCACGGGGCGTGCTTAACCAGGCACGGGGCATGCTGGCCTTGCTGGTCTCGGAAATCTGTATTTTTCTTCTGTTTTTTACTGTAATCCGTTCCTTTTGCGACTTTTGCCTTCTTGAACCTGAGAAACTAAGCGGAAAACAAAATAGACTTGTTTTTACGTTAGTAACTCAGATTTGTGCCGATCCATGGAGAATATTTGGTATAAAAATGTTTATAATTTGATGTTCATCAAATATCCCCACACTTAAACGTTTGATTATCCTCAAGCAAAACTTAGTGAAGAATGAACCCGACAATCCCAAATGTGGTATTCGTTTGATCCTTGCGGAACTGTTATTATAAAAGTAGTCCTCCGTCATTTGAGATTGCTTATTCCAATAATTTATATATTTTTTTATTAGAATTTAAATACAAAAAATTATGGCAAACTTACTAAAGTTTATTTTCATCAAACTTATCAACCTCACAAATATCCACTCAACTCTCAGTGATTGTATTGATTATTTGGGTGAACACTCATACCTGGTTGAAAACGAGCAGAATACATAGGCTTGACATGTGATCGAACCTCCACAAATCTCACCGGAATCCATTTAAGTATCATGAGGGCTTTTAAAGAGTAGGCTTGGGGTAGGTTTTGGATAGGTTTCGAGAAAAAGGGGTGAAATTTGTAAAATCATGGCTTTTCAGTGACTCTTCAAAAGAATGCCCTATATTTCTAGATAGCTTTGCTCTTTTTATTCAATCTCGAGGAATTACAACTTATAAATCTCCTTCATAAAATTTCTTTTTTCTCTATCTTTTTTTTTGGCATAGACAAAAGCTCATCTACATGTAGATCCAGGATCTGTGAATCAACATCTTGGCTTTATTTGTTTAAGGAGAGTCACTAAGTTGAATTTTTCATGAAAATGCCTGCTTTTACGAAAAATAAGATAGAAGTAAAAAGAGGGGTGTCATTTTG
>JBCNJP010000007.1:88431885-88454516 GCA_039602395.1 Deinandra increscens subsp. villosa | reverse complement strand
GACACAAGAAAGTGGATGAGCAGCCGAGAAAAACTGATTATCCCGTATTTACGGGATCCTAGGTTCAATCTGTTGATCCTGTTATCACTAAAAACGATTTGTTTACTTTGATTAAGTAGGTGAAGAATCAGATGGATGAACAAGAAAAGACCAACCAAACGGTGATGAAGGATATTGAGGAACTTAAGAAGTCTAAGAAACATGTGGAGGAGCAAACCCTATTTCCCAGGAATCTTGACTTCAATGCCTCTGCCTAGGAATCTTGACTTCAATGCCTCTGGATCCTCAGATCCAGCTCACTACAGCCCCTACAATGACTTCCCAGGCCGCTGGATATGCAAGGACGACTGCCGGATTTTCAGGAGCGATTCCACCAGAATCCTTGCAACCACGCTCCAAAGATTCCTGGACTCTGTTTCATTAGGATCCTTAGCTACACCATCCCAGGGATATCTGTTTCCTATGGGAAACCCAGGCCAGAACTCCCAGGGATATCAACACTCTAACCTTCCTGTTTCTGCAGGAACTTTCAGGGCTAGCTCCTCAGAAGTACATGATAGTGATTTCATTCCCATGCAGAAAGCAGCCACTACGGAGCCGAGCATCCCAATAAATTATGGATATGATCCCAGGATCCTAGTCCAGAATCCTGGCCAAGGTAATGTGTCCAACTCAATTCCTATAGCTTCTAACCACGGTGATCCTTATGATGCATGTATTCATCCAAGTATCGCTAGGGAGCTCCAGAAGTTGAAAGAGATGATATCGAGTGTTCCAGGAATCCTGAAGCCTATTCCTAAGGTTCCTCTGGAAAACCACAAGATCTCTAGATTCACTTGGCCAATTTCTTAAGTTGAGATTCCGAAGCGTTTCTAGACTCCAAGCATGAAGCTTTATGACGGGACCACAGATCCTGAAGAGCACGTAGCACATTACAGGGAGCACATGGAGATCAACCCTATTCCAATAGAGATCAAGGAAGCATGTATGTACAAAGGCTTTGGCTCAACCTTAATAGGACCAGCCATGAAATGGCTACTGAGCATTCCTCCTAATACTATTACATCATTTTCTCATCTACTTAACCTGTTTAACAATCAATTTTCTTGCAGCAGAACCTTTGAGAAGCTCACAGGCGACCTGTATCGAGCAGTCCAGAAACTTGATAAGCCGCTCAGAGAATACTTCGCCAGATTTGGATGAGAATCCCTTGAGATTCTGAACCTGGATATGGCGGCAGCTGTTGAGGCCTTTAAAATGGGGCTCTCTAAGGATTCACGTTTTTTTGATGAGCTTGTCATGACTCTTTGCAGGAACCTTAACGAAGTGCGCAGCAGAGCCCTGAGATTTATCCGTTTGGAAGATGACAAAAAGATCCACCAAGGTTGAATTTTCCTAAATATGATCCCAACAGTAAGAAGTCGGAATCCCCCGGGAAGCCGTATAGTTCCCGTCCATATTCCAAACCAGATAATCAAAAAGTCAACGCTGTAGACCAAGATGGCGAGGAGGAGGAGTATCCTAAGGTATCTGAGTATTGTTTTTCAGTTGATATTGGTGGCCTAATGTGCGCAATACAGGATCTCGGTGAAAAGGAAATATGGCCTAGAAAAAATGATAAGCAGGGATCCTGGAAAGACAAAACCAAGTGGTGCGCCTCCATGAAGATTTTGGCCACCTAACAGATGAATGCATAGCACTCCGGAAGGAAATTAGTTACCTGCTCAGTAAGGGTCATCTCAAAGAGTTGATTGGCAGAAAGAAGGTCAAGACTCAGGAAGCTGACAAGGTTCCTCAGAGAGCAGCTTCTCCGCCTCAGGATGCTAAAATAATCAACTTCATATCAGGAGGCTCAGACATATGTGGCACTTCCTATTCCTCAGCCAAAAAACATGCTAAGGAATCCAAATCTGAATAGGGTGACAGACTTGTCCGGACATCCACCCTGACTTAAGACAAACGAATATCCTTTGATGAGAGCGACCGTTCTCATGTCCAGGATCTCCATCATGATAATCTTGTGGTTACTTTGTATATTGCTAACCATTTTGTTCGCAGGATCCTGATTGATAATGGAAGCTCAGTAAACATAATTCGTATCGACGTGCTAAAAAAGATGGGGATCCCAGAAACTGAAATAGTTGCAAGATCCCCAGTTCTGGTTGGCTTCAGTGGTGAACTAAAAGCACCGTTGGGGATATCAGGTTACCGGTGTACATAGAGGGGGTAAACTCTATGCAAAAATTTTGTGTTATAGACTCTTTTTCTTGTTGCAATATAATTCTTGGCAGGCTATGGATACACGAGATGAAAGCGGTCCCTTCAACTTATCATCAATGCATCAAGCTTCCCACACCTTGTGGAGTTGTAAGCATTGAAAGCGATCAAGAGGAAGCCAAGAATTGCTACTCAACTTCAATAAAGAACACCACCAAGATGATAAAGGGATAGAAATTACAGAAAAGAGCACTTGAAGTACAGGAGGGCAGGGAGCTTGATGTCAAAGAAGAGCTTCTAGACCCTGAGAACCCTAAAATCAAGGTGCTCATCGAAACAAGCATCCCAGCGGATACCGAAGGGGAGCTGACCCAGCTTCTGAAAGCCAGAACCTCAACCTTTGCTTGGAAACATGAGGATATGACAGGTATCCCTAAACATATTATTACTCACAAACTTGGTTTAGATCATTCTTTCAGGCCCATATAACAAAAGAGGAGAAAGTTTGCTCCGAAGAAGAATATTATCATCCAGGAGGAAATTAACAAGCTTCTTAAAACCAAGATGATCAGAGAAGTCAAATATCCCAAGGGCTAGCAAATGTGGTGGTGGTCTAGAAGAAGAATGGAAAGAGGAGAGTTTGTGTTGACTACACGGACTTGAATAAGGCATGTCCTAAGGATCCTTTTCCACTTCCCAATATTGATGCAATGGTGGATGCCATAACTGGTCACGAGATGCTCACCTTTATGGATGCCTCAGCAGGATTCCAACAAATCCAGATGGAACCATGTGACCAGGAGCATACAACATTTATGACTCCGACATGTATCTATTGTTATACTGCTTTGCCTTTTGGTTTAAGAAATGCAGGTGCCACCTATCAGGGCTCGTCAATATGATGTTTATAGAGCAACTGGGGGGCACGATGGAAGTCTACATAGATGACATGGTGGTGAAATCCAAGAAAGCAGAAGATCATGTTAGGAATCTCCAAACCGCCTTTGACATTCTTGATCAGTATAATACGAAGCTCAACCCTTCCAAGTGCCACTTTGGGGTGCGAGCTTGAAAATTTTTGGGCTACATGGTTACTGAAAGAGGAATCGAAGCAAGTCCTGAGCAGATCAAAGCAATCTTAAATTTATAGTCCCCATCAAATATAAAGGAGGTACAAAGGTTAACAGGAAGGATCGCGACTCTCAACAGGTTCATCTCAAGATCCTTATAAAAAAGCAAGGATTTCTACCATATCCTAAGGAAAAACAAGAAGTTTGAATGGACAGAAAAGCATGAAGAAGCCTTGAGATGCTTAAAAGACTACTTATCTGCAGCCCCGTTGCTAATGAAACCAGAAGATGGGGAGCCGCTATATTTGTTTCTAGTTGTTTCCGAAAGCTCAGTTAGTGCAGTCTTGGTAAAAGACCACCAAGGTCAGCAGCATCCGGTATATTATGTAAGTAAAACTCTGCTAGACGCAGAATCCAGGTATTCTCACATTGAAAAATTAATTCTAGCTTTTATAATGGCTTCCACTAAACTTAGACATTATTTTGAAACTCATATTATAATTGTAAAATCTAACTATCCTATTAAGGCAGTTCTCAGGAAGCCGGAGATGTCAGGTAGGATGGCTAAATGGGCAGTCAAGTTGAGTGCCTATAACATCAAGTATGAGTCGAGGACAGAAATCAAATCTCAAGCCTTGGCTGACTTTGTGGCAAATTTCAGCAGTGACATAGAACCAGAAGTTGAGAAGGAAGTCTACCAACTTGAGAAGATTGAAGAAGACTGGATCCTTTACACTGATAGATCCTCAAATGTTATAGGAACATGGCTGGGCATCCTACTAAAATCGCCACAGGGGGACATAATACCACTATTCATAGCTTATGAATTCCAGGCTACCAACAACGAAGCTGAGTATGAAGCTTTGATTGCTTGGTTGCAGTTGGCTAGAGATATGGGCATCCGGTGTATTCAAGTATTTGTTGATTCCTTTCTATTGACTAACCAATTTAACGGCTCTTATGCAGTGGGAGGGGAAAATCTAATCAAATATCTTGATATTGTTAAAATGTATATTTGCTTTTCAAAAGTTTTAACATTTCACAGGTTCCAAGAGAAGACAATTCAGAAACCGATGCTTTAGCAAACTTGGCTTCATCACTCAAGATCCCTGAGGATATCAAAATTCCTATAACACACATCCTGACGCCGACGATAGCTCAACAGGAAGCTCACGCAGTTGATGATAGTGAGGAAGCAGATGTTAGGAATCCCAAGGATATCCAAGAGTCCTGGACTTATCTAATTATTAAGTATCTTAAAGACGGGGAGATTCCTAAGGGTGAAAATCCTAGGGCTTTTTGCGCAAAGGTAATACCTTATTTTATTTTAGATAATGTATTATACAGAAAATCTCTTGCAGGTACCTACTTGAGATGCTTAGAGAAATCATAAGCTCTTGAGGTGCTCGAAGACATCCATAGTGGAGATTGTGGAAACCACACTGAGGGCAGAGTACTCTTCTCCAAGGTTCTCAGATTTGGTTATTACTGGCTTATGAAGAAGGATTCCATGAGCTTCTCACAAAGATGTGATGCTTGCCAGAGGCACGGTAATATTCTGCATCAACCAGTTAAGCATATGCACCCTATAGTATCCCCATGGCCATTCATGAAGTGGGGCATGGATATTGTGGGTAAGCTGCCCAAGGCCCCTGGAGGGAAAGTATTTATGCTTGCAATGACAGACTATTTCTCCAAGTGGATTGAAGTAGAAGCCTATGTGCAAGTGAGAGAGAAAGAGGTGATATCCTTTATCAAGGGAAACATCCTCACCAGATTTGGGATTCCGGTGAAGATCATATGTGACAATGACTCTCAGTTTATCGGCAAGAGAACAACAAATTTTTGTGTAAGCTGGGGCATAAAGATGATTACATCGACACCTGTCCACCCTCAAGCCAATGGACAGGCGGAATCCAGCAATAAGATCATCATCAACAACCTTAAGAGGAAGTTGGGCTCCAAGAAAGGCAAGTGGGTTGAAGAGCTATCGTTTGTTCTTTGGGCAGATAGGGTAACACCTAAGAATGCAACATGCGAAACTCCATCTCATTAGTGTTTGGAGCTAAGGCTGTGATTCCCACAGAAATGGTGTTACTTATAGCCAGGACCAACTGCCAGGATCCTGAAACCAACAACCAGACTCTATTTCAGGATCTCGAAACAGTTGAGGAGCTCAGGGATATGGCCAGAGTCCGGATGGTATCCTATCAACAAAGGGTGACAAATTTTTACAACAGGAATACCAGGTTAAGAAGATTTCAAGTAGGGGACTTGGTGTTGAGAAAGGCATTTCAAAATACCACCAATCTAGCCGATGGGAAATTGGCACCCAAATGGGAAGGCCCATACTTGATAGATTTTGAAGAAGGAAAAGAGGCATATCGCTTAGTAAACATGGAAGGAGAACCGCTCCCAGGAGCCTGGAATGCCATCCATCTCAAAGCTTACTTTATGTGAGAATCCATTGGAATCCCAAGGATCCTCACAACCCAAAAAACTACATGGCATGTATACTACTCCAATTTCAATATTATTCTTATTATCTCTATCACATGATATTGACTTAAGCATCGGAGTGGTGTTAGCTAAGCTAACACCCACCTCTCACCAAGTGTTAAGTGTTTTGCAGATTTTGAGAATCCTAAGTATTTTGGGTATATCCCCAGTTAGAGGTTGGCCACCTCTCCTACGTTTAAGGTATCCTGCATACCTTTTAAGGTTTGAGAGGCTGACTCCTATCCTATGTTTGGGTAATCACCAGTAGCGCACGACCCTCGCCAGGAGCACACGTTGTCCACCAGTATGCTTAAGATGGCCAGACCAGTCCCTCTTATGGGTGGATGTCAATCCTGTCATTGTAGGCTGCTGGGCGAATTCTCAAGGTTTTTAACACATACGTGTTAACTAAGGCTATGGCATTTTCATGTCACTTACGTACGGGTATATCCCTAGTTGGCTTAGTACTAAGTATATAAGGGCTTGTCCCCAGATTTGGCTTAGTCCCAAGAAAATACGGGCTTGTCCCCAGTTGGCTTAGTCCCAAGAATCCTGGGTTTATCCCCAGGATATTTCAAAATGTATTTTTATAAAAACTTCCTTTGGCCCCTAGCTAGGAATCTTATTTAACTCTTTTCAGAATCCCAGGGCAGGACACCAAGATGAATTAGCACGATTATCTTCTCGAGATTCTTGTCATGATCCTGAATGAGATAAAGGAAAAAAAAATAGAAGATTGGGTTGAGGACCGGCCAAGGTAAAATTCGAAGGTCAGATGATATATGTTTTTATCATTTAATTTGAGATTTTGACCTGTCCAACCATTAAATCTCAAACGACATTCGAACATGCAAGTGTATTTCAAGCTTCTTAACAAAATTTCATAAACAATTTGATATGCAAAATTGAATTTCGAAAAACAACATAATTAGCCAAAAGTTATATTATTCAACATACGGATTCGGGTTTCGAGTTCCCCAAGGTTCGTCTCGAAAGCCTCAGGATCCCTCCGCTTGGGAACCTCAGAGGTCAAAAGTCCTTAGGAATCCTGGCTTTGTCTTGTAAAATACAAGATCCTTCCACCAGGATCCCTACCCTTGTGTGTTGTTGTTTGTTACTTGTTTCTTACACGAACCACAAAGAAATTGTTTTACGACCATCACCAACCAAACATTAAAACCTAAAAAATGGGCTCAGACCGTTGCATTATCTTCATCGCCCATTGCCTTTCCTTCCTTCATCGGCTTCTCACCCTCGCCAAGCTCTAGCACATAAGCCCTAGTTACCGTGGGGATTCCAGAATCATCTTCGAGGAGCAGCCATCGGTCCCATCATTCCCTGTTCCAGCCACATCTCCATCACCTCCTCCCAACGATTCCAGAATAGCCTTCCAGGCCGCAACATCCTAGCCAGGCACCTTGAAGCCAGCCTCTTCAGCCTTTTCTGCCATTTGGATTTTGCACTCCAGGAGGCTTCGGGCAGCCGAAAGTTGGCCTATTTCAGCATCCGTGGCCATCTTGGCTTCCAAGGCCAGGCGCTGCTCAGTGAGATT
Organism: Deinandra increscens subsp. villosa; assembly: GCA_039602395.1. Taxonomy (NCBI): domain Eukaryota; kingdom Viridiplantae; phylum Streptophyta; class Magnoliopsida; order Asterales; family Asteraceae; genus Deinandra; species Deinandra increscens. The sequence continues at coordinate 88,447,178 of JBCNJP010000007.1, read as the reverse complement.
ATGCTCATAGAATAGGGTCTTACCCTTGGTGATATCAGCTTGGGCCTGGATATTTTCCTCTTCCTCGGCCAACTTCCTCTCCATGTCCATGGCCTAGGTGCTCAACTTCTCGATGCCCTGCATAAAGAAACATGAATCCTGATCAGTAGCTGCGACATGTATAAAACTAACATGCTTGTTTGTTGAGATTCTTACCAAGTTAACCATGGTCTGCATCGAGAGAACCTTGTTGCTAACTTCAGAAGGAGCGAGACTTTCGAAGGTTTCCAGGTACAAGGGAGCTTCAGCAGTCTTTCGCTTCTTAGAAGCCGAGGCCTTGGGCCAGCTAACAGGTGGCAGGCTACTCCAGTTGCTCTTTTTTGACTTTGAGGAGGTTGTCAAGATCCTTTAGGGAAAATGAGGAGCTGGACTTAGGGGCTGCAATAGAAACAGATTGTCAACGTTTGGGATTCTCAAATAAACATGAAGTTCAGGATCATGTGAAAACTTACCAGACATCTCAGGAATGTGATCGGCAGAGTAGCGTGTTCGCTGGAAGTTGCTTCAAGGACCAGGGCTCTTTCAGTGGTAGGAATCTGGTAAAGTGCTTCAAGCTTCTTGGGATCCAACTGCGTCTTGACGAGATTCTCAAATTTGGGCGCTGCAAAAAAACAATAAAGAAGTTAGACACAGACCAAGGATTCAGTTACAAAAGAGAAATCAATATCCTACCCTTATCAACCCACTTCAATGGCAACTCTGTAACCCCAGGAATCGAGTCACGCTTAACAAAAAAGAAACGCTTCTTCCAATCATGGTCGTTATGGGAAGCTCGGGGAATCAACTGAGAAGTGGAGGTGCGAGCCTTTAGGACGAAGCGGCTGCAGCCGTGGGTTCTGAGTTGGTAGGCTTCACAAATTTCAGGAATCCCGATTTCCAGGTTCCGAGTTTGGTTCAGTTGATCAAGAGAGTACATGATTCTTCAAATCATAGGCATGGTTTGGGCATAAGAGAGTCGGGTGGTCTTGAAAAACTAGGTGATGAACTCTGGGAAAGGGAATGACATACCAAGAAAGAAGGGGTAGTACATGAAACAGACCCAAGTGGTGTAAGTGAAATCGAACTTAACCCTAGAATCGAAAGGTCGGAATATCATTCCCGGAGGAAAGATACCAGAGCCCTTTAGATCATGGATGTCGTCGTCGTCAAATGTGCAGGTTTCCTCCTCGCCGGGACTATGTAGCCCCGATCGTGGAAATCCTCGATCGTCAGGGAGTTTAGCGAAGAAGAAGAATGAGTGCTTTTCTTGGCCATAGCCGAAAAAGCAGAAGGAAATCGGAGGGGAGAAGAGAAACTGACCTGGAATATCGGAGAAGCTCGAGAGGGTTTCCGAAGAAGATGAAGGCTAAATGAATTCGGTATCTTGTATATAAAGAGAAAGCAATGATGTCCATCACATCACTCGAACGCCGTAAAAACCGTCCCATCCTAACCGTTTTTACCGTGATAACGCCATAGATTTGGCACCTTTTTGAATTTTGACAGCTGTTGATGAAAACGCTTATGCGGATCGATTCTATGGTAGATAATATCGAGACGGAAGTTTTGTCATATATCGTGTTGAATGATTACATCAACCGAAGGAGTATACCAACCTTTTAAGCTCTGGGGGAGGTCGGACAGAACCTCCCCTCTTAACACATTGATCTGGAAAGAAACTGGACAGAAACTTAAAAAGAAATACAAAGACGAAACTATTTATACTTCTTCATTCTGTCCTAACTCTGTCCGAACTTCCTCCGAACTTGGAGTTCGGCCATGTTCGGGCGACTCCGAACCTGGAGTTCGGCTGGGTTTCGGACCCCAGCGAATTCCTTCTCTTTAGCTATTAATCGCTTCGCAACTTTGTGAGTTTCAAACTTTTGCATGCAAAGATTATCTAAACCTTCAAACAACTATTTCTTCAGTTTATCTTCATTTCTCTTTTGAATCTCCAAATTTGCAATTTGAACCTTGTCAACACTAACCAACTCACGTTTCTCATCTAACAATTTTTCCATATCAACTTGATATGCTTCAACTTTAGCAGTGGATTCTTCAACATTCTTTGTAAGCAAATCAAGCTTAATCTTTGACTTTTCAAACAAGTTTTGAAAATCAGTAGCAGTATCATCTGCTTCAGCCTTCCATTTCATAAATTCTTTTACCAACTCATCCTTTTCTTCACATAACCGTGCTTTTTCAGATTCGACATCCATTTTGTCTCGTTTAGAAATCTCTAAAACTTCATTAAGCATTTTGATCTCATTAATCAAGCACTCGTTCTTCATAACCAACTTCTTTTCATGTTCTTTAGAAATCTGCAACTCTGAATTAACCAAAGTAAATTCCTCAGAAAGCTTTTGAATTTTATGCAACAATGAAGCATTTTCTTTCAACAGACTTTCCAAATTTTCAGCAGATGCATAAGAACTTGGTGTTGAACTAATGTCGGAACTAGTATCTGAATAAGAATCATCTGACTGATCATGAGTAACAATCAAGGCTGATGAATCATACCCAAACCGTTGACCCCAATCAAAAACACTGTCATGGTGAACTGTTAAAGCTATTGGCTTGTCTGAGTTACTAGAAGATGGTTGAGTAAAACCAGGTTTACTTGATAGAGGAAAACCAGACTTCTGTTGACATTCTTTGGCAAAATGACCATGCTTTTACATTTGTAACACTTCAACTTTGACTTATCAAAACCTAATTTTTCACTAAACTCAACAGTAGATTTGCCATGCTTCTTGAAAAATCTCTTTGATCTATGACTCAGCATAGCATATTGCCAAGATAGATCTAATTCAGTCAGTTGATCATCATCAAGAGCATCAAGATCATCTCTGACTAATTGTGCATCAGCAACATTTTTGATAACTAAGCCAAAAGACGATGAGATTAAAGCAGCAATCATTTTGGCACAATCATCCATTGATTCAGTAGAAAAGGCATTTTGACTTGAAGAATTTGGAATTGTAAAACTAGATCCCCATGATAAATTGTTATCAGCATTTCCTGAAGTTCCAGCCATAAAGGCAATATTTGGTGCAGAACTCAAAGTTGGTTTAGATTTAGCATTCATACTTGCCGTATTCTCACCATGATATAACTTAGGATTCTGTAAAGTAGCAGTTGACTTCTTTGAATTTAACATTTCCATTTCTCGAGCATGAAGTTTTCCAGTAAGCTCGTGGAATGTCAATGTAGAGTAATCTTTATCATGTGTGAGTAGCAGAATATAGTTTTGCCACTTTTCAGGCAAAGCTTCCATAATCTTTTCCTTCAAATCAACATCAGTTTTCTCAATACCAACAACCTTCAACTCACTGATTAAATGTAAAAACCGGGAAACCAGAGCAGTAATATTTTCATTGTCATAAAATTGAAAATTATCAAACTCTTTATTCAACACTTTCTTCCGACTCTTTTTGTAATCATCATTACCTTCACATCTTGCTGATAGAGCATCCCACAATTGTTTTGATTTCTTGCATGTGCTAAATTGATGTAACAATTCAGTGGGTAATGCCATTGTAAGATAACCGAAAGCTTTTTGTTCAAGCTCGTATGATTTTCTTTCAGCATTGTCAAAGGTATGAACTTCTTTAAAATCTCCCGCATCGGTCGGATGTTGATACAGTTTCTTAATCGGAATCCACAAATCGATATCATTCGTGCTTATATAAGCAGAAAATCGTTGCTTCCAATTATGATAATCTTCCAATTTTAACAATTTTGGAACTTTCTGACTTGTTCCGATTTCATTATCAAAGTTCAGCATAGTTTGCATTGCACTCTGCATCGCGGAAAATGCATGAAATTCCGACATCGTTTTGAATAATATTGAAATCTGGTTGGCCGAACTTCCACCGAACTTAATTTTGTGCTCTGAACTTCCACCGAACCTAAAACGCTCCGATCTATCACCGAACGAGCTTCGAACCTCGACCGAACGAAATAAACTCTGTACCTTGATCGATAACTGACCGAACTCTCACCAAGCTTAGACCGAAGTCCGTCCGAACTTGAAGTTCGGGCGGTTACTCCGAACTTGTCAAGAAAAGTCCGAACCTCGACATACTTTTTCAAACACGCGCGAAAAATGACTAATTTTGACGAAACTTGCAACTGAGGATCGAGAAAAATGATAAGGAATGATTTAGAAGCAGTTTTGACACCAAATACTCAATATAATTGATGAAAAACACACAAACAAACTCGAGAAACACCAAAAACGCTTCAAAAATCTAGAAATAGCAACCACAGATCAGTAGAGTGAACCAGAAAGCTCTGATACCACTTGAAAATACGTGAGCATTGGATCATCTACTCGATCTAGCTATTCGGACATAGAAACGTAATTAACTGATTGTTTTATTGATCAACGAAGAACAATTATAATTAGTAAACAGTTAGAAATGACACAGAGAAAACACTCTCCGAAACACACACTTAAGAGAATCTCAGACGCTCAGAACTGTTGAATACAAAGCCAAGCTTGCTATTTATACAGCCTGGCCGATCCTTGTCCGAACCTCAAGTTTGGCCAGTCCGAACTCCTGGTTCGGACCAGGTTCGGCCAGTGAGACTTTGACTTGAACTTGTACATTGCTTGATACTTCACACGACGCATATATCAGGTATCAACAAACTCCCCCTCGTCGTGTGCAGTATCTCTTCAACATCATCAACTTTGTATCTTCAATCAAACCCCCCCTCCAGTGTAGAATCCGTTCGTCCAATGAACTGAATCTTTGAACAAACTCCTCCTCAACTCGATCGTAGCTTGATCTTGAATACTTGATGACATCTAGTGTATCTCTGATCTTTTATCAACAACTTCAGAAGACTTGAAGTGATGATATATTGCACTTTAGCAACCTGCATCAGCATTTAAATAATCTTGGTGCAAAATGTCTCTTTGAGACTTCAAGATATGATTTTGAAATCTGAATATGTATCACATCTTGATCTGATCGAAAATAAAACAGAAATAAAATCTTTTTGGCTTTTTAGAAAGATTATATCAAAACAAACCTAAAATCTTTTTAATTTTTCAAAGTTTATGCTAAAACACACAGAAAATCTTTTTGTTCTTTTCTGAAATGAAATGAAATCATAATACAGAATCAAACACTATTTTTGGTATGAGAAAGATCACTATATGGGATCATATCGGACATAACGCATTGAAGTACACTTCAATTTCAATTAATTGAAACTCACAAGTCATGCTGATTGTCGGTATAATTTGTCCATCTTAAACTCAGACAGAATCATACTCATAACATCTGGATATGTTAAGGTATTGATTAGATTTGCTTTGACCAGTGTATCCCACACTATCAGACATAATCAGACATTTTTTTTTTGTTTTTCTTTCGTTTTCCTTTTGTGTGATAGAACTTGTGATTTTGCACAATGCATAATATTTTCATGATATCGTCAACTGTGTTCCATGCAAAAAGAAATAAGAATATTAAATCGTCTACCTAAAGGTCGATCTTTCGATACGCAGATAAGGCCTCAGATTTAACAAAATAAGAAAGATAAAATAAATTGAAATTGTATAACTCAACAACAATCAGGTCGGTACTCCCGTACACACAAAGAAAGTCCGATGAGTTATACGAAACACCAAAGAAAATAAAGCAGAACGTCAAATGAACAACGATCAGGTCGATCTTTCGATACGCAGAGAAAGTCTGATCGTTTGACAAAATAAAGAAAATCAAACAAGTGTAAATCTTTGCAAAATGAACGCATGTGTACACAGTGACATCTCATTACTATTTTCACATTTATTTTTCTTTTTGTGTCATGAAATATGTATCAAGATGTTATCCACATGGTGAAGCATTAGTATTTAATGTATATCACATCTGAATACTTTCTGATTTGTCGAGCCTACCAAGCACATCAAGAAATGATCTTATGGATCTTTCATTTACTCTATCCATGAGTCAGATACGTAAGCCAATGTACCATCATTTCCCAATGAACAATTTCTCTCAAATTTTATATTTTGCATGTATTTACCTTCCTTCCTTATATATTTGGCATGTATTCACCTTCTCCCCATAACATGCTTTTTCCCAAATACTCCCCCTTACTTACAATTCCCCCCCTTAAAATGAAAACTCTATTTTTTGATTTCATTTTACTCAAAAAAATAAACAAGACTCTATTTTTGGCTTTTTGAGAAAAACTTGAAAGTAAAGAAAATTGATCAATCAACACGGATATTTTGCAGAGTTAGAATTCAGAAAATTTGCAGGTATTAAAAAAATATATCATGAAGTTTAAGTTATGAAGAATACTCCTCCATCAACAACTTTGTAATCGTCGATAGGTCTTCTAGAAATACCTGCACACTGGTCAAACTGATTAGTTCATAAATGACCCGAAGCGAATCGCTTCTGGTCGACCAGTGTCCTGAATTTGCTTAGAAACCAACTTAGGTTTCCATTTTTGGTTTGGTAATTCTGTTTTTGATGAAATTATCACATGTGACTGTGATGATGAACCTACATTTTGAACCTGTTGAAACATTGGAACAAAACGTTTTTGTTTTTGAAAGAATGTAGGTTCAACTTTATCAAAAACCCTGCCATTTTCATCAAAGAATTTCTGTTGGACAGGTTTACCAAAAACTGGTTTCTTATGAAACCTTTGTGGGGAAACAACAGGTAGTGGACAACCTTTTTCCATATGCCCTGTTCGGCGGCAAATATAACATATTCGTTTTGTTTTGTCCCACTTTTGATGTACCTGCGAAGAACAAACAGGAATATCTCGAGCATGATCAGAATTAGTATCATATATCTGATGCCTATGATCATGAACCCATTTGGATGTTGGGCTTCGAGAGAAAGAACCATCAGAAGAAATATTATCCTTTTGATTCATCGCAGCTTTGACAAAAACCTCAGAAATCTTTCTGGCATCCACACAGTGAAGAGGAAATTCTTTATCAAAGAAAAGCTGATCAGAACCCTTGAGCTTGTAAAATCTCCCAGGTTGAACTTTTTCAGCCTTAAAAACATCCTTCTTCACTTGCTTCAGCTTCAGTTTCTTTAAATCAGGAGATGATAATAGTGGAACCTTCTCATTTTGTACATCATTTTCTTTAAATTCCAGACCCACATGCTTTCCAACAACCTTCTCCTCAGATGTATAAGGTCCATTCTTTGCTAATCGAGAAAATTCAGCCTTCAATTTAGTTACATTCTTTTGATCAAAGTCAGGTTGAGACTGAATCTTGTCACTTGAAATAGCCAACTTCTCATTATCAGCAGAAGATGAACTAGATACATATTTTGGAGCTGGAAGAACCTCAGATGTCATTTCCTTCTGCTTCTTATTCTTCTTGGTCTTCTTTTTCTTCACAACTGTTTCTTTCTCAGAAGTAGTTGATGAGACCTTTGAATAATCAAATTCAGGGACTTGTTCCTGCACTTCCTTGAAGGCTTCTTTGATATCATATCGGCTGATGTGCATCAGACAGACTTCAATTTCATTTTTAATCAGCATGCAAGTCAAGTTGGCAGCAAATACAACTTTTCAGTTTATTTAGTTTTGGCTATTCAATTTTTATAGCTTTCTGATATGTTAAGGTATGATTTAGCATGCATTGATAATATGATAGCCCACACAATCAGTAATACCGGCAATCTGGCTTATTCTATTTTTGTATCTTTCACAGAATCTGATTTCCAACGAGATTTATCGTCCATGATGTTTCATGAAAAAACAAAGCAAAACCCTAAACAAACAACAATCAGGTCGGCCGGTAGGCACGCAGAGAAAGTCCGATTGTTTAGGAAAATAAAAAATAGAAAATAAAGCAGAAATTGTATAACCCAATAACAATCAGGTCGGTGCTCCTGCACACGCAGAGAAAGTCCGATGAGTTATACAAAACACCAAAGAAAATAAAGCAGAACGTCAAACGAACACCAATCAGGTCGATCTTTCGATACGCAGAGAAAGGCCGATCGTTTGACAAATAAAGAAAATCAAACAAGTTTAAATCTTTGCAAAATGAAAGGATGCATACACCAGAACATCTCTTATTCTGTTTTTGCTTTTTCATTTTATTTAATGCCAAGATCACACAGCATTCGTCATGATGTGCCGCACACTTAATCAAGGAGATTTTTATGTTTATATCATACTAGCATATATCAGATTTGCCCTTACACATTTAACTAACCAAACAAGTACCTACAGCCTTTCATTTTTACTTTATCCATGGTTGATAACACACGCCGATGTAATATCACTTCTCGCTTGGTCGGATCAATTTCTCAAATTTTAGATTTTTCCATTTTTTATGCCTTTTGCATTTTTCCATTTGTTTATATTTTCTGATATTCTCCCCCTAAAATACAAAACTCTATTTTTGGATATTAAGAAAACGAAAACAAAAACAAACAAAAAAAGTAAATAAAAACAAAGATGATCAACCGAAAGTTACTCAACAGGTAACTTTTGTATGCCGTTGATCTGCAAAAGATAACGAAAGCGGGTTTTGTCAAAAGCTTTCGTAAAAAGATCCGCTTTTTGAAAATCAGTATGGATCTTTTGCAGATCAATCAAGTGCTTCTCAAAACAATCACGTATGAAGTGATATCGGATGTAAATATGTTTTGTTTTAGAGTGATGAACGGGGTTTTTAGTTATACAAATAGCAGCTGAGTTATCCATATATATGGGAGTAGTAAGAAACTTCAAACCGTAATCCCGCATCTGCTGTTGAATCCATGAAACCTGAGAGCAGCAACTTGCAGCCGCTATATATTCAGCTTTAACCGTGGATGTAGCAACGGAAGTTTGCTTCTTACACTGCCATGATACTAATCGGTCACCAAGAAACTGACATCCGGCCGTGGTTGACTTAAAGTTGATCTTGCAACCGTCGTAGTCTGAATCCGTATAGGCTGACAAGTCAAACTTATCATCACGAGGATACCAGATCCCGAGATCTGAATTACCCTTCAGATAAGCTAGAATCCTCTTGACTACTTCCATATGAGAAACCCGAGGTGCTGCTTGGTACCTGGTACACAAACATACAGCAAACATAATATCAGGTCGACTAGCTGTAAAGTACATCAATGAACCTATCATTGCCCTATATCGAGTGACATCTACTGTTTCACCCTCTTCGTCAGGACAAAGGCCATGCGATAGTTAAATTGGAGTTCCAGGAATGCGAACATCGTCAATTTTGAACCGAATCAGAACATCTTTCGCATACTTTGTCTGATGTATAAAGATTCCCTTGTCAGATTGCTGAACTTGTAAGCCCAAGAAGAACGACATCTCCCCCATTGAACTCATCTCGAACCTGGTTTGCATCAATTTCTCGAAATCCTTCGATAATTGTTCATTTGAGCTGCCAAAAATAATATTATCCACATAGATTTGTACAAAAAGCAGATCCTCCCCTGTTTTCTGACAAAATAATATAGAATCAACCAACCCGCGCTTAAATCCATGGTCGAGTAAATAAGTGGACAACGTCTCATACCAAGCTCGAGGAGCCTGATGGAGACCATAAAGTGCCTTGTCCAGCTTATATACCTTTTCCAGATAATCAGGATCGAAGAATCCTGGAGGTTGCTTGACGAACACTTCTTCCTTGACTTTGTCATATAGAAACGCACTCTTAACATCCATCTGGAAGACCTTGAATCCACGATGTGCAGCATATGCCAAAAAGATTCGTATTGCTTCGATTCTGGCAACCGGTGCATACACCTCGTTAAAGTCGATTCCTTCTTCCTGAGAAAAGCCTTGAACAACCAAACGTGATTTGTTACGGACTATTACTCCGCGATCATCCCGTTTGCATTTATAAACCCACCGTGTTCCACACGCTTCTTTGCTTCCAGCTGGTAAATCTTCAAGGTGCCACACTCCTAATTTTTGAAATTGTAGCAACTCCTCTTGCATTGCTTCCACCCACGAGCCATCAAGTAAAGCTTCCTTAACATATTTAGGCTCGATCTGGGATAGAAAACATAAATGAAACGCTTCGTCCTGAATTCCAGATTCCAAAATTGTCAATAATGCACTGCTCTCGATTTGATGTCTCGTGCGCACTCCTTCACTTAAATCACCAATAATATTGGCTTGCGGATGAATGGTGTTTATCCGGAGTGTCAGATGAATTGGAACAACAACCGTTTTAGCCATATCAGGAACATGATCTTCCTCAACCACCACGTTCTCAGTTGAATTAACAGCAACAGTACTTGTAGTTGCTTCAACTTATGGATCAGATTGTTGAACATGAATCTCAACTTGATGTGACACGGCTTCATGAAAGTCATTATCGTCATCAGAAGACATATCATCAGCCCCAATTGTCGAATAATTTGATGTTTCTGTCAAGTAATTATCAGCAACAGGCACTTCCGGAGTCGGCCGAGTTTAAATATTCAGAACCGGAGTATCGTCTTGAAGATCAATAAAAACACGAGTAAGCTGATCATCAGACATCTCTGGTGTCGATTCAAGATTTTAAAAAGAGATTTATAATCGAACATCCAGTCCGGTCCAACACCTTTGGGCGGTAGAGTGTATGATTGAAAATCAACATGTAAGAATTCTTCCACTGTACCAGTCTGTTTGTTGAAAACTCGTTTCTTTAGATGTGAATAACCAAAAACAAGCCTTCAAAAACTTTTTCGTCAAATTTGCCCGCATACTTTAACACGGTACATGGACACCCAAACGGCTCCAAATAACTAAGATTCGGCTTATGATTCTTGAGAAGTTCATAACATGTCTTCCCCAACCGTTTAACCGTAAGCACTCGATTAAGCACATAACATGCCATGTTGACCGCTTCTGTCCAAAAAGGAACCGGCAATTGAGCGTCAGCTAACATTGTTCGTGCTGTTTCAATAATTGTACGATTCTTTCTTTCTGCCACGCCGTTTTGCTGAGGTGTGTATGGTGTGCGAAATTCATGTACAATGCCTTTCTCCATACAAAAAGTCCTCACGGCAGAATTCTTAAACTCCGTGCCATTGTCACTGCGAATCCTACGTACCTTCTATATAATGACTCGAGAGTAGTAATCAAGTTGAGAAGAATTCTTGAAGTTTCATCCTTAGAGACCAGAAAATCAACCCATGAGTATCTTGAATATTCATCAGTTACCACAAGACAATACCAATTCTCAGAAATACTTTTACGATTCACAGGACAAAATAGATCCATGTGAAGTAATTCCGACGGGACTTCAATGGAATGATACTTCTTCAATGGATGTGATTTTCTCGTCTGCTTTCCCTTCTTGCAACTCACACACACATCATTGAATACAAATTGCTGTTTCGGAACCCCTTCAACAAGATTCCTACGCACCAACTCGTTTATCTTGCGGTAATGGATGTGACCCATGCGACGATGCCATAATATGGAATCTCTCTCTGAAGCTTTTGATAAGAAACATTGACCCGCAACAGTTTCTTTGGCAGAATTCATGTCGAGCATATACAAATTTGAGAATCGAGGTGCTCGCATCACAATAAATTCATCTGGGGGGTCCGAAACCCAGCCGAACTCCTGGTTTGAAGTCGTCCGAACATGGCCGAACTCCAAGTTCGGAGGAAGTTCGGACAGAGTTCGGAGCTTCTAAGTTCGGACAGAAAGAAGAAGTATAAATAGTTTCGTCCTTGTATTTCTTTGTAAGTTTCTGTCCAGTGTCTTTCCAGATCAATGTGTTGAGAGGGGAGGTTCTGTGCGACCTCCCCCAGAGCTTAAACGTTTGTATACTCCTTCGGTTTATGTAATCATTCAACAGGATATATGATAAAACTTTCGTCTCGATATTATCTACCATAGAATCGATCCGCATAAGTGTTTTCAAGTGGTATCAGAGCTGTTGGCTCTTTCTATGGTCTATTTTCATTATTTTTCTTAATTTCAAGACGTTAAGCCTTCAGTTAGGTGTGATTGGAAGTATTTCTGTTTGGATTTTAATCAATCGAGTCTTCCTGAGTCATGTTTTTACCTAACAGAAGTATCTGGATGTCGAAATTCGATCAAATTCTGAATCTGGTGTGATTTCAAAAATTTCCAATGAAGTTCGGATAGAGTTCGGCCGAAGAACAGATCTGAGAAATAACCGCTCCAAACTCCAGGTTCGGACAGAGTTCGGCCATGTTCGGACGTCTAAAGGCCAGGTTCGGAGGAGGTTCGGAGGAGGTTACGAATGTCAGGTTCAGTCATGGTCGGACGAGCTCGGATGCATTTTTATTGAAGCAATTTAGTTCAAGGAATTTTTTTTTGGCTATGTTCGGACCAGCCACGGGCTCTGCCCCTTGGACATCGCCAGGGGCTGCCGCCCCTTGGACCCCCCTTCTCAGGGGCGCTGCCTCGAACCCCCTTTAGGTGGGAATTTCAAAGAAGCGGATCAGCTATTGGGTTTACCCTTGATTCGGTAGTTGTGGGGTGTTATGTTTGAAGAAAATCCAGATCACGATATTTGTTACGAGTTAGTGATCGAATTTCAAGAAATGTGTTTGTGGGTAGTCATTGTTCTTGATTATGGACAGAGATTCAAGAATACGTGTTTCTGATGATGGACAAAGATTTAGAGACATGTTTATGATTACTTGGGAACGTTTGTCGGAGATTATCTTTCTACACAAACTGAAGATTAAATGAGATTAAAGATTTCATTGTGGGCCACTTGAGTTTATCATTCCACTACAAGAATGCGGGGTTGGAATCATAAGAAATTGAAGATTTGAATATGTCACTTGTTAAGGGTGAAATTGGGGCCCTAAACACTTTCAAAGTTTCATAATTGAAAAAGTGAATATTTAAAAGCAATCAGTTCAGGGTTGATGGTGATTTTTTATCTTCGTGGAAAGGTAGTGTATTCTGATGTTCGTGCAAACCGATATGTCAAAGTTTTCGGTTATGGTTTGGAACTCTTTGTCATTTGCCCGATACTTTCTTGAGTTGTGAAGACTTGGTGAGATTCCAGTCTGCAACGAGATATACGTTTACCGGAGTAATATATTGGGATGGATTTCATGCTAAGGGGGAATTTCCGTGATTGAAGATGTTGATCGTGTCTGTTTTCATAAAGATCATAATGTATTACAATTTGGTGAAGATTAAAGATTGTTGTCAATATGCAGTGATGTTCAGGTGTCTTTACAAATTCCGGATACGACTGATGAAGTGAACCATTATCATATATGCCGGTTCCAGTTGGATGGTTGTGCTTGAAGCTATGGGGAACTTTATTGGTTGTGGAGATTGTACAAGATGCGAACTGTTTCCTGCATGCCTGAATTTTGCTGAAAATCAAGATTCAAGATGTAGCAGACAGACTGATGATGATTGCTAGAAGATCAATGTCTGGATGCGACAGTAGCGTCCAAGGGGGAATTTGTTGATGCATGAACCTTGTGTGGCCGTTACTGTTCGAATTGTCAAACAGACTGATTTGTCGGTTAGACATCAGCTCGGGTCCGAAACCCAGACCGAACTCCAGGTTCGGAGTCGTCCGAACATGGCCGAACTCCAAGTTCGGAGGGAGTTCGGACAGAGTTCGGAGCTTCCCAAGTTCGGACGAGAATGAAGAAGTATAAATAGTTTCGTCTTTGTATTTCTTTGTAAGTTTCTGTCCAGTGTCTTTCCAGATCAATGTGTTGAGAGGGGAGGTTCTGTCCGACCTCCCCCGGAGCTTAAACGTTTGTATACTCCTTCGGTTCACGCAATCATTCAACACGATATATAACAAAACTTCCGTCTCGATATTATCTACCATAGAATCGATCCGCATAAGCGTTTTTAGTTGAGCTTATCCACACCTGTCAAAATTCAAGGGGCAATTGTTGAGGGTGTTTTATCAGGATGCTCGCAGGAAGCTCCAAATAGTTCGGGAATCCTACTACTGTCTGGGAATCCCACTTGTACAGTATCTTGATTTATTTAAGTTGTGGTGTCAAATATATCTATCCATTTTGTCTAAGTATTGTTCTTCGTTACACGTAAGTTTAAGAAAAATAGAGTTGATCTCTTCGACGTTCTCGAGACTCGAGAACAAGTCCTTTTTGAAGAGAGGGAGAAGGACGATGGGGAAGGACCGGGAAATCCTATAACCCGGGACCCGTTGGTATGCATTTTTTATTTTCTTGAAGCTAACCTGAGCAATGTGTGAAAATAAACTTAACGTTGAAGTAATCATTGTGACGGTGTTGAAAATAGGACGCCAGGATGTTCCGTTCGATCTGGATGTCTTCCTTTTGATTTCATCAGGTATTATAAACTCGAGGAAAAGTTTTTCCGAAGAAGGGGGGATGATATGGATTATGAGCAGACCCGTATCGGAGCACCACGATCAGCCCGTCGGCCCACTATCTTTATTCTAACCTAGTTTCTTTTCTTGTTTTGCAAGTTCACATTTTCCTATTTAAAAGTACCTTGTATTTCATTATTAGATGTTATGTTTTGATTAATTAATAAAGATATGGTTTATTGAAACCCTAGTCGTCACTGCCTAAAATTTAGGTGACATTCTATCCACCATTCAGTATCATTTGGTATCAGAGCAAGGCCGAATATTAGAGGCATCTTCGTGATCATTAGCGTAGATTCGCCGAAAGAGGCAACAAATACATAATCGAGATCCCCGAGACGTAGAGGAGCATGATCAACCTCGTAGATTCGCCGCCAGAGGCAACACAAAACATCACTCTTATCCACGATACGATGAAGACGGAATTGAACCAGACGTAGAAGAATGTTTGTGATCCAAAAGCTTGGGTTGGATTACTTTTCCGCCGTTAGCTTCCCTGCCTGCAAAACCCACGCCATCCGCGCTAGTCGTGTCGTTCGCGCCATCCACGCACTCCCCACCACCCGCGCAAGCCGCGCCTTCTCTGTCAGCAACCGCAACACCCACACCTGCACCCGTCAACCTTACCATAACTTTCATCAGTTCGGTCATGCTCAATGATTTGGAGAATCATCGACCGTATTGTGTTTGTCAACATATCATGACTTGTGAATCAACGGAGAACGACAACAAACAAACTTCATTTTTTTTCAAATCCTCCTTTGTGGTCTTGATTCAAGTTTAATAGGTGAGGAATTTCCATTCACACGGGATGCATTTAAAGAAAACAATTTTATAAATTTTCAAGTAGGTGATGCATGGATGTAGTTAAAAAAAATTTGGGATCTCAACAAACTTTGATTTACTTGATCTTTTCGAAAATGCTAAAAATATG
>JBCNJP010000007.1:88313399-88431385 GCA_039602395.1 Deinandra increscens subsp. villosa | reverse complement strand
GATTTGTCTAACGGAAGTTAACCTTGAAATTCTCGGGTGTCACAATTTGTCAGGCGACATGGGGCGTGCTGGACAGAGCATGGGACGTGCTTTGGTGTCTGACCTAATTGCTGATTGCTCTAATAGTTGACAACGTTGCCTGAGCGTGTGGATCTTCTACTTCTTTCTTGAGCACCACAATCTCTTCAGTTGATAGTTGACAACGTTGTTCAAAACTGGCAACCGTCTGGAGCAATTTCTTACATTTAAGACATTCAAACTCGTTAACTTTTGAACTATTAGAAACTTTGGGCAAATCATCTTGATCAAAAGATGCACTCGAATACAAATTAGAATCAGTCAGAAAACTGTCATCATCAGCATGACGAGCAGTCAAAGCAACAGTAATTGGAACATGATTTTTTGTAACTTCTGAATCTGCATTCCATGCAAATTCATTCGAATGCACAAATGTATCGGTCCAATCATGAGCAAAAGTAACAGATTTCTTCTCAACCTTTTCAGCTTCATTTTATGGATGAAAAACTAAATGTACATGTTGACCAGTCTTCAATTTACTTTCTGCAGAACTTGGACATTCTCGAGCAAAATGACCATAAACTGAACACTTATAACATTTCACCTTTGACTTGTCCAAATCAATCTTCCCTTCCTGATTCAGTCTCTTCTTACCAGTCTTATTGAAAAATTTCTTTGTTCTCCGAACCAACATAGCATACTGCCAATTTAGATCCATTTCCTCTAAATGATCATAATCAGTCTCATCGTAATCTTCATTTGCTAACTCAGCATTACTCACAGTACCAGTGATAACACCAAAGTATGAAGATACTAATGCAGACATCAACGCATTATAATCATCGACAGTTTGAACAGACAATGCACTTTGAGTCGAAGAACTTGGAATTGACACAGTACATTCAGCAGATGAATAACTTTGAATTTCAGATTTACCTACCAGAAATGCTGTATGGGTGCAGAATTAAGAATATTAGACTTTCCAGCATTCAATGTAGAATCATTTTCACCATGATATACAGCAGGATTCTGAATTTGCGTAGGAAGAGATTTGTTCACCAGTAATTCCATATCTCTAGCCTGAATTCTTTGAACCAAATCATTGAAAGACAAACCTGAAAAATCCTTGTCGTGAGTAATCATCATCACATAATTCTCCCATTTTTCAGGCAAAGCTTCCAAGATCTTTTCTTTCATATCAGCTTCTTCTTTAGTAAGATTCACCAAACGCATTTCACTCATCAGATGAGCGAATCTTGCAATCAGATTGGGAATCATTTCATTTTGATAATACTTAAAACTATCAAACTGTTTCTTCAAAACCTTTTGTCGACTTTTCTTGTATTGGTCATTGCCTTCACATCGTTTTTCCAAAGCATCCCATAGACTTTTTGATGTGTAGTTACCAACAAATTGATGAAGTAACTCTTTAGGCAATGCCATCGTTAAAGTACCATACGCCTTTTTCTCAGCTTGATAAGCTTTCTTTTGTTCAGATGACATTTTTCTTTGAAGAATTGGTTCATTAGTTTCATCTTTATGGTAAACATATTGCTCAGTGAAAGATAACCACATATCAATGTCATTTGTATCGACATACGCTTCAAACCGTCTAACCCAACTATGATAATCTTCCAATTTTAGCAATTTGGGAACTTTCTGACTTGTTCCGATTTCATTATCATAGTTCATCATCGTTTGCATCGTAGCTTGAACCGAGTTTTGAATAGCCGCGAATGCTTGAAAATCACTCATCTTGTTCGAAAACTTGTATATTAAAACTTCAAACCCAAAAACGAAGGTCTTTGAAGTAGATTTTGGGCTCCAAAATGAAGGATATTGGCCATTAGGCTATTAAAAGTCTAGACCTTTCCGAGACGGTCGTTTTGGCTGGTATTAGCTCCCGTAACTCTTTACAGTCTTCAAGTTACGTCAGTTTTTGTAAACCACTCAAAATCTTAACACTGTTCACCGAACCTCAACCGAACCTCCACCGAGCTATCTCCGAACTTCGCCCGAACTTAAAAGCACCGAACTCTCTCCGAACTTGACCTTTAGACGAACAAACAAAAAAATCAGTCTGAACGAGCACCGAACACAGACCGAACTTTGTCCGAACGAGGACCGAACTACCTTCGAACCCTCACCGAACTCTCACCGAACGGTATACTCACCGAAAGCCGTCCGAACCTCGAGTTCGGAGCGGTTACACCGAACGTGTCCGAACCTCAGACGAGCTCGACCTCACTCGACACCATTTTCTTGATTTTCAACGTTTTTTACTGGAATTTTCGACAAGAATTCAAACAGACTCGATAGAAACAAAATAGGAATGAATTACTGATGAGAAGCACACTCGAGATGATCAAACGATACTCATTTTCTCAAAAAACGTGAATTTGAACTCAAAACTCCGAAAAAACAATGATTTCCGACCAGTAGAGCAAACCAAATGCTCTGATACCACTTGAAATTGCCTGAGCGTGTGGATCTTCTACTTAATCGTAATGAAATCAATGTAAACGAGTAAAACACGAAGAGTAAATACAAATATGCTTTGTATTATCCACAGAGATAACCACAAAGTACCCAGAGAAGATATGACTCAAAAACTTATGAATTCTATACAAGACATCCTATTTATACAAGGTGAACCACGCTGGTCCGAACCTTAGGTTCGGCCCAACGTTCGGCCATGTCCGATCTCCAGGTTCGGCCTGAGTTCATACGCAATCTTGTATGATTCGTCTTGTATTCGATACTTCACATGACGATCAGGACCATGTATCAACACTCATAACCTTGACTTTTGATTACACATGCAACACGGGCGTGCCTTGTTCAACACGGGTTGTGCTCGAGGAACACGGGGCGTCTTGGGTTTAGCACGGGGCATGCTAAACATTTTTCTGCGTTTCTTGACTTTCGACTCTTTATTACGTTTCTAAACTAAGGATAGGTGACCTATATTTATTTCCGGTTCCTAGGCCGGACCCGGTGATACACTATACGTATCACTTGCTAGAGGGATGCCTTCTTCGGTGTCATCGAAGATTCCCTTGTAAAGTTTGAGACGATGACTGTTGACTTTGAGTTCTGATCCATCTTTATCGATTATGTCGACGGCACCGTATGGGTAAACACGTGTCACTTGATAAGGTCCGTTCCATTTGGATCTTAGCTTGCCAGAGAACAGTCGTAAACGAGAGTTGTACAGAAGAACCTTATCTCCTTCTTGAATCTTCCTCATTTTCATTAGTCGTGAATCGTGGTTTTTTTTGGTTCGGTCCTTATTTTTGCAAGTCCATGTTTAAAGTGCGAAGGGCCCAGTAAGCCTTATGTTCGAGTTCAACAGGGAGATGACATGTTTTGCCGTACACCATTCGGTAGGGGGTACTACCAATCGGGTTTTTATAAGCTGTTCGAAATGACCAAAGCGCATTGTCGAGCTTATCAGACTAATCCTTCCAGTGATTACCACTGCTTTTTCCAAGATTCGTTTTATGCCTCGGTTAGTTACTTCAGCTTGTCCATTTGTCTGGGGATGGTAAGCTGTTGAGACTTTGTGTGTTACTCCGTAACGGACCAGGACTCTTTCCATCTGAGAGTTACATAAGTGGGTACCTCTGTCGCTGATTAGTGCTTGTGGAGTCCCGAATTTGGAAAATAACTTCTTAAGAAATTTAACAACTACCGGCCGTTGTTAGTGGGAAAAGCTTCGTCTTCAACCCATTTAGACACGTAGTCAACGGCTACAAGGATATAGTTGTTTCCTCTTGAAGTTGGGAATGCTCCCAAAAAGACGAGTCCCCATACATCGAAGACTTCACAAATCTGGATGTAGTTCTGAGGCATATCGTTGCGCGAGAACATGTTCCCAGTTCTTTGACATGCGTCACAAGTTTGAACTAGTTTGTGAGCGTCTTGATATATCGTGGGCCAGTAAAATCCAGAATCAAGGACTTTTCTTGCGGTGGCGTTGGTTCCATGATGGTCGCCGCAAGGTCCAGAGTGACAATGTTTAAGAATTCTAGTGGTCTCAGTACCGTAGATACATCGTCTTATTAGCTAGCCGGCACACGTCTTGAAAAGATACGGGTCGTCCCATAT
Source organism: Deinandra increscens subsp. villosa (assembly GCA_039602395.1). NCBI lineage: Eukaryota > Viridiplantae > Streptophyta > Magnoliopsida > Asterales > Asteraceae > Deinandra > Deinandra increscens. The sequence goes on along the minus strand of JBCNJP010000007.1, from coordinate 88,427,257 downwards.
ATAATATTTGACTTCAGCAAAGTATTCTTCGCTTATGATGTGTTAACCCTCTAGGTACAAGGCCACTTGCGAGATAGTTTGCCATGTCTGCAAACCAGGGTTCAGCGGAAGAGTCGACTCTTTCGAGGTATTCTGTAGGAAACCTTTCATTGATTTCTCCTCCTGAAGACTGCGTATCACTTTTGAGTCGAGAAAGGTGATCAGTAACAGTGTTTTCAGCACTCTTCTTATCCTTAATCTCAATTTCAAATTCTTGAAGGAGAAGAATCCAACGTATGAGTCTGGGTTTAGCGTCTTGCTTTTTGAAGAGGTATCTGATGGTTGCGTGATCGGTGAAAAAGATAGTTTTAGATAACGCCAAGTATGAACGAATTTGTCGAAAGCAAACACCACCGCTAACAATTCTTTTTCGGTGACGGTGTAGTTTTCCTGTGCGCTGTTAAGCGTTTTACTGGCATAGTAAATTGGGTGAAAGTACTTGTCTTTCCGTTGACCTAATACTGCCCCCACAGCATATTCACTTGCATCACACATGATCTCAAAGGGGAGAGACCAGTCTGGTGCAATCATAATAGGTTCCTAGACAAGTTTGTCTTTTAAGAGAGATAAAGCTTCCATACATCCTTTGTCGAAATTGAAGATTGCTTCTTTTTCCAGCAGCTTTGTCAAGGGCCTTGATATCTTGGAGAAATCCTTGATAAAACGTCTGTAGAACCCTGCATGCTCGAGAAAACTGCTGATGTCGCGAACGGAAGATGGTGGGGGCAGATGAGAGATGGTATCTATTTTGGCTTTGTCTGTCTCTAACCCGGCTTGGGAAACTTTATGGCCAAGAACTATGCCTTCTTGGACCATAAAATGACACTTTTCCCAGTTTAGGGCCAGATTAGTTTCTTCACATTGGGTGAGCATTTTCTTGAGGTTTTGCAAACAGTGGTCAAATGAGTTGCCAAAAACCGAGAAGTCATCCATGAACACTTCCATGGACTTTTTGATCATATTGTGGAAAATGGCAACCATACAACATTGGAAGGTGGCGAGGGCATTACATAAGCCAAAAGGCATGCGTCTATAGGCAAAGGTGCCATATGGGCATGTAAAGGTTGTTTTCTCTTGGTCCTATGGGTCTATGGGGATTTGAAAGTATCCGGCGAAACCATCGAGAAAGCAATAGTACATGTATCCCGATAAACGCTCTAGCATCTGGTCTATGAATGGCAAAGGAAAGTGGTCCTTTCGGGTAGCGTCATTTGGCCTTCTATAGTCTATGCAGACTCTCCATCTAGTGACTTTGCGGGTAAGGATGAGTTCATCTTTGTCGTTTGTGAAGACAATCATTCCTCCTTTCTTGGGTACTACCTCGACACGACTAACCCATGGGCTGTCTGATATTGGGTATATTAGACCGGTGTCCTGAATTTTAACAACTTCCTTTTTCACCACATCTTGTATGTTGGGGTTTACCCTACGTTGTGGCTGGACGACTGGTTTATATATGTGTTCCATTAGGATCTTGTGGGTACAAAGCGATGGGTTGATTCCTTTGATATCTGATAGCCTCCATGCTATGGCTTTTTTGTGCTTCCGCAAGATGGCTAGTAATGCCTCCTTTTCTTGTGGGCTTAAGCGTGCAGAAATGATCACGGGGAGATTGCGATTGTCATCCAGAAAGGCATACTCCAGGTGTTCTGGGAGCTCCTTTAGTTCCAGAGTTGGTTGTTCCGCAGCTGCCGGCATACTGTCAGATCTTCATCTTCTGGGTTGGCGTGAATGGCGTGGATTGACTCATGAGTCTTGTGATTAGGAGATGGGTTTGTCTCTTCTTCCAGGATTTCTTGGGTGGGTTCTTCTTCTTCTACTTCTTGTAACCAAGGAGGGCCGTCAGACGCAGGGTATCCGATGGATCACTCAATCTTAACGGATAGCCTTTGGTTACCCAACTGTAGCTTCATTTCTTCCTTGTCCGGGTTGATCATGGATCTCCAAGTCTCTAGGATGGGTCTTCCGAGAATTAAAGGGGTATCATCAACGATGATGAAATCAGAGAGGATGTTGACGTCGTCGACACAGATTAAGACATTGAAGATCAATGTAGGGAGTAATTCATAGTTTTGTTAAGTTTGCTTGTTTAGTTTAGTTTCAATTGTAATTTTGTCCTTTTAGGTAGCTAGCGAAACTACCGAGCGAAACTGTTGTTTCGCTCGGTAACTAGTTTAGTCTGGTCTCAGTGACAGTTTCGCTTGGCCAGCGAAACTGTCTCCTGATCTGTATAAATAGTCGCCTTTGTGCACTCTTTTGTAACTTTTGCAACTTTATCAACCCTAATACAAGATTTCTGGATTTTGGTAAGTTTGGTGACGGCTAGGAGCATTCTATTCAACCTTTGTAGCTATTGTTCATCTCTTATCATCCATTTGGTTGTAGTTGTGATTGTTCAATACTAAAAACCCATTTTAGCTATTGGAAATCATCCTTTATTGATAGTTGATTGGTTTTCTTCTCAAAACACCTTCATTAGCACTGATTAAGATCAGTGAGGACCAACAATATGGTATCAGAGCCTTTGTGCTCTTGATTTTTGGTGTTTTTTTGAGTGTTTTTGGTAAAACTTTTGAAAATATATTTGGATCTATAATCTGATTGTTTTGGATTAAAAATTGGTTGAATATTGTATGTTTTGATGTCCTGAAGCCTATGCAATCAACCGATCATTACTCCATAGTGATTTGGATTGGTTTTTGATCACTTCTTCTTCAAAAAGAGGGTTTTCTGTTCTGGGCGAAACTGATGTTCTTCCAGCGATACTATACAGCGAAACTATAGTGTCGCTGTGAAATTTCATATAATTGATTTGGACGAAACTACCGGCGAAACAAGCATTGATTCTTTTTTTTTGAACGAAAGTTCAAACCAGTTTCCAGCGAATCTAGCTAGCGAAACTGTGTGTCATCGGGTATTTCCTAGCGAAAGTACTGCCCGTGCATACAGCGAAACTAGTTGGCAAAATTGCTGAATTGGTTCAGTGTTCCCAAGCGAAACTGCTGGCAAAACTATAAGTTCCAGCGAAATTATTCAACTGATCAGGATTTCCGAGCGAAATTACTGGCGAAACTAAATCTCCCAGCGAAACTAACCAAATTGTCTTGTTCTTTGTTTGTTTGTGTCTTTCTTATTTCAGGCTGATTTGAGATGGCTTTAGGTACCAATGTTGCTGACACTGAAAGCATTGCTCCAAACCGACCACCGAGGCTGATCAACGGAGACAATTTTGAAGACTGGAAACGATGTCTGAAATCATTCTTTCTGTACACCGATCACAATCAATGGTTGTCGACCGTCGACGGACCTCATGTTCCAACCACCACTACTGGTGAAGTAACCCAGATCAACAGAAATCAGTCTTCCTTTACTGAGAAGGATTTGAAACTTATTGATCGAGATCAAAAGGCTCTTGGTGCTCTCTCTTTCTGCTTGTCGCAAGAAATCTACAATCGTTTCGCTGAGCACTCTGATGCAAAAAGTTTGTTTGATGCTCTTTGTGAGTTTTATGATGGTAATGAAGATCTTGTGAAGGACAAAGAAGCCCAAGCAACTAAAGAATTCAATTCGTTCACCAGCATGAAGAATGAAAAGTTAATTGATTTGACTAACCGTTTTCTGACCGTGTCAAGCAATCTGAAGAAGTATGATTCAGGACTCACCAACTCTGAACAAATCAAGAAGCTGCTGGATGCTCTTCCACCCAAGTGGAGCATCCAGGTTCGTATGTTGAAACAAGAGAGGGGTTTCTCCGTATACAAGCTTATGGACGTAATTAACAAGCTTAAGTCTTTTGAGCTAGATGTTCAAAGGAGAGAGTACAATCAAGCCATGGGTCCTGCTAAAGTTTATTCTCCAAATTCGGCTCTCATCTCAACTGTTACACCCAAAGGAGCCTCATCTCAAATTCAATCTGCTCATCTTGGGTCTGGTTCATCCTCAACTACTTCTGCCGCTGCTCAAAGAACCTCTGCTCAGCAAACACCCCAGATCTCACCCGAATTCATGGGATTGTTCTCATTGTTTGCCAACAGTTATCAAGCTTTCGCTGCTGGAGAACTTCAAGGTTCGACTCTGACCACTGAGGATATGTACCAAGTTGACCCAGATGATTTGGAAGAAACCGACTTAAAATGGCAAATGGCCATGGTGACCCTTCGTGTTAGAAAGTTCATCGAACGTACTGGGAGAAACACTTTCGGGAATAAAAATGGAAAAGTTGGGTTCGATAAGGCTAAGCTAAGATGTTACAACTGTAAGCAACTTGGCCATTTCAAGAGAGAATGTCCGAATCCAATTGTCACTGAACCGACTTCTGAGCCTGCAGCTCGAGTCATCCCTATCACCGACAAAGATGAAGCCAAGCCAAAGAAAGAAGTGGCTCTTCTGACTAACTTTGATTGGAGTTCGGAGATCTCTGAAACTGAGGAAGCCATAAATCAAGCGCTTGCGGCTCAAATTCATGAACAAAGCAATGACCCCACAGTTAACAGCTGTGAGAAGGGAGAAGTTGAGAAGAAGATGAATGAGAAAACGACAAGCACACCCGCGTGCACCTGTGAGAAAGCCCTTGCTGCAGAAAAGGTAATAATGGGTCTTTCATATGAATCTGTTCAAGATATGTGCTCTCATCCTTGTAGAATTCGTCTGCTCGGAATCTACAAGGCCAATCGATTGTTGATTGACAACAACGATGAATTAAAAACTATGAACACCCAATTAAAAGAAAATGAATCAAAATATTTTGTGAAATTAAATGAGGCAATGCATGAAAATGAACATTTAAAACAAACTCTTCTTGCTAAAAATGTTGAATTAAACATGCTTTCTGAAAGAGTTACATTAGCCCAATTCGAAGCCTCTCAACTTCAGACTAAGCTAGATAAATGGACCGTTTCTCAAATGAAAGTTGATGAGATGCTCGTTAAACAACGAGGAGCTAGAATAAAAACCGGGATAGGTTTGGAGGAAAAGGAAAAGGTGTTTCCTAATGTTTACCCTCCTCCAAGCACGCATTGTTACTCACCTACTCCGAAACCTCATCCTCTAAATGATTTAATTCCTAGTGATGCTAACAGTTTGCATGCAGGTCTAGAAGGAGTTAACCATAAGGAGATCAGGGAGGATTTTGATTATGGATATGGTAACACAAGTGGGCTTGGATGCGGTAGTCTTAAATCTAAGGAGTCTGTTACGAGTAGTAGTTCTCATTCCAAGAAGTCTAGCACAGATAGTAGTATAGCTAGTAGTTGTTCTTCTTTACATAGCTGTAGTGATGAGTCCGTGTCTGTTAATCAAGAAAGCTATGTTTCAAATGAAAATGATCAATGTCATGCAAGTACATCTCAAAATTGCTTCAATAAATTTCTTTCTAATCCAATTCCTTCTTTCACTCCGATACGAATTTCAAAACCTACCGAAAATCATGTTTCTCAAGAGAAGGAATCATCTTTGAAAACTAAAACTGCCAAAACCGTTATTAAAATTAATAATCCAAAGATTTCAAATGATAAAACAAATGTGGATTTTGAAACCAACAGTGATTCTCATTCTGAAACATCAGATTGTGAGAAGGAAAGTCTTTCAGAAACTTCCTCCTACACAAGTCACAAATCTCACTGTTTCAGATGTGGTAAGGATGATCATGTTGTTAAACATTGCAAAGAGAAATTAAATCAAACAAACCATGATAGATCCTTTGGCCACAAGGTAACCAGTTTTGTAAAACAATTCTTTGGGGGAAAGCAGAAAGTTACTAATCCCAGAAGTGCAAAAGTCTGGGTACCCATTATTAAGTAATTTCTTGTCTTGTATTGCCAGGCACTCCCGAAGAACTCTGCAAATAGCTATTGGCATATAGATTCGGGATGCTCTCGGCATATGACAGGGTTGAAAGACCTGCTTACAAATTACAGGATTGTGGATGGTGGGTTTGTTTCTTTTGCAGGTGATAAGAGAGGTGGAAAGATGGTTGGACAAGGAGATGTGTCATATGGATCTCTTACTCTGGAGCAAGTCAACCATGTCCCCAAATTGCAGTATAATCTTCTAAGCGTGTCACAAATCTGTGACAAGAATATACCTGTGTTATTCAAATCAAATGAATGTCTGTTCCTCAAGCCTGAATTCAGTGTGCCCGAAGAGATGGTGGCGATGCGTGCACCTCGCATCAATGACACATACTTGCTGAATATGAATTCCACTGCATCTCACTCTTCCTCCATGACTTGTTTACTTTCAAAAGCATCTGTATTTGAGTGCTTCTTGTGGCATAGACGTTTAGGACACATAAACTTCAAAATTCTAAATAATCTTGTCAAAAATAATTTGGTCCGAGGTCTTCCGTACAAAGATTTTTCTGTCGTTGAAAAATGTCTTTCATGTGCTAAAGGAAAACAACATAAGAAGCCACATAAGCCCAAAGTGGAAAATTCTATTTCTAGTCCCTTAGAATTGCTCCACACTGATTTATTTGGACCTATTAGTGTCAAAATTCTGGGTAAAAGATCTTACTGTCTTGTTGTCACTGATGATTATTCCAGGTACTCTTGGGTTAGGTTCTTGAAGCAAAAGAGTGACACGACTGAAGCTTTACAGAATATAATCCTGTCCGTGGAAAGTTCAAGAAGTAAGAAAGTCAAGGCAATCAGAAGCGACAACGGAACTGAATTTCGTAATCAGATCTTTGACTCTTTCTGCACAAACAAAGGGATTTTTCAACAATACAGTGCAGCAAGAACTCCGCAGCAGAATGGAGTTGCTGAAAGGAAGAATCGCACACTTGTGGAAGCTGCTCGTACAATGTTGATTGAATCAAAGCTGCCGATCATCTTTTAGGCTGAAGCTGTGAACTGTGCGTCCTACGTGCTGAACCGTGTCCTAATCGTGAAAGATAAGATGAAGACGTCATATGAGCTGTATCATGGAAGGAAGCCACTGATTGATTTCTTTAAGCCGTTTGGATGTTCGTGCACATTGCTGAATACCGAAGCATAGAATACGAAATTTGGAGCTGTCTTCGACGAATGTTTCTTTATGGGGTATTCTTCTTCACAAAAAGCTTATAGAGTTTATAACAAACGAACTCGAATTGTGCAGGAATCCTACTACGTTGACTGGCAAGAATCAAACTCTCCCAACACCGGGTCTGGACCAGAATGGTTTTATGATTCAGATACTCTGTTCAAGTCATTCAATTTTCCTATCCTCGCTGAAGCAAATGATAATCCTCCTCTCGTCATTATCACCCCTTATTCTGAAATTCAACAACAAAACCAATCCTCATACTCACAACGTACGCATCAACCCGATCCTCCATCTTCCTCTCATGAAATACCTCAACAAACCTCCCATGAAATACCCCATCAAACCTCCGAACCCGCTCCCCTCACCCTTGACTCAAATTTCAAAACCTTAAAAGATCATCCGCATGACTACGTCATTGGCTCTATTACGGATGGAGTGGGGACTTGTCATCAGTCTGGATTGATCAATGAATGTTTGTTCGCGTGTTTTCTGTCTCAGATCGTTCCTAAAAATATAGAGGAAGCTTTAGCAGATCCCAGTTGGGTGGACTCCATGCAGTCTGAGCTGCAATAATTCAGAAAGCTGAAGGTGTGGCAATTAGTGGATCTTCCAGAGAACAAGGTTCCAATTGGTACAAAGTGGGTCTTCCGGAACAAGCCAGATGATAGAGGTGTTATGATTAGAAACAAGGCAAGACTGGTGGTTCAAGGGTTTTATCAAGAAGAAGGAATTGACTATACCGATGTGTTTGCACCTGTTACACGCATTGAGGCCATTCGAATTTTCCTGGCTCATGCTGCACACAATGATTTCAAGGTGATTCAAATGGACGTCAAGTGCGCTTTCTTATATGGGGATATTGATGAAGAAATCTATGTGCTTCAACCTCTAGGCTTCGAAGATCATGAGTTTCCTGACAAAGTGTACAAGCTTGATAAATCTCTCTACGGTCTACATCAGGCTCCCAGAATTTGGTACGAGACTTTGACTCAATATCTTTTGGGTAAAGGTTTTACACATGGATCCATCGACATGACGTTGTTTAAGAAAGAGGTCAACGGAGAAGTGCTGATTGTTCAAGTGTATGTAGACGATATCATTTTTGGCTCAATAAATGAGAAGTGGGTCGAGAGTTTGAGGAATTGATGAAGGAGAAATTCGAAATGAGTATGATGGGGGGAAATGTGTTTTTTTCTTGGCTTGCAGGTGGAACAAAAGCCAGACGGCATTCTCATCCATCAAGAAAAGTACATTCTGGAAACTCTGAAGAAATACAAGATGAACGACGCTTCTGCTGAACTCACTCCTTTCACATCTCAGACATGTTTGACTCCCGACAATCAAGGAAAGCGGGTTGACCCTAAGTATTATCGATCAATGATTGGGTCTCTTATGTATCTCACAGCCAGTCGTCCGGATATCACTTTTGCTGTGTGCTACTGTGCTCGTTATCAGGCTGACCCGAGGGAATCTCACGAAAAGGCCGTCAAGCGAATTTTCCGTTATTTGAAAGGTTCATCAAGATTGGGTTTATGGTATCCTAGGGGTGGAAGCTTTGAACATAATTCATATTCCGACAGTGATCACGGAAGATGCAAGCTCGATCGAAAGTCAGTTTCTGGAGGATGCCAGTTTCTGGGGGAATGCTTGGTTTCATGGCAAAGCAAAAAGCAAACAACTGTCTCTTTATCCACAGGTGAAGCTGAATACATTGCCGCCTCAAGTTGCTGTTGTCAAGTGCTATGGATCCAACACCAGATGATGGATTATGGAATCAATTTCCTTCATACACCGTTGTTCTGTGACAACGAAGCTGCTGTTGGAATCTCCAAGAACCCGATTCATCATACGAGAACAAAGCACATCGAAACCCGGGTTCATGCAATCCGTGACGCTCAGGAAAAAGGGTTTATTGATGTTATTCCCATTGAAACCAAGGCCCAGAAAGCTGATATTTTTACCAAAACCTTTGATAAACCCCGCTTTTATGAGCTTATAAAAATGCTGGGCATGATTTCCTTTTAAAATTTAAAAAATAAAAAATAAAATAAATAAATAAAAATAAAATAAATAAAAATAAACAAATAAATAAAAAAAAATTTGTACATATTCTTTTAACTTTATTTTATCTTAAGTTTGTTTTATTTAGATCATCATGCTAAATTCCTTTTGTCTTGAATCAGGTGGTTGTTGCAGTTAAGCATGTTGATTGGCTACACTCCTAAATCAAGAAATCAATGATCACGTCATCTACCTTCAAATGATTTCTGGCCAATCGTCACTCGAATATGATCAGAGGAGTATTTTAGTTCCATTTACCTTGCGTTTCTCTCATAACTGCTTATTGATGTCTTTGTATGCAACCTTGTGGGGGAATTGGGGGTAAATCACACTAAAACTGCTTAAAACTGGATAAAAGGTGTCTCCATTCAAGCGTTTTTCAAAATTTAAACATTATGATTGGAATGCCTGACTTAATAATACTATCGGATGGAGGATAAAGTGCATGCATCATATCGGTAACCCCTTTGGTTGATTTTCAAAATTGTGTCAAGTATCGATCGAATCAATTTTGTTTTGTTTTTAGTTTCCTTATTGAAAATCCAAAAATAAAGTATTTGTGGATTTTGGGGGAAGAATAAATTAATTATAAAATAAAAAAATAAAAAATAAAATGAAAATGAGAAATTGATCCGACCAAGTGAGAAATGATAGTACATCAACATGCGTTATCTGCCATGGATAGAGTAAAAATAAAAGTTGTACTGTACTTGTATGATCTTTGAGTGTGCATGACTAATATGATATCTATGAGTAGGATATAAACATAAAGCTTGCCTGATATACTCTAGTTTTCATTTCTTGATAAGTGTTGCAATGATTCTGATATCTTATAAAAAATAGAATAAGAGATGTTCTGATGTACGCATGCTTTGCAATAAGGCTTTACGCCATTTTTACACTCAATTCAGAGGGTCTTCTTTACGTGCTTATGCGGCCGACCTGATCACCTGCTGATTGAGTTTCTGCTTTATTTTCTTGGTGTTTAGTATATATCATCGGACTTTCTCTGCGTGCCCCGAAGGGCGACCTGATTGTTGTTGATATATACGACTTCTGCTTTATTTTTATTTTTTATTTTCCTAACTGCATCGGGCTCTCTCTGCGTGCTTTGCAGCCGACCTGATTGCTGTTCACTTAGGGTTCTGCTTTATTTTTGCATGAAACATCATGAACGCATATCTCATTTTGAAAAAGAATAAAAGAAAAATCAAGATAAATATGATGATTTGTTAACTTCTTTGATAGAGTGAGGCTGGGTGATCAGTGCATGATTAATACACCTTAAGCATATCCAAAAATGATAAATACTATTAGTGCATGCTTAATATCAATATGATGCATTCGTGATCTGCCTGTCTTACATGCTGATTAAGTTTGAAATTGAAATGTGTATGATGCGTATTGGTTGATATGATCTCACGTCTGGATCTTTCTCAAAATTAAAATAGAGTTTGTTTGTATAGTCGTTTTACATTTCTTATTAGAAAACTCAAAAAGATTTTTGGTGTGTTTTAATTTAAAGTTAGAAAAGCCGAAATGATTTTCTTTCTGCGTCATTTTTTTTTGATAAGATCGATACATTGTGAAGAGTATGATGCTTGCGTGATTGAATCTTGATGTGTGTGAGTTAGTCGGCATTTCCAGAATTTCAAAATCTTATCTGCTTGATGGAACATAATCAAAGTGTAAATCTTAAAAAATTGGTGATGCTTGTGGGCTTGAGTAGTCGCATTGGGTTGGGTGAAGGGTCGTGTATTCGATTGGCTTGCAGAAGTGTTCATGAGACAAAAATTAAAATTTTTTAGGGTTTCAGCGAAACTATTGTTTCGCCTGATCAGTTTCGCCGTATGCGCACACAGCGAACCTATACTCTCGATGTCGGCGAAATTAAACTGTTTAATCAAAATCTCGAGCGAATATGCTCTTTCGCTCAGGCGAAACTATTGTTTCGCCCTAGCGAAACTACGGGCGAAACTGCTCAGATATTTATACCTTTGATCGAAACCTCGGGTCATTATTTCCTCAACCCTGTTCCGAAAAACCTGCAAAACCCTCCCTCTCGCGAAACTCTTAATTTCGCCAAAACTGTTTCTGTTTCATCATCGTTTAACCGATATCGGTTTAAGGTAAATGTGTTTCTGGTCATCTCATCGTTTTATCGCATCCGAAACAACAAAATTTTTTTGGGTTTTAAGTTTAATCGGCGCCAAGAGGGTTCTCGGCCCCTTTAATATGTTGTTGAAACTGTTTTGGATCCTCATTGTGCTCGTTTGAATGATGCATCTATTTACCAGTTGGTTTAGATGCAAAAGAAGAGCCTAAAATTGATTACCGGTTTTTGAATTTGAAAAGTCGCGACCAGCGAAACTAGGTGTTCTTTCAGCGAAACTTAACGAAAGTTCAAAGTCACGAGCGAAACTGTCTAGCGATAATGTCCTAATTTCGTTGACAATGTCGCCGTGATTTCCAGCGAAATTGTTGTTTCGCCTTCGGCGAAACTACTGTCTCGCAGCGAAACTGCTGTTTCTCGGCGAAACTGACCTCGTCAGTGTCGCTGCGACCATTCTCGCGAATCAACTGGTTTCGCTGTGTTGCGATGCTATGGTTTAAATTTAATTTAATTTAAGTTCTGTTTAACTCACAAACTCTCGGTTTCATACGCAGTAAATGTCAACATTAAAGCACGAGCCTCGAAGCAATGTCTCAGCATTTTTGGACGATAGCACCGACAAGGCTATTGGATTTCGAGACTGTATTGAATGGCTGAAGAAGTCGTGCATCTCTCATGCTATTTCACACATGCCAATCATTGACGAAAAGCATATCAAAGAATTTTGGCTCACAGCTGAATACGATGTAAAAGCAAAACCATAATGCATTCGAGAAAAGATTATGAAGAAGGATATTGTCACACCCCCAAATAACCACTAACGGAGTTTATACCGTTTAAGGGGTGCGAGCAAACCAGGACCACAACCATTAGTTACAAATACTAAACAAATCAGAGTAAAGTCCAAATGTTCATAATAAAAACAGTTTTAAAAGTACGCAGCGGAATAATAACATAAGTATCTTAGCACTAACCACATGCTTAAATTACAAAACATGAATTGTTATTAAATTCCCAAGTTTGAGTTTAAAATAAGAAATCTTCAAGTGCCATGCCAACCTCCAGCGGATACTCTTCAACGATCTGCAAAAGTGAAAACCACACAAGTGTCAACCTAACGGTTGGTGAGTTCACGGTGGGCATGACATGCATTGGCCCGGTCTCATAATCGTATTCATCAACATGTAAATAGATTTGCAAAACATTGCCAAGTGTTGAATTACCGAATATGCACTAGTTAAGTAAAAGTTAAAGCGGTCAACCGATATCGCGGGTAGCTAATCCGGTTTCCATGCACTAAGGAAGTCGTACTAGGGCCGAAAGCTGACGTAACAGAGTTCGGCATTTGCCGATGGTTGGTGCCTCCAGTTGTGTCCCATTTGGGAGGCCCACAACTAAAATAGGCTGATATTGAACTCCGTTCGGCCTCCAGCCGGTTGGTTACACATTTGTTTACCGCGGAGCAGGGTTTGTCAAACCCTCAGTAGATCTACCCAACATCCCCTCGCTTCTCAGATCAACAGTACTAAATTGAGGACTTTTAAGTTTTTAAGGCATCCTTAGAAATCATGTGATATCATTCGGTTTAGACTTTAACCTACACTAGTCATATTAAAACTTTTATTCTGGATTTCATCTGAAATCCCAAAAAGAGTTTAAGTGTCAAAATGGTTGTTTCCGGATTTTCATTCGAAACCCCAAGGATGGACAGTTGCAAGTGCTTCCCATAAAATACCCCAACTTCCATAACAGATATCCCTTTTGGCGATACCTCAAAATGTCAGAGTTGTTTTTAGTATATGCGTTGTGACCCAAACGGGCTCACAATTAAAGGGTTTGTGAAACTCACCTTAGGTTGCTCAGCTACACTTGCTAATTAATCCAAATATAGCTTAACGAAGACCTATGAACACGTTTAGGTCTTAAGTATTAGTTTTGTGTCTAATTATTAACTTATCGTCACTATGGTCCATAACATAGCACGTTGGAACTACGACACGACATAACGACACACGACACCGATGGTTGATCATAAACAAGGGTTCACACATTACAGAAATCATAGCATGTTTCATCATAGCATAATCATGTGAGTCATAGCATAACATTCAAGTAAGTTGCACAAGTTTGGGTTTAGGTCTGGTCACAGTTTCGCTAGTATAGTTTCGCTAGGCAGTTTCGCTGTGTGCACGGGCAGCACTTTCGCTAGGCAATACCCGATGACACAGTTTCGCTAGGCTAGTTTCGCTCGAAACTGTTGGCACAGTTTCGCTAGCCTAGTTTCGCCCGAAACTGGTTTGAACTTTCGTTCAGGGAATTTCGCTCGGTAGTTTCGTTCGGACAAGTCTGGTTGGTTTACCCGGCGACACTACAGTTTCGATACATAGTGTCGCTGGATGAAGATATACATAATTTCGCTACATAATTTCGCCCAGAGAACACGCAGTGTCGCTGGTCGCGAAAAACTCACAAATCAGCCTAAAAATCAACCTAACAGCTTCCATACTTCATGTGATTCAATATTTAGCATGTATGATCATTTACCAACATAAAACAGTAAGCTTTAACACCTTAAACATGGGTCTTTCATCATCAAATCACCAAAAACACATTTTAAACCTAAAATGACTAAAATGGCATAAATCTTCATTATGGATGGATTTCAAACGTAAAGTTGCAGACTTTATAACAGATCTAGCATTCCTAAACAACATATCAAGAGATCAGGTGATTCCATAGAGGTTTAAGCATGCTTTTTAAGAAAACACATAAAGAACACATAAAAATTGGTTTTGGGAGACTCACGATTCGATCTAGGATCCGAATGGATGTTGTCTCGAGGCTGGGATCACGTCGGCTTGTGGTGATTCTTGGCTGACCAGAAGTTCCAGGAGAGTGTGTGTGTGTTTTGAGTAAATGGTGCAAAATGGGATCTCTAGGGTTTTATGTTAATATATAAAAGGAGCTAGTTTCGCTGGTCAGTTTCGCTGGCCAAGCGAAACTGGCTCTGTTAGTCAGAGGGTTGGCTAACCGGGCGACACTATAGTTTCGCCCGGTAGTTTCGCTGGAAACCCAAAAGTGACCAGTTTACATTTTAAGCAAGATAAGTACAGTTCATGGATTGTCATGCTATTCACAATACTAAATCATGTATTTAATAATGCACATTACACATATGGGCGGGTTTGGTGATCAACCAAAGGTCGTGGACGTATTCGGCCTAGTTAGGCATTAGTTATTAAGTTAACACTTATAACGTAACTAACGGAATTGTCTAACGGAAGTAAACCTTGAAATTCTCGGATGTCACATCATCCCCTTGTAAATGGAATTTTCGTCCCGAAAATTATTCTTGCGTCGTAGCATTCGCAGCCTCAGCTGTCGTCGTTGCTGTTGTTGCTGGGGAAAGAAAGCAAAAGTTTTAGGGTCGCTACATCCTCCTCCTGTTAAAGGAATTTTGGTCCCCAAAATTAAATCATACCTTGAGTTTCTGTGGACGTTTGCTCGAACAAGTGAGGATATTTTTTCTTCATTTGATCCTCTCGCTCCCAAGTATATTCAGGTCCACGCTTTGAGTTCCATCGGACCTTGACGATCGGAATCTTGCTACGTTTGAGGGCTTTCTCCTCGCGTCCCATGATTTCTACTGGTTGCTCAATAAATCTCAGATGTTCATCAATTTCCAATTCTTCCAAAGGAATTATTTCAGTGTCTTCCGCCAGACATTTCTTTAGATTAGAGACGTGGAACACGTTGTGAACTCCATCGAGTTCGGCAAGGAGTCGTAATCGATAGGCCACCGGGCCTACTTCCCCAATGATTTCAAATGGACCGATGTAGCGAGGATTCAACTTTCCACGCTTTCCGAAGCGTATCACACCTTTCCAGGGAGATACCTTCAATAATACCTTGTCGCCTACTTCGAACTTCAAAGGTTTACGGTGTTTGTCGGCATAGCTCTTTTGTCTGTCTCGTGCTGCAGCTATCCGCTTCCTGATTTGAATGATCCGTTCGGTTGTATCATGAATGAGTTCTGGTCCAGTGAGTCCTTTCTCACCTGTTTCGGCCCAACACACGGGCGATCTACATTTTCTGCCATAAAGCGCTTTAAAAGGTGCTGCACCGATGCTCGTATGATAACTGTTGTTGTAGAAGAACTCCACCAACGGAAGATGAGCCTCCCAGTCTTTACCAAAGTCGAGAACGCAAGCTCGGAGCATATCTTCCAAAGTCTGAATAGTTCGTTCTGTCTGACCATCAGTCTGTGGGTGATAAGCTGTACTCATATCCAGTCGGGTTCCCAGTGCTTCTTTCATAGATTGCCACAGTCGGGAAGTAAATCGAGGATCTCGATCGGAGATAACGGTCTTAGGCACTCCATGACGTGCCACAATTCGGTCAATGTACAGCTTAGTTAACTTATCCATATTATCGCTTTCCTTCATAGGGATAAAGTGTGCAGATTTGGTTAGTCGGTCAATGATAACCCAAATCGCATCTGGTCGATTCGATCGATGAGGTAATCCTGTTACGAAATCCATAGAGATATCCTCCCATTTCCATTCTGGGATCTTTGGCTGCTGTAATAATCCAGAAGGCTTTTGGTATTCAATCTTAACTCTTGAGCATGTTAAGCACTTAGCCACATATCGCGCAATGTCGGCTTTCATATTCGGCCACCAATACAAGTTCTTCAAATCTTGGTACATTTTATCCGATCCAGGGTGCACCGAATACCTTGATTTGTGAGCCTCATCCATCACGAGCTCACGGAGATTTCCAAGTAAAGGAACCCAAATTCTATCATTTTAATACCTGAGTCCGTCGGACTTAATTTCGGAGTTACCATCCACCCCTCGCTGTGCTTCAGCTGCGAAATTTTCCTCTTTTAAAGCTCCTTGTTGGGCATCGCGGATCCGATCCGGCAATCCCGTGTGAATGGTAAGTTGCAGCGCTCGTACCCTTCGAGGCTTTTCATACTCTTTTCGGCTTAAGGCATCAGCCACAACATTGGCTTTTCCCGGGTGATACTTAATCGCTAAGTCATAGTCATTCAGTAACTCGACCCACCGTCGTTGTCGCATGTTGAGATCCTTCTGATCAAAGATGTGTTGTAAGCTTTTGTGGTCGGTAAATATTGTGCACTTTGTTCCGTAGAGGTAATGTCTCCAAATCTTGAGTGCATGAACAACGGCTCCTAATTCCAAATCATGCGTTGTATAATTCTTCTCAGTGTCCTTTAGTTTCCTGGACCCATAGGCAATTACTTTGTCCCGTTGCATCAACACGCAACCGAGTCCTTGGATGGATGCATCGCAATAGACTACGAAGTCGTCAACCCCATCGGGTAACGCGAGAATCGGAGCTGAACATAACATATCCTTAAGAGTTTGAAACGCGCGTTCTTCTTTTTCACCCCATCTATATTGCACTCCTTTGTGCGTTAAGGCTGTTAAGGGTTGAGCCAATTGCGAGAAACCCTTAATA
This sequence comes from Deinandra increscens subsp. villosa, assembly GCA_039602395.1. Lineage (NCBI taxonomy): Eukaryota > Viridiplantae > Streptophyta > Magnoliopsida > Asterales > Asteraceae > Deinandra > Deinandra increscens. The sequence goes on along the minus strand of JBCNJP010000007.1, from coordinate 88,410,531 downwards.
AATCTTCGGTAATATCCGGCAAGTCCCAAAAATTGTCGGATTTCGGTTGGCGCTCTAGGGGTAGACCAATTCTTGATAGCTTCCACTTTAGCTGGGTCGACATGAATTCCATTCTGATCAACAATGTGTCCAAGAAACTGGACTTCACGAATCCAAAAATCGCACTTTGAAAACTTGGCGTAAAGCTGTTCCTTGCGGAGTAATTCCAAGATAAGTCGTAGATGATTCTCGTGTTCTTCCTTTGTCTTGGAGTAGATCAAAATATCATCAATGAAAACTATCACAAACTTATCGAGGTACGGCTTGCACACTCGATTCATCAGATCCATAAACACAGCAGGCGCATTGGTTAGCCCAAACGGCATAACCAGGAACTCAAAGTGACCATACCGAGTTCTAAAAGCAGTCTTGGGAACATCCTCATCACGGACGCGAAGTTGGTGATATCCAGACCGTAGATCAATCTTTGAGAAGTAGCTCGAACCTTGTAGTTGGTCGAAGAGATCGTCGATTCGAGGAAGTGGATACCGATTCTTGATTGTAACCTTGTTAAGCTCTCGGTAGTCAATACACATGCGGAACGTTCCATCCTTCTTCTTAACAAATAATACCGGTGCTCCCCACGGAGACAAACTTGGACGAATAAATCCTTTGTCGAGTAACTCTTGAAGTTGTGCGGAGAGTTCGTTGAGTTCGCTAACTGCCAAACGGTAAGGTGCGCATGCAATCGGAGCGGCTCCAGGAGCTAAATCGATTCCAAACTCAACTTGTCAAAATGGAGGCAAACCAGGCAGATCTTCAGGAAATACATCTTGGAAGTCGCGGACTATCGGGTAGTCGTCGATTCTGCGCTCGGGAAGTGTCGTGTCGGTGACGTTTGCAAGGATCGCGAAGTGACCTTTACGAAGGCACTTTTGAGCTTTAAGAAACGAAATAATACCGGTTACTGTTCCACCTTTCTCGCCTTGAACTGTTAAGACTTCACCGTCCTTGAGTGGAATACGAACCACTTTTTCTTTGACATAGAATTTCAGCTCGGTTTTCAGATAACCAATCCATTCCTACTATAACATCAAAACTACCAATCGGGAAAGGCATAAGATCGATTCCTAACGTATGGCCAGCTAGTTCTAACTTACAGTCCTTAACTATCTGAGTTGTATCATGAAGTTTACCGTTTGCTAACTCTACCACATACTTAGCATCTAAGGCAATCGGTTTAGCATTAATTAGCTTAGCAAACTTAGTGGAAATAAAACTTCTTTCAGCACCAGAATCAAACAATACAGTAGCAAAGAAACCATTAAGGATGAATTTACCGTTAATCACGTTGGCATCGTTGCGAGCTTCACCTTGACCCATGACGAAGGCGCGACCTCTACCATTCCCACCATTTCCGTTTCCACCATTACCATTCCCACCGTTACCATTTCCGTTGCCCTGGTTTCCACCGTTGCCATTGTTACCATTCCCTTATCTGCGCAATTGCGGGCAATCTTTCCTCATGTGGCCTTGCGCACCACATTCATAACAGCCACGGGCTCCACCATTGTTGTTGTTCTGATTGTTTCCTTGCCCGTTGCGGTTGTTTCCGTTTCCCCTGTTGTTATTTCCCCCTTGATTCTGACCGTTGTTGTTTAGCTTTTGCAAGTTGGTCCAGCAGTTGTTGGCTTCATGCCCCAGTTTACCACACCTTCCACATTCCAGGCCCTTGCTACACATGCCATTGTGGTGTTTCCCGCACTTGTTACAATATGGGGCTTTACCCTTGTAGTTTCCATTCCCACCTTGGCGATTGTTACTACCACTGTTGCTGCCATTGTTGAAATTGGACCTTGTGTTGTCGGGGCGCTTGTTCTGATATTGGGAGTTAGAAGATCTCCCAGACTGGTTCCCAACAGTTTGATTGTTCACAGAAGTTGCTGGAGCTTCTTCTTCAGCCTTACGCTTGCCACTTAAGGCAGTCTTTGTCAGTAGATTCTTGCAGGAAGTGTACCCCTCTCAACCTCCTGATCGGTTAAGCTTATGAGCCAAACGGATGGCTTGCTGCACAGTTGTTGGGTTGCTGGCGGTCACCAAGCTCTTGATTTGGGGTACGAGACCCTCCAGATAACGCTCAATGCGCTTAAATTCAGCATCAACCATTGACGGACATAGCACCGCGTACTCGTGGTAACGCGCAGTGTATTCCTCAATTTCAGATCCAGACATCTTGGAGTTCAGAAATTCTCCTTCCAACTTCTTGACTTGATCTCGAGGGCAGTACTCCTCCATAATCAGTTCCTTGAATGCTTCCCAATCCATGTTGTTAGCCGCATTTACCCCAATCATCTGAATTTCAGCGTTCCACCAGGAGAGAGCAGCTCCTTCGAAGGTACCAGTCGCAAATTTCACCTTGCTCTCAGCAGGGCAGTTACACATAGAGAAGACCTTCTCAGACTTCTCGATCCACCTGAGGAGTCCCACCGCTCCTTCCTCGCCGGAAAATGTCATTGGCTTGCAATCCATGAAGGACTTAAACGTGCAGTGATGGTGGTTTCCTGATGCAATAATAGTTCGGGTTTTCAGTTTAAACAGGTCAAAATACAATTGCTTTGTGCCTTAACCGGCATAATAATTACCCTGAGCGGCGTACGCAGCTTGGACGGCTGCCACAGCGGCTTGCACGTGCTCATTAATCATAGCTTGTAGTTGTGCAGGCGTCATGTTAATGTTGCTCCTCCCGTGTCCTCTTCCAGACATCTTGCTGGACAGTTAAAGTAGCTAGTGTTCAGTCACAATTATACTTTATACATATCCCATAATATGTATATTGACAATTCCCCGTTATCCCACTATTAGTTCCAGAAAAATTTTCGTGCAAAATCGAGGCGTCGTCGAAGAACGTCGTAAATCGTAAGTAGCTATCGTCGAAAGTCGGCTTTCCCATAAAAGTCACCGTCGGCGTAGTCATCGTAGTAGAAATCAGGACGTAGCGTGCAGCATCGTTTCGTTGTCGCTTTCCCCCGAATAGTGTGCGTATTAGCGTTCGCGTTTCGTATTCGTGTGTGAAAATTTTCCTAAGGTTTTCCGTTAGACTACCTAGACACGGTCTATATATATACTTATATATATATATGCATATGGAGTATTTACTTACACAGCAGAACGAGTATCCCAGGTTGGCACGTAAAAATGTTGTTTTGGGAATTTTGTTTGTTCGTTTGTAACTAAGGTTTCAAGTTGCAGTTTCCAAATCGTTTTCAAAATTGATTCCAGTTCTCTGCAACTTATGGCTCTGATACCAATCTGTCACACCCCCAAATAACCACTAACGGAGTTTATACCGTTTAAGGGGTGCGAGCAAACCAGGACCACAACCATTAGTTACAAATACTAAACAAATCAGAGTATAAGTCCAAATGTTCATAATAAAAACAGTTTTAAAAGTTACGCAGCGGAATAAAAACATAAGTATCTTAGCACTAACCACGTGCTTAAATTACAAAACATGAATTGTTATTAAATTCCCAAGTTTGAGTTTAAAATAAAAGTAAGCATCTTCAAGTGCCATGCCAACCTCCAGCGGATACTCTTCAACGATCTGCAAAAGTGAAAACCACACAAGTGTCAACCTAACGGTTGGTGAGTTCACGGTGGGCATGACATGCATTGGCCCGGTCTCATAATCGTATTCATCAACATATGATAAGTAATAGATTTGCAAAACATTGCCAAGTGTTGAATTACCGAATATGCACTAGTTAAGTAAAAGTTAAAGCGGTCAACCGATATCGCGGGTAGCTAATCCGGTTTCCATGCACTAAGGAAGTCGTACTAGGGCCGAAAGCTGACGTAACAGAGTTCGGCATTTGCCGATGGTTGGTGCCTCCAGTTGTGTCCCATTTGGGAGGCCCACAACTAAAATAGGCTGATATTGAACTCCGTTCGGCCTCCAGCCGGTTGGTTACACATTTGTGTACCGCGGAGCAGGGTTTGTCAAACCCTCAGTAGATCTACCCAACATCCCCTCGCTTCTCAGATCAACAGTACTAAATTGAGGACTTTTAAGTTTTTAAGGCATCCTTAGAAATCATGTGATATCATTCGGTTTAGACTTTAACCTACACTAGTCATATTAAAACGTTTATTCTGGATTTCATCTGAAATCCCAAAAAGAGTTTAAGTGTCAAAATGGTTGTTTCCGGATTTCATTCGAAACCCCAAGGATGGACAGTTGCAAGTGCTTCCCATAAAATACCCCAACTTCCATAACAGATATCCCTTTTGGCGATACCTCAAAATGTCAGCGTTGTTTTTAGTATATGCGTTGTGACCCAAACGGGCTCACAATTAAAGGGTTTGTGAAACTCACCTTAGGTTGCTCAGCTACACTTGCTAATTAATCCAAATATAGCTTAACGAAGACCTATGAACACGTTTAGGTCTTAAGTATTAGTTTTGTGTCTAATTATTAACTTATCGTCACTATGGTCCATAACATAGCACGTTGGAACTACGACACGACATAACGACACACGACACCGATGATTGATCATAAACAAGGGTTCACACATTACAGAAATCATAGCATGTTTCATCATAGCATAATCATGTGAGTCATAGCATAACATTCAAGTAAGTTGCACAAGTTTGGGTTTAGGTCTGGTCACAGTTTCGCTAGGCAGTTTCGCTGTGTGCACGGGCAGCACTTTCGCTAGGCAATACCCGATGACACAGTTTCGCTAGGCTAGTTTCGCTCGAAACTGTTGGCACAGTTTCGCTAGACTAGTTTCGCCCGAAACTGGTTTGAACTTTCGTTCAGGGAAGTTCGCTCGGTAGTTTCGTTCGGACAAGTCTGGTTGGTTTACCCGGCGACACTACAGTTTCGCTACATAGTGTCGCTGGATGAAGATATACATAATTTCGCTACATAATTTCGCCCAGAGAACACGCAGTGTCGCTGGTCGCGAAAAACTCACAAATCAGCCTAAAAATCAACCTAACAGCTTCCATACTTCATGTGATTCAATATTTAGCATGTATGATCATTTACCAACATAAAACAGTAAGCTTTAACACCTTAAACATGGGTCTTTCATCATCAAATCACCAAAAACACATTTTAAACCTAAAATGACTAAAATGGCATAAATCTTCATTATGGATGGATTTCAAACGTAAAGTTGCAGACTTTATAACAGATCTAGCATTCCTAAACAACATATCAAGAGATCAGGTGATTCCATAGAGGTTTAAGCATGCTTTTTAAGAAAACACATAAAAAACACATAAAAATGGTTTTGGGAGACTCACGATTCGATCTAGGATCCGAATGGATGTTGTCTCGAGGCTGGGATCACGTCGGCTTGTGGTGATTCTTGGCTGACCAGAAGTTCCAGGAGAGTGTGTGTGTGTTTTGAGTAAATGGTGCAAAATGGGATCTCTAGGGTTTTATGTTAATATATAAAAGGAGCTAGTTTCGCTGGTCAGTTTCGCTGGCCAAGCGAAACTGGCTCTGTTAGTCAGAGGGTTGGCTAACCGAGCGACACTATAGTTTCGCCCGGTAGTTTCGCTGGAAACCCAAAAGTGACCAGTTTACATTTTAAGCAAGATAAGTACAGTTCATGGATTGTCATGCTATTCACAATACTAAATCATGTATTTAAATCACATTGCACATAATAACTATAAGTAAATGAACACATAACACATATGGGCGGCTTTGGTGATCAACCAAAGGTCGTGGACGTATTCGGCCTAGTTAGGCATTAGTTATTAAGTTAACACTTACAACGTAACTAACGGAATTGTCTAACGGAAGTAAACCTTGAAATTCTCGGATGTCCGTCATCACAATGAAAACAATTGTTGCAGCTCTTAAACTTGAAAGTGACGTTGGTGAAGTCACAAAGATGAAGGAAATGGATATTTTGAGAGGCTTTGAGCGAGATATGGGTTATGAAGGAGGTGAATTGTGGAAGAATAAGAAAGTGATCAAGAAGTCTTTAATGTCAAAGGAATGGAGATACATTGCTCACGTATTCATTTCCTGCTTAGACAACCGAAAAAGGGGGTTCCGATGGTCTCAACGTAATCTGGGCCGAGGCTATGCTATTGGTATGTAGAGGGAAGAAGGCCAACATCCCTCAGCGAATCTTCGACGCAATGGTTTCTAATATTCAAGCTCTGAGGAAGTCGAGGTGGCTACTATATCCGAGGTTTTTGCAGATGATAATTGATCACTTAGAGCCGGAGCTGCCAAAGCTGGGTGTGGCTCTCGTTGTAACTCCAATGCATCCAAGAATTCTATCTGACTGTGCTGCAAAAAGACCTGATTTCTCCGGGTATACCACTTACCTCATGAAGCACATGTACCCTGAAAAGAGGTACGAATACACCCAGAAGCTGATAGAATCAGAAAACAAGAGGAGAAACGAAGGGAAAGCGAGTGAAAATGTTAAAGGAAAAAGGAAACTGTATGTCAGAAGCTCTAGTAGGGAACCATCAGACGAGATTGAAGATGAGCTTGAAGAAGTGAGGGCAAGCAAGAAAAGAAAGGTTGATCCTAGATCTGAGTTGGATCAAGATGTTATTCGAAATGTAAACACCTCATTGGCTAATGAACTCGGGATGATTAAAACCAAGCTGGTAAACTCAGAGATTAGAGAGAAGGAAAAGGATAAGCAGATTCAGAGTCTGAATGAGATTGTTGTGAAACAATCTTCACTTATAAAAACTCTGCTGGTGAATATGAATGAAATAAAGAAGCACCTGAGTCTGCCAAATCAGATGAGTGAAGCTGAAATAGATTCCATGACTGATATCTCAAAGTTTGCAACTGGAGGAGCAGGTGGCAGTAGTACTGGTGGAAATGAAGCAGGTGGAAGTGGTGCTGGGAATGATGAAGCTCTTGATGCCATTAATGTGGGCGACGTAAACCTTTATGACTTTGAAACCAACAAGCAGCCAAAAAATTGTCGAGGAACTATTCAACCTTATTGATGAAGATGATGAAGATGCTGAGATTGAAGATTTTTCAGAGCCTGAAAATTATTCCTTGAATGAAAATCCCCTAACTTATCAAGCAAAGATAAGTTCCATCAGCCAAGAAGTAATTGACTTAAAAAGAGAAGAATGGTTTACTAAGCCCGCAATTGAAGAACAGACTCCTCTGTTCCAAAACATCTCACAACCAAAGAAGAAAGAGTCTGATCGACATATCATCAGCTGGAAATTCAATGCTGCAATACACGCCTTCATGATCAAAAGAAGAGGGGGTAGTATCTCTTATGTGCACAAACGTGAAAGCTTCAAAACCTTGCCCAGATGGGATCTGAGGAGGTTGGCAGATCTTCCCTTAATTGATGAAGACAAGAGTACAAGGGCTAGCTATTTGAAGATAATGCTGCAGCAAGCTGTGAAAGACAACTTTGAGTCCTTCGGTTATATGAAAGGAGAAAGGAGGAAATCAAGGACTGAGATTGATGAGAGGACTGGAAAGCCCAAAGTTTTCTTGAAGTTCAAACCTGCAAAAACAATGAACCGGGTTAGAATTCCAGATCAACAGCTATCCAGGCTGCAATCGTTCAAGAAGTGGTTCTATGACAATCAGACTGGTGAAGCAGTTATCAGACTGGGAGAAGATGCTGAAATCAGGTTGTTCGATCCAATGGAAGTCTTCTCATTCAGCAATGATGATCTGAAGACCTTGTGCGAAAATCAAATTTGATGTGGGGCAGGAGAAGACACTGCTGAAGAGGCAAACCTGTTCATGAGGGTTGCTAACAAGGCCCGGGGGATCGTTAAAGAGATCAAAGATTTAGCACAGAAGGTGAGGGCTGGTGAAGAAAGAATTGAAGAAGACAGAGAGTTGGCAAACATGATGAACACTGCTTGGGGCGGAATTGGTGAATCATCTGAGCAGGCTGTGAAGCCGGCTGATGTCCCCGTTGCTGATAAAGAAACTGTCTTGGGGGAATCAGAGGCAAATGTCCCCGCTGCTGATGAGACTAATATTTTGGGGAAATCAGAGGTTATTTTCCCCGTTGCTGATAAAGAAATTGTTTTGGGGGAATCAGAAACTACGAAATTGAACAAAGAGCAGAGCCCGAATGAAGCCGAAGCAGAGAAATGAAGATCCAGAGGCTGAATCCCTCCCTAGGGGGAATATTGAAGATCAATGTAGGGAGGAATTCATAGTTTTGTTAAGTTTGCTTGTTTAGTTTAGTTTCAATTGTAATTTTGTCCTTTTAGGTAGCTAGCGAAACTACCGAGCGAAACTGTTGTTTCGCTCGGTAACTAGTTTAGTCTGGTCTCAGTGACAGTTTCGCTTGGCCAGCGAAACTGCCAGCGAAACTGTCTCCTGATCTGTATAAATAGTCTCCTTTGTGCACTCTTTTCTAACTTTTGCAACTTTATCAACACTAATACAAGATTTCTGGATTTTGGTAAGTTTGGTGACGGCTAGGAGCATTCTATTCAACCTTTGTAGCTATTGTTCATCTCTTATCATCCATTTGGTTGTATTTGTGATTGTTCAATACTAAAAACCCATTTTAGCTATTGGATATCATCCTTTATTGATATTTGATTGGTTTTCTTCTCAAAACACCTTCATTAGCACTGATTAAGATCAGTGAGGACCAACAGACATCTTTTACTACTCCCTTGGAAAGTCGGTGAGAACGATCAGAGAGAATGAATGGTAGACAGAAAGGGGTCATTTCTCCTAGCTCTAGTTTATAAAGCAAGTAAGTGGGCACTGTATTTACAAGAAAACTATCATCAATTGTGGCAATTTGTATCTTCTTTTTGATAAAGCATGGCACATAATTTTTATCAGAAAGTTGTTTAAAGTATGATGATTGTTCTTTTGTGAGTATTACCTGCTGTAATTCTTCTAGCTTAGGCGTAGTAAATAATTCCTTAAAAAATCTTGCATTTGTTGGCACATTAGAAAGACTCTAAGAGAAGGTGGAGAGATGCGTACCTGGGTTGGAAGAGGTTTACTCTTACCATTACCTGTAGCTTCATTTGGCCTTAGCATTTCTTTCGCTTTCTGTACTGATTCATCCACTTGGGTTTCTGGATCAGGAAGGGAAGGGGTTGCGTCCAACTTCTTTGCTTCGGGATTTATTGAAATGTTTGCTGGAATGACAAAATCTGGTGGAATCTCTTTGATCATGATTTCTTCTTCATCCTCCTCCTTTATAAGACTAAAGTAGTCCTTGAGAACCTTTATATGTTCTAACATTCGCTCCGTGGTTTCTTCCAGGTCTGACTTAGTGCGTATACAAGGAGATCCCTCTGCATGAGGTGTGTGAGCAAAGTCTGTGCTTTGCGAATTTTGCTCTTTACATTTCATACAAACAAAGAAAAAGTCATGGGAACAAAAGGTAGAGTTTGAAGTAGATGTTTCATTTTCATAATCTTACGTCCCAATATTTTCCTGCCAACTATTTTGTTTAAGCTTAGGTTGGTTTATGTTTTGACAAAAACTATTATTGTTTAGCGAAGATTGTGAAAAAGAACTAAGACGGTTGGTTGGATCAATTGGTGGTTCACCCACTTGCAAGAACGCGGGCGTTCCTTCTAGTATGTAGCAGTCCCGAGAGTAATGGGGACCACTGCAAATTTTTCACCAAACAGACTGAGGCTATCCGTCATTATAACCGAAATATTCCTCCGGATTTGAATCCATCCTTGTAATATTTCTCAGAGAAGGGTAGGAAGAGAGAGGATAAAAATAAAAATTTTAAGAAAAAAGCTAAAATAATTAAAAAAAATCTAATCTAATCTATTGGCTAGGCTGCTAACTTGGACCTTTTTTCAAATCCTCGTTTGTGTCGCTGGCAACGGTGCCAAAAAGCTTGGTGTGTGCTAAGGTGTTCTAAAAATATGGCAATTTATCATACCTATGTAGCAGCTAAAGCTTTTAAATTTATAATACCTGATTTGCTTGACAACTACCATTTCACCATATTACACGAACAAGTATACCTATCGTGGAGCAGCATAGTAGTGGTAAGTTGAATCGGGGTCGATCAGGACACAATGGAAAATGTGAGCTCTGAATACTCACTCCGTTGTTATCATGTAGCCAAATCTATATTTTTAGTTAAAGAAAAGAAAGAAAATAAACAAACTTAAAACAAAAGAAAGTTAATAAGATGGTATTTAAAGAAATGTAAATCGAAGTTAATATTGCTTGGGAGAACTTACCATTGGTTAGGGAGAGCTAAACAGTTACTTATATCCTTGCTTAAGAATGTTTACTGGCAGGAGGTTAGCCACCTTTCGGCCATCTTTCGCTATCTCATCATCCAACCGCTAATCGTCTGCGAGGAGTATGAATGCCGAGGGAAGGTGCTGCCAGTGGACAAATAAAGTGGTGTAATGCCACTTAGTTACGGTGTCCCTAAACCCGGCAAACTTACCGTACTCGATACACCGTCATGAACCAGCAGGGGAACAACCCTGCGTGCCAGATTATTTTATTATAAAAACGATCTTATTAAGGGGCTAAGACCAGTTCCATACACCGCTGTCGCGTAATGTACGTCTGACCAGAGCCAAGTTCACGAGCACGTACCTCTCTGTCCCGTGAAGGGACAAAATATTACCAACCCTCGTTCCCAACCAAATACTTTCAGCCCACAAATGCGTGGTCAGCCGAGTTTGCTTACATAGACATAAGGACCTCGAACGTATCATGTAGCATGGGGCATGATTCACCTTTCGGATCATGCATCGTCCCCCAATCGGGTGTCACGGGTCCGGCCTTTGGGATTTCGACTCCCCAAATGGTTTGTGATATGTGAAGCACGCTTGATTCAGAAAATCAGTAATATACTTTCAATAAAAAGGATTTTTATAAAGTCATTAAACACACCTTAAGCGAGGCTATAAGGCCGTTAACTAACCCGCAAAAGTTTTGTAACTTCCAAAGCAAGTATAAGAGTTTAGCCAATCATGGCTTTAAAGATTTACTTAAGAGAAAAAGAAGATTTCATAGACAAAAGCTTGCTAATTCTTACTTAAGTTAATGTTCTTACAAACTTGATTACAAGACTTAAAAACGACCAAATGACTCAATACTAAGGGGAGAAGAGAAGAATTGAGCAAGGAAGGAGGAGCTCGGCTTTTATAGGCAGAAATCGGACTCGGGCACGGGCCGTGCTTGGGTGGGCACGGGGCGTGCCATGTCAGAGGAATCTTCGATACTGCACACTGTTAGACGGAATGGCCCGTGTGAAGTTGGGCACGGGGCGTGTGATGTCAGAAGGTTTGTCCGCTTGGTAAAAGGCATTTGGCATCCTAAATGGAGCACGGGGTGTGTTGTGTCAGTAAAGAGGCACGGGGCGTGCTGGCCTTGCTAGTCTCGGAACTCTGTATTTTTCTTCTATTTTTTTTACTGTAATCCATTCCTTTTGCGAATTTTGCCTTCTTGAACTGAGAAACTAAGAGGAAAACAAAATAAACTTGTTTTGACGTTAGTAACTCAGATTTGTGCCGATTCATAGAGAATATCTGGTATTAAAATGTATATAAGTTGCTGTTCATCAGTGGTGCTCATGGTGATGTGAGGGATAACTCACAGTATGGCTAGCCGAGAGCTCGATAACCAGATGGTTACCAGACTGTAGGGGCTCCTGGTACTCTTGCTGGGGCTCAACATCATCTTCCTGCTCCTCAGGCTCCTCATCATCTTCATTAAGGTCCATTATCGGTGCAGCAGCGGCTACCTCAAATCCGGCATTAATCTCCTCCTGTGTCAGATGAATAAATGGGTATGTCGAACTGACATACGGACTTCGATGCGCTTCCGAGGCGGTTGTGAAATATCAAGAGTCTGCTCCTCATGCTGTGGAGCGTTTCGGATAGACGCTGATGGTGACACCATGTAACCTGAAGAATCGGGGCTTAAGGGGATGATTGGTCAGCTTGGTCCCGCTTCGGACTTCTTCTTTCCCTTGCTTCCTGAGTGAGAGGATGATGAGCGGCTACGTCCAAATACCATTTTCTTCAAAGTACCTATCCAATTTGAAAGTCAGTACAGAATACAAACTTTCAAATATCCCATGCATGCTTAGGGTACGGTTACCCTAACTCACACTAAGGACGATGTATCCTATTACACCATGCACACACATAGAGGGAGACTTTTGATAAACATTGGTCTTCTAGGATTCCGCAAGTCTTAGTGTACATATGGGTAGAAATGGTCATTTGCAGAGCTGTCTACTACCGACCTTAGACTAATCCTTTATATCCTCCTAACACACTAACTCCCACCTAAGTCGACACTTAGCAAAGGAAAGACTATCGGCTTTCATATGTCTGCTAGGGTTCACTAAGTCTTAGTGAACTTGTGAGTAGGAATGTCAGATTCCAAGGTTGAAACTACCACCAATCTTACACTAAACCTCAATTACTCCCTAGCACACAGATGTGAACCTAAGTCCTAGACTTAGCACCGTGCTTAACCTTAGAGTCCTTACAGGTTCAAGCTTATTGATCACTTGAAGATACAAGAACAAAGCTTTCTCTCTAGACACACACAGACACACACTTAGGGATGGCTCAAAATGACCAACACTATTCTATATAAGAGTTAACCTATTTATAGTGACCAACTTACCACCAGACTAACCAACCAGAAGACCAATTGGTAAGTTGCAGCGGACCGTTAGACTAACCAATTGGTACGATGTCCTTGGTAAGTTGACACTAAGACTCACTATCATGCTCTGATCTAGATACAATACATGAGACACAATGCAGCTTAGGATTATGCTCTAACAAACTCCCCCTTAACGTGTAGTGTATCCATGCTAACTAAACTTCAGTCTTTAATCTTTAGCATCATTACATTCGATCTTCAACTTGAAATTTCTTGTCAGCTATAGAGCTTGCATGACTGGATCAGAACTTGAACCATCTTTTGAACTTCAAAATCCACTTGTGAAAGATACTTCAATCTCCCCCTTTCACCATGCTTGAGTCTTGACACACATAACCTGCAATTTCAGAAGACAGAAACGGGATTTCCTTTTTCTTTTATGAAAATTAATTTAATCTTGGCGCAAAATTTCTCTTCTAGAATCCAAGATATATTTTCTTGAAATTTTATTTCGTATCACATGTCGATGTTGAAAACAAATAAGAAACAAAATTTTTTTGGCTTTTTGAAATTTCTCTTCTAAAATCCAAGATACAATTTTTTTGGACTCTGATTTTTCCAAGTTTATGCTAAAACACACCTAAAATCTTTTTGGACTTTTCAAATATGAAACATAAATGCAATACAGAATCAGACACTATTTTTGTCTTTTGTGAGAAAGATCACAACTTGGGATCATATTGAATATAACACGCTGAACTACACTTCAATTTCAATTACTTTAGCACACAAGTCATGTCGATTGCTGGTATAATTTGTCCATTTTAAAACCATGAAGAAATCATACTCATAACATCTAGATATGTTAAGGTATTGATTAGATTTGCTTTAACTAGTGCACCCCACACTATCAGACATACTCAGATATTTATTTTATATCACACTTTATGATTTCACTTGTGATTTATCACATAGTGATTGAATTCATGATATAGTCAACTGTACGTGTTCCATGCAAAAAGAAATAAGAATGTTAAATAGTCTACCTTAAGGTCGATCTTTTGATATGCAGATAAGGCCTCGGATTTAACAAAATAAGAAAATAAAAACAAGTTGAAATTATATAATTCAACAACAATCAGGTCGGTCTTGTGGATACGCAGAGAAAATCCAATGAATTATACGAAACACCAAAGAAAATAAAGCAGAACCTTAAATGAACAACTATCAGCTCGATCTTGTGGATACGATGAGATAGTCCGATCATTTAAGAAAATAAAGAAATTCAAACAAGTTTAAATCTATGCAAAATGAACATATGTTTACAGAGTGACTTCTCATTTTCTTTTCACATATCTTGTTCAATATCTTGAGATACGCATCAAGATGTTGTCCACTTGGTCAAGCATTAGTATTTAGTGTATATCACATCTGAATACTTTCTGAGTTAATGTCGAGCCTACCAAGCACATCGAACAATGATCTTATGACTTTTTCATCTAGTCTATCCATGAGTCAGACATGTAAGCCAATGTACCATCATTTCCCAATTATGTCGGATCAATTTCTCATTTTTCAATGTTTTTGTATTTTTGTTGATACATGGTCCTGATCGTCATGTGATGTATCGAATACAAGACGAATCACACAAGATTGTTGAGGTCTGAACTCAGGCCGAACCTGGAGTTCGGACATGGCCGAACGTTGGGCCGAACCTGAGGTTCGGACCAGCGTGGTTCAACTTGTATAAATAGGAAGTCTTGTATAAAATTCACAAGTTTCGGAGTCATATCTTCTCTGTGTACTTTGTGGTTATCTCTGTGGTTAATACAAAGCATATTTGTATTTACTCTTCGTGTTTTACTCGTTTACTTTGATTTCATTACGACTAAGTAGAAGATCCACACACTCAGGCAATTTCAAGTGGTATCAGAGCATTTGGTTTGCTCTACTGGTCGAAAATCATTGTTTTTCGGAGTTTTGAGTTCAAATTCATGTTTTTGCGAAAATGTCAATCATTTTTTAGTTCGTTTGATTGTTTCGAGTGTATTTGACGTCAAAATATCATTCCTAATTCGTTTCTATCGAGTTTATCTGAATTCCTGTCGAAAATTCCAGTCCAAACATTGAAAATCGAGAAAATGGTGTCGAGTGAGGTCGAGCTCGTTTGAGGTACGGACACGTTCGGTGTAACCGCTCCGAACTCGAGGTTCGGACGACTTTCGGTGAGTATATCGTTCGGTGAGGGTTCGGAGGTAGTTCGGTCCTCGTTCGGACAAACTTCAGTCTGTGCTCGGTGCTCGTTCGGACTGGTTTTTGTTTGTTCGTCCGAAGGTCAAGTTCGGAGGGAGTTCGGTGCTTTTAAGTTTGGGCGAAGTTCGGAGATAGTTCGGTGAGAGGTTCGGTGAACAGTGTTAAGATTTTGAGTAGTTTACGAAAACTGACGTAACTTGAAAACCGTAAAGAGTTACGGGAGCTAATACCAGCCAAAACGACCGTCTCGGAAAGATCTACTTCTTAGACCTTCGTTTTTGGGTTTGAAATTTTAATATACAAGTTTTCGAACAAGATGAGTGATTTTCAAGCGTTCGCAGCTATTCAAAACTCGGTTCAAGCTACGATGCAAACGATAATGAACTGTGATAATGAAATCGGAACAAGTCAGAAAGTTCCCAAATTGCTATAATTGAAAGATTATCATAGTTGGGTTAAACGGTTTGAAGCGTATATCGATACATATGACATTGATATGTGGTTATCTTTCACTGAGCAATATGTTTACCCTAAAGATAAAACTGGTGAACCTATTCTTCAAAGAAAAATGTCATCTAAACAAAAGAAAGCTTATCAAGCTGAGAAAAAGGTGTATGGTACTTTAACGATGGCATTGCCTAAAGAGTAACTTCATCAATTTGCTGGTAACTACACATCAAAAAGTCTATGGGATGCTTTGGAAAAACGATGTGAAGGAAATGACCAATACAAGAAAAGTCGACAAAAGGTTTTAAAGAAAGAGTTTGATAGTTTTAAGCATTATCAAAATGAAATGATTCCCAATCTAATTTCAAGATTCGCTCATCTGATGAGTAAAATGCGTTTAGTGAATCTTACTAAAGAAGAAGCTGATATGAAAGAAAAGATCTTGGAAGCTTTGCCTGAAAAATGGGAGAATTATGTGATGATGATTACTCACGACAAGGATTTTTCAGGATTGTCTTTCAATGATTTGGTTCAAAGAATCAGGCTAGAGATATGGAGTTAATGGTGAACAAATATCTTCCTACGCAAAAATTCAGAATCCTGCTATATATCATGGTGAAAATGATTCTACATTGAATGCTGGAAAGTCTAATATTCTTAATTCTGCACCCCCTACAGCATTTTTGGCAGGTAAATCTGAAATTCCAAGTTATTCATCTGCTGGTTGTACTGTGTCAATTCCAAGTTCTTCGACTCAAAGTGCATTGTCTGTTCAAACTGTCGATGATTATAATGCGTTGATGTCTGCATTAGTATCTTCATACTTTGGTGTTATCACTGGTGCTGTGAGTAATGCTGAGTTAGCAAATAAAGATTACGATCAGATTGATTATGATCACTTAGAGGAAATGGAGTTAAATTGGCAGTATGCTATGTTGGTTTGGAGAACAAAGAAATTTTTCAATAGAACTGGTAAGAAGAGACTGAATCAGGAAGGGAAGATTGGTTTGGATAAGTTAAAGGTGA
This sequence comes from Deinandra increscens subsp. villosa, assembly GCA_039602395.1. Taxonomy (NCBI): domain Eukaryota; kingdom Viridiplantae; phylum Streptophyta; class Magnoliopsida; order Asterales; family Asteraceae; genus Deinandra; species Deinandra increscens. Next base: position 88,394,201 of record JBCNJP010000007.1, on the reverse strand, counting down.
AATGTTATAAGTGTTCCGTTTATGGTCATTTTACTCGAGAATGTCCAAGTTCTGCGGAAAGTAAATTGAAGACTGGTCAACATGCACATTTAGTTTTTCATCCATCAAATGAAGCTGAAAAGGTTGAGAAGAAATCTGTTACTTTTTCTCATAATTGGACCAATACATTTGTGCATTCAAATGAATTTGCATGGAATGCTGATTCAGAAGTTAAAAAGGATCAGGTTCTAATTACTGTTGCTCAGACTGTTCGTCATGCTGATGATGACAGCTTTTTGACAAATTTTGATTCATATTTGAGTGCATCCTTGGTTCAAGATGATTTGCCTAAAGTTTCTGATAGTTCACAAATTGATACTTTTGAATGTCTTAAATGTAAAAAATTGCTTCAGCAGGTTGCGGGTTTTGAACAAAGATGTCAAATATCAACTGAAGAGATTGTGGTGCTCAATAAAGAGTTAGAATATTTTCAAAAGAAGTATTATGAGTTGGTTCATGTTCATGAAGATATTTTGAAAGAAAAGTCTCAATTGGCTGAAGAATGTGAAAAAGCTAAAGCTGAAGCTTTAGATGCAGCTCAAGATTTTGAGAATTTGTTTGAGAAGAGTTATCCAGTTCAGCAAAAGTATGAGGAAGCTATTGCTCTTATTGCTACAACTGCTGTTACTATTGAAAAGCTTCAAAATAATATTTCTATGCTTCAAGATGGGAATGTTCAGATTTACAGAGCAACAGAGGAAAATGTGCTTGAGGAATTATATGCTGAATGTGAGATTCGAAAGTTACAAACTTATGAATATGATGATCTCAATGCAAAATTCATCAAGTCACAAAAAGAGGTGTTTGAGGGACAACAGAAGATTAATGATTTGAAATTGAAGATTTTGGAGTTAAAAAGGCAAGTGAAGAATTGCAATTTGTCTCCGACATTGCTAAACTTCTTATACAAGCAGGATCAGAGTTCGGAGAGTTCTAAGATGGATGATATTCACTTGGTTCCTCAACCAGTGGATTTGATTGAAGTTACTTCTGCTCATATTGATCCAAAAGCTGAATTAAATGATTATTCAAAATTTGTTACTCCACCCAAGAAGAACAAGTCCAAATCTAAGAAGAAGGAGAAGCCTTTGGGTGTCGCTCCAAAATTTGTTTCAAAGACTGTTTTGTTGGAAGCTGAAAAAGTTTTTGATAAGGTTGTGTCAAGTTCTTCGTCTGCAACCAACGAAGAAAAAGGGTTAATTGAGAAGAACAAGCTGAAAGATATCAAAGCTATATTCACTAGTGACGCTAAGTCACGAGAAGCTTCAAGTTCTTCTTCCAATTGTTCAAAGAATCAAGGATCTAAACACAAAGGTTTGGGTTACAAAGTGTAGGAAGAACCTGTTAAAGCTAAAAAACCAGTGAAGGCTGAGAAGGTTTCTAAAACAAAGGTTGCAAAGAAATCACCATCTCAGAAAGAATTTTCTTATTCTTCTGGAAGATCGTCATGTTCAAGGAGTCCATCTCCTAGGTATGATTCTTCTAATGGTTTCTTTGATTCTGAGCATTCATCTGGTTTTTCAAAAACAAAACAATTTTCAAATATGTTTAGAGAAAGACTTTGTTATGTATGTCGTCAACCGGGACATCTTGCTGCTGATTGTCCGACGACTGCATATATCCACAAAACTGCTAAATATGTGGATAACAAAGGTCAAATTTTTTATGAACCTTGGTTTCCAACGATTAAATCAACTCGTAAATCGTCTTGGTCTAAACCGAATACGTCGGTTGAATTTGATTCAGGTTCCGATCAAAAATTAAAACTGTTACAAATTTGGAAACCGAAAGTTGTTTTCGAGGCCAACGATGACTTTGTGGAAGACACAGGGCGACCTGACGTTGTTGAATTGGGTCGATCCTAGAGCAACTAATGATTTATTTGGTGTCCAGCAGGTGTTTCAGGAAGACCTTTTGGTGATTGCTGAATTACTGATTGTGAAATATCTGTTCTAATTAAATTGACTTTCAAAATCAAAGTTTGTTTTTCAAAATGCTAAATTGAGAGTATTTGTGTTGGTTGATCAATTTTTCTTAGTTTTTCACTCCGTCTCATTCTGAGGGGGAGTTTGTTTTTGCAAAACGACAAAAATAGTGTGTTGTTTTTTCAAATCGTAAAAATGAAAATCTATAAATAGAGTTGTCATTTTTAGGGGGGGGGGGGAATTTGAAAAAGACAAAAACATTGAAAAATGCGAAAAGCCAAAAACATTGAAAAATGAGAAATGTATCCGACATGTTTGGGAAATGATGGTACATTGGCTGATAATGTCTGACTCATGGATAAAGTAAGTGAAAAAGCCATAAGATCATTTGATCGTTGTGCAAGGTAGGCTCGGCAAATTAGAAAGTATACAAATGTGATATACACTAAATCTAATGCTTGACTTAGTGGACAACATCTTGATGCATATCTCATGATATATCAAGAAAAAGATATGTGAAAAATAAAATGAGAAGTCATTGTGTATACATGTGTTCATTTTGCAAAGATTTAAATTTGTTTGATTTTCTTTATTTTGTCAAACGATCGGACTTTCTCTGCGTATCGAAAGATCGACATGATCGTTGTTCGTTTGACGTTCTGCTTTATTTTCTTTGGTGTTTCGTATAACTCATCGGACTTTCTTTGCGTGTACGGGAGTACCGACCTGATTGTTGTTGAGTTATACAACTTCAACTTGTTTTATTTTCTTTTTTTGTTAAATCCGAGGCCTTATCTGCGTATCGAAAGATCGACCTTAAGGTAGACGATTTAACGTTCTTATTTCTTTTTGCATGGAACACAGTTGAATATATCATGGTTACAATCATTATGTGATTAAAATCACATATGAAATCACAAAATGTGATAAGCAAAAGCATATCTGAGTATGTTTGATAGTGTGGGTACACTGGTCAATACAAATTTAATCAATACCTTAACATATCCAGATGTTATGAGTATGATTCTGCAAGAGTTTAAAGTAGGACAAATTATATCTGCAATCGACATGGCTTATGTGCTTCAATAATTGAAATTGAAATGTAGTTCAGCATGTTATGACCAATATGATCCCAAATTGTGATCTTTCTCACAAAAGACAAAAATAGTGTCTGATTCTGTAATGCTTTAACTTTTCTTATCAGAAAATACCAAAAAGATTTTAGGTGTGTTTTGATATTAAATTTCTAAAAGCCAAAAAGGTTTTGTTTCTTATTTGTTTTCGATTGATCAACACGAAATACAAAATCAATTTCCAAAATCAAAAAATCTTGGAGTCTCGAAGAGACATTTTGCACCAAGATTATTTATGTTGGCAGGTTTCTAAGTGGGAAGAGAAAATCACAACTTTAAGTCTTCTGAAGATTGTTGATAAAGAGATTATACACGATGCAATATCAAGTATTCAAGATTGAACTCATCGTCAAGATCGAGAAAGAGTTTGATTGAAGATACAAGATACAAGTTTAAAGGAGGAGATGATACTGCACATGCCGAGGGGGAGTTTGTTGATACATGGTCCTGATCGTCATGTGAAGTATCGAATACAAGACGAATCACACAAGATTGCTGAGGTCCGAACTCAGGCCGAACCTGGAGTTCGGACATGGCCGAATATTGGGCCGAACCTGAGGTTCGGACCAGCGTGGTTCAACTTGCATAAATAGGATGTCTTGTATAGAATTCAAAAGTTTCGGAGTCATATCTTCTCTGTGTACTTTGATTTCATTACGACTAAGTAGAAGATCCACACGCTCAGGCAATTTCAATTTTTCTCTTTTTCTCCCCCTTAAAATGAAAACTCTATTTTTGGATTTTTCATTTTAACAAAACATAAGGACACTATTTTTGGTATTTTAATTTTCTCCCCCTAAACTTACAAACAAAATGCATTAAAGAAAGAAAATTGACCTTTTGACATGGATACCTTTCAGTTTTATCTTTCAGAAAATTTCAAGTTTTGGAATTTGATAGCATTTATAATTTAAGTTAGATCAGCAGAATACTCCTCCATCAGCAACTTTTTAATCACCGATAGTTCTTCTAGAAGTACCTACACACTGGTCAGACACATTAGTTTATAAATGACCAAAAGCGAATCGCTTCTGGTCGACCAGTGTCCTGATTACCTATTGAAACCACTTTAGATTTCCATTGTTATTGTGTTGGTAAAGCGATATTTGATGAACCAGTCACAGTTGATTGTGACGAACATCCTTCATTTTGAAATTTCGGAACAAATCGTCCTTGTCTTTTGAAAAGTTGAGGATGAAATTCGTCAAGTACTATGCCATATTCATCAACAATATTTGGTTTGGCAGCTTTACCAACATAAGGAACCTTTCCCTTTCTTTGAGTAGAAGCAGCAGCAACCGAACAATCTTGTGCCAAATGTCCCTTGCGGCGAAATTTAACACAACCGTCTGTTTATATTTTGCCTCTTGGGAACCTGCATAGCTTCACAAAAATGAGGATCTGCAAAATGATCATAAAAAGAATCATATACCTGATATCGATGATCATGAACCCATTTTGATGTCGGGCGTTTTGGAGTAGAATTAGATCCTCCAGAAGAAATTTTAACAGATTTCTTCTGTAAGTACGTGAAACGATCTTACTACTGCGTGTATCAATCAATGTAGTGAACGAGAATGTAAATAAGAGAAATCTTATTAAATCACTTGAAGATTACAAAGAAGTCTCTCTGGTTTCTCTCTCTAGAATACACACACAGAAATGACTCAAATGACAGAAGTGTTACAATCTCATTCTAACACAACCTATTTATAGGTAACACATTCTGGTAAGCGTACCATCCAACGTACCATTGGTACGGTGAACCAGTTTGGTACGCTGCCCCCTAAGACTCACATAATAACCTGCTCACTTAGATACAATACACGAGACACATCATAGCATATGTATATGCTCTAACAAACTCCCCCTTAACGTGTCGTGTATCTATTCTAACTAAAACTCTAGTCTTTAATCTTCAGCATCGCTGCATCCGATCTTCAACTTGAAATCTTGTCAGAAATAGAGCTTGCATGGCTGGATCAGTCTTGAACAATGTTTGAACTTCAAGATCCATTTGTGAAAATTACTTCAAACTCCCATTTTCACCATGCTTGAGTCTTGACACACATAACCTGCAATTTCAGAAGACAGAAATGCAGCTTCCTTTTTCTTTTGAAAATTAATTTAATCATGGCGCAAAACTTCTCTTCGAGAATCCAAGATATAGATTTGAAAATTTGATTTCGTATCACATGTCGATTGGTCGAAAATAAAGAAGAAACAAAATATTTATGATTGTTTGAACTTTACATCAAAACATACTGAAAATCTTTTTGATTTTTCTAAATTTATGCTAAAACACACCTAAAATCTTTTTGAAATTTTTCAGATATGAAACATAAATGCAATACAGAATCAGACAGTATTTTTGTCTTTTGCGAGAAAGATCACAACTTGGGATCATATTGAACATAACACGCTGAACTACACTTTAATTTCAATTACCTTAGTACATAAGTCATGTCGATTACTGGTATAATTTGTCCATCTTGACTCAGGCACAATCATACTCATAACATCGGGATATGTTATTGTATTGATTAAGTTTACTTTGACCAGTGTACCACACACTATCAGACATACTCAGATATGCTTCTTATATCACACTTTGTGACTTCACTTGTGATTTAACACATAGTGACTGTATTCATGATATCGTCAACTGTGTTCCATGCAAAAGTAAATAAGAATGTTAAATCGTCTACCTTAAGGTCGATCTTTCGATACGCAGATAAGGCCCCAGATTTAACAAAATAAGAAAAATAAAACAAGTTGAAATTGTATAACCCAACAACAATCAGGTCGGTACTCCCATACACACAGAGAAAGTCCGATGAGTTATAGGAAACACCAAAGAAAATAAAGCAGAACGTCAAACGAACAACAATCAGGTCGATCTTTCAATACGCTGAGAAAGTCCGGTCGTTTGACAAAATAAAGAAAATCAAACAAGTTTAAATCTTATCAAAATGAACACATGTTTACACAGTGACTCCACATTTTTCTTTTTCACATATTTTTTCAATATCTTGAGATACGCTTCAAGATGCTGTCCACTTGGTCAAGCATTAGTATTTAATGAATATCACACCTAAATACTTTCTGATTTAATTTCGAGCCTACCAAGCACATCAAACAATGATCTTATGGTTTTTTCATCTAATTTATCCATGAGCCAGACACGTAAGCCAATGTACCATCATTTCCCAATTATGTCGGATACAATTTCTCATTTTTTTAATGATTTTGTATTTTTCTGTTTTTCAATGTTTTTATACTTTTCTGTTTTTCTCCCCCTTAAAATGAAAACTCTATTTTTGGATTTTTCATTTTAACAAAACACAAAGACACTATTTTTTATATTTTCAATTTTCTCCCCCTAAACTACAAACAAAATGCATTAAAGAAAGAAAATTGACCTAACGACATGGATACCTTTCAATTTTAGCTTTCAAAAGAATTTCAGATTTTGAAATTTGATATGTCTTGTAATTTAACTTAAATCGGCATAATACTCCTCCATCAGCAATACTTCAATCACCGATAGGTCTTCTAGAAGTACCTGCTTACCCTTCATCGCTTCTGGTCGACCAGTGTTTAGATTACCCTTCAAAACCACTTTAGGTTTCCAGTTTTATTGTTTTGGTAAATTAGCATTTGATGAACCAGTTACAATTGATTGTGACGAACAACCTATGTAAGGAACATTTTGAAACTTAGGAAGAAATCTCCCTTGATTTTTGAAAAATGTAGGTTCTGGATATTCATCAAATACTCCACAATATTCGTCAATGAATCTTGATTTGGCAGTTTTACCAACATATGGAACCTTTCCTCTTCTTGATGTAGAAGCAGCAGAAATCGGACAATCTTGTGCCATATGCCCTTTTTGGCGACAATTGTAACACAAGCGATTGTTGATATTTCGGCGTTTTGGAATCTGCAAAGCTTCACAAAAATTAGCATCTCCAAAATGATCATAAAAATTATCAAATACCTGAAACCGATGATCATGAACCCATTTGGATGTTGGGCTCTTTGGAGTAAAAGTTGATCCTCCAAAAGAATATTTAGCAGCTTGTTGCTTCTTGTTCTTTAGATCAACATTCTTCACAAACACTTCAGCTATCTTCTGAGAATCCACACAATGAATTAGAAACTCCTTATCAGAGAATATTTGTTACGGATCTTTGAGTTTGTAAAACCTCTACGGTTGAACTTTTTCAGCTTTGAAAACATCTTTCTAAACCTGCTTCAAATGAACTTTCTTCAAGTTTTGTTGTTGTTGTTGAACCTTAGAAGCATCAACTTGAACCTGTTTCTGTTGGAACCCCAAACCTTTATGTTTGCCATAAACCTTATCTCCTGAACCAGATGGTTTATGCCCATTCTTTGCAAGATGAGATAACTCTGCTTTGATCTTGTTGATATCTTTTGGAGCATCAACAATTGTTTCATCAATGTCAGTTGTTAAACTAGCAGATTTCTCTTTTCCATCAAATGAAAAACCAGATACATCCTTTTAAATTTTAGAAGTTTCAGCAAAAGCAATTTTGGAAACAACAAACTTAGAATAATCACTAGTCTCGACCTTTTCATTCAAATCATTAACCCCTTCTTTGAGACTACCCGGTGGTGACACTGTTTTGTTGAACATTTTCTCAAAATTCTCATCCTTAGCTAAGAAGCTTGTAAAATATTGGGAATTCGTAACATTGTTCAAAAGACGTTTTGAATCAATGACTTCAATCTTTAGATGAGAAATTCGTTGATGAGCTTCAGCCAACTCTTTTTCCATAGCTATCAACCTTTTAGCCACTTTATGAGTTTCATATTTCTGCAACCTCATATTATCAAGCTCAGCAAACAATTCCTTCTTTAACTTGTCTTCATTTCTCTTTTGAATATCCAAATTTGCATTTTGCACTTTGTTCACACTTACTAACTCCCTTTTCTCATCAAGTAACTTTTCCATATCAATCTGATAGGATTGAATCTTAGCAGCTTGTTCATCAGAAAGTTTAGTAAGAGTATCAAGTCTGGACGTTGATTTATCAAAAAGATTTTGAAAATCATTTGTGGTATCCTCAGCATCATCCTTCAATTTCTTTACCTCTTTGAGTAATTCAGCATTTTCTTCAGATAATTTTGTAATTTTCTGTTCAAACTCCTTTTCAAGACCTTGAAATTTCAACTCTTTTTCAACTACCTCTACCTAAAAATCTGCAAACTTCTCCTTTTGAGATACTAACTCTTGAATAATACTTTCCAACTTTTTCTTCTCATCACCCAAATCTTCAATCTTTTGTTTATTCTCATCAACCAGTAACTCATTTTCTTTTATCAATCCTTGAATCTTCTTGTCTTTCTGAAAACAAAACTCACAAACAGATTCATAGCCACTATTTCTAGAACCACTTATTTCAGATTCAGAATCAGTTACTTCTACTTCGTCATCACTATGTACAATTTGAGCAACCAACGCAAATTCGACAAAATACGCAGACTCATCAGGAAAATCGGCAGACCAATCATAACCTTCATTCAATGTTTATGCTTTTGACTCAGAAGTAATAGCAGTAAAAGCAATTTGAGGATTAGAAGTTCGTCCCCAATCATATTGTTTATCAGGTTGAGAAACCAAAGCTGTTAAAGACTTTGATGAAGAAGAATTTGACTTTGAACATTCACGAGCAAAATGTCCAAAATTAGAACATTTGAAACATTTTACCTTTGATTTATCTACTCTAACCTTGCCATCCGGATTTAAACTTTGGAATCTGCTTTTCTTCCTGAATCATTTAACTCTTTGGGCTAACATCGTAAGTTGCCAATTAATATCCATTTGTTCAAGATTATCCGGATCGATTTGATCAAAATCTTCTTCAATCAGATTAGATGTTGTCAAACCACCATTCAGCAATCCATAATATGAAGATAATAAAGCAGGAATTAATGCCAAATGTTCATCAGGTGTTTTTGCAGAAAATGAAGTCTGGCTAGAATGATTTGGAACAGTGAAATTACACCCTCTTGATGAATTTTCAGAATTTTCTGATCCATGACTAGCAACAAATGCTTTGGAGGTGGATTTGATGAATCAAAACCAAATGAGTTAGACTTTGCATTAATACTTGCAGAATTTTGACCATGATATAATTCAGGATTTTGTAATTGAGCAGTGGACTTATTTGAAGTCATCATTTCCATCTCTCTAGCATGAAGCTTTCCGGTTAGATCATGAAATGATAATTCTGAATACTTTTTGTCATGAGTCAGTAACAACACATAATTCTCCCATTTTGATGGTAAGGCTTCCATCAATTTCTCTTTCAATTCCTCCTCAGTCTTCTCAATATTTACCACCTTCATTTCAATAATTAGATGAGACAATCTATATACAAGAGCATAAATGTCTTCCTTATCATAGTGTTGAAAATTTTCAAATTCTTTATTCAGCACTTTCCTTCGACTCTTCTTGTATTGGTCATTGCCTTCATATCAGGCAGATAATGCATCCCATAATTGTTTTGATTTCTTGCATGTACTAAACTGATGTAGTAACTCATTCGGTAAAGCCATTGTAAGATATCCAATCGCTTTCTATTCAAGCTCATAGAGTTTTCTCTCAGCATTGTCAAATGTATGAACTTCTTTTAAATCTCCCGCATCAGTTGGATGTGTATAAAGCTTCTTAATCGGAATCCACAAATCGATATCATTCGTGCTTATGTAATCAGAAAATCGTTGCTTCCAATTTTGATAATCTTACAACTTCAACAACTTGGGAAATTTCTGACTTGTTCTGATTTCATTATCAAATTTCAGCATGGTTTGCATTGCATTTTGCATAGCGGCAAAAGCTTGAAAATCTGACATTTGTGTTAAACTTTCGGTATGGAAAACTTCGGATGCAAAAACGGAGGTCTTAGAAGCGGATTTTGGGTACCAAAATGGAGGGTACTGGACGTTAGGCGAGTAAAAGTGTAAATCTCGTCGAGACGATCGTTTTGGCTGGTATTAGCTCCTGTAACCCTTAACGTTCTCAAGTTACGTCAGCTTTCGTGAACACCATTTTTTTGTCAACGTACCAAAACCACCCTCAGCGTACCAATCTGTTGACAAACATACCAAAAACTTTGACCGGACCAAACTCTTCAGCGTACCAACTCAGTAGCGTACAAGTAAACTCAGCATACCAGAATTGTCAGCGTACCACCTTGGTACGGCGTAACTGCATGCGTACCAACAAGTAACCGCCGCGTACCACCAATGAAGATTGTCTTCCGTACCAGCAACTAGCGTACAAAAACTTATGAAGATTGCCTTGCATACCAGCAGCGTACCAATTACTGGATGAAAATTGCCTTGCGTACCAAACGGCATACCAATGTGTTCATCCGGCATACCACGACATTTTCGACTGATTTTTCAGAATTTGACTGTTTTGAGCTGGAATTAGTAACAGTAAGTTGCGAAAACACAATAGGAACGTTTAGAAATCAAGTTTAGCACCAGAAACACTCGGAATTTTGAAAATTTGATGAAAACGAGGAGAACCTCACTTTCTCTCACTAGAATCTCAAAAATTGATAAAAAACACAATAGTAGAGCAACCTGGATTGCTCTGATACCACTTGTAAGTACGTGAAACGGTCTTACTACTGCGTGTATCAATCAATGTAGTGAACGAGAATGTAAATAAGAGAAATCTTATTGAATCACTTGAGGATTAGAAAGAAGTCTCTCTGGTTTCTCTCTCTAGAACACACACACAGAAATGACTCAAATGACATAAGTGTTACAATCTCATTCTAACACAACCTATTTATAGGTAACACATTCTGGTAAGCGTACCATCCAACGTACCATTGGTATGGGTGTACCATTGGTACGGCGGACCAGTTTTGTACGCTGCCCCCTAAGACTCACACAATAACTTGCTCACTTAGATACAATACACGAGACACATCATAACATTGGTATATGCTCTAACATCTTCTTCTTGTTCTTTGGATCACCATTCTTCACAAAAACTTCAGTAATTTTATGAGAATCAACCCAATAAAGTGGAAACTCCTTGTCATAAAATATTTGTTCCGAACCCTTAAGCTTATAAAATCTCTCGTGTTGAATTTTTTCAGCTTTAAACACATATTTCTTCACTTGCTTCAAATTAATCTTCATTAAATTTTATGGCTTTTGAGTTTTAACACCTCCATCTATAACAATCTTCTGCTTAAAACTCAAACCTGCATGTTTACCAGAAATCTTTTCTTCAGACTTAGATGATTTATGCCCGTTCTTTGCCAAACGAGAAAATTCGACTTTCACTTTACCAACATCCTTTTGTTGATAGAAGATAGTCTCATCAATGTATGTATGAGAAATAATCTTCTTTACAGGAACAACTGTTTTCTCTTCTTCAGTAGACGAAGAACCAGACACAAACTTTGAAACAATAGGAATTTCAAATTTCTTCTCAGCTTTTTTTCCATTCTTCTTCTTCTTTTTCTTCAACGTATCTTCTTCAGACTTCAATGCAGAAAACTTAGAGTAATCACCTTCTTCAACTGTTTCTTTGACAACATTTACAGTTTCTTTGATATTTGCAGGAGGTGGAACTGTCTTATCAAACATTCTCTCAAAGTTCTCATCCGTAGCCAAGAAACTGGTGAACGATTGAGAATTTGTGACATTATTCAACTTAGGATCTACATCAATCACTCGAATATTCAGATCAAAAATTTTACAAGAACAACTGTTTTCTCTTCTTCAGCAGACGAAGAACAAGACACAAACTTTGAAACAATAGGAATTTCAAATTTCTTCTCAGCTTTTTTTCCATTCTTCTTCTTTTTCTTCAACGCATCTTCTTCAAACTTTGATGCAGAAAACTTAGAGTAATCACATTCTTTAATTGTTTCTTTTACAACATTGACAGCTTCTTTGATATTTGAAGGAGATGGAACTGTCTTATTAAACATTTTCTCAAAGTTCTTATCCTTAGCCAAGAAACTGGTGAACGATTGAGAATTTGTGACATTATTCAACTTACGATCTACATCAATCACTCGAATATTCAGATCAGAAATTTTATAGGAACAACTGTTTTCTCTTCTTTAGTAGACGAAGAACCAGACACAAACTTTGAAACAATAGAAATTTCAAATTTCTTCTCAGCTTTTTTTCCATTCTTCTTCTTTTTCTTCAACGCATCTTCTTCAGACTTTGATGCAGAAAACTTAGAGTAATCACATTCTTCAATTGTTTCTTTGACAACATTGACAACTTCTTTGATATTTGGAGGAGGTAGAACTGTCTTATCAAACATTTTCTAAAAGTTCTCATCCTTAGCCAAGAAACTGGTGAACGATTCAGAATTTGTGACATTATTCAAATTACGATCTACATCAATCACTCGAATATTCAAATCAGAAATTTTACAGGAACAACTGTTTTCTCTTCTTCAGTAGATGAAGAACAAGACACAAACTTCGAAACAATAGGAATTTCAAATTTCTTCTCAGCTTTTTTTCCATTCTTCTTCTTTTTCTTCAACGCATCTTCTTCAGACTTTGATGCCGAAAACTTAGAGTAATCACATTCTTCAATTGTTTCTTTGACAACATTGACAGCTTCTTTGATATTTGAAGGAGGTGGAACTGTCTTATTAAACATTTTCTCAAAGTTCTCATCCTTAGCCAAGAAACTGGTGAACGATTGAGAATTTGTGACATTATTCAACTTACGATCTACATCAATCACTTGAATATTCAGATAAGAAATTTTATAGGAACAACTGTTTTCTCTTCTTTAGTAGACGAAGAACCAGACATAAACTTTGAAACAATAGGAATTTCAAATTTCTTCTCAGCTTTTTTTTCCATTCTTCTTCTTTTTCTTCAACGCGTCTTCTTCAGACTTTGATGCAGAATACTTAGAGTAATCACATTCTTCAATTGTTTCTTTGACAACATTGACAGCTTCTTTGATATTTGAAGGAGGTGGAACTGTCTTATCAAACATTTTCTCAAAGTTCTCATCCTTAGCCAAGAAACTGGTGAACGATTGAGAATTTGTGACATTATTCAAATTACGATATACATCAATCACTCGAATATTCAAATCAAAAATTTTACAGGAACAGCTGTTTTCTCTTCTTCATTAGACGAAGAACCAGAACAAACTTTGAAACAATGGGAATTTCAAATTTCTTCTCAACTTTTTTTTCCATTCTTCTTCTTTTTCTTCAACGCATCTTCTTCAGACTTTGATGTAGAAAACTTAGAGTAATAACATTCTTCAATTGTTTCTTTGATAACATTGACAGCTTCTTTTATATTTGGAGGAGGTGGAACTGTCTTATCAAAGATTTTCTCAAAGTTCTCATCCTTAGCCAAGAAACTGGTGAACGATTGAGAATTTATGACATTATTCAACTTACAATCTACATCAATCACTCGAATCTTCAGATCAGAAATTTTCTATTGTGCTTCAGCTAACTCTTTTTTCTATTGCAATCAACTTCCTGGAAACACGTGTAAAACTGAGATACGATCTTACTACTGCATGCTTTGATCAATGTAATGAACACGAGATATAAATAAGAGAATTCTTATTGAATCACTTGAAGATACAAAGAAGTTCTCTCTGGTTTCTCTCTCTAGAAAACACACACAAAAAGTGTAGAATGAATCAGAGTGTTACAAACTCATTCTAACACAACCTATTTATAGTTAGTCACATACTAGCCTACGTACCAACTGGCGTACAATTTGGTACGTGCGTACCAAATGGTCCGGCGTACCAGATGGTATGTCACCTAGAATGTTGCCACTACAACACACATACTCGCTCTAATCTAGATACAATACACGGGACACACCATAACATAGGTATATGCTCTAACAAACTCCCCCTTAACGTGTAGTGTATCTATATTCTAACGAAGCTTCAGTCTTCAATCTTTAACATTGCTGCATCCGATCTTCAACTTGAAATCTTGTCAAAAATAGAGCTTGCATGGCTGGATCACTCTTTATTCATCTTTGAACTTCAAGATCCACTTGTGAAAGATACTTCAAACTTCCCCTTTCAACATGATTGAGTCTTGACACACATAACCTTCAATTTCATAAGACGGAAACGCGGTTTCCTTTTTCTTTTGAAAATTTAAATTTAATCTTGGCGCAAAACTTCTCTTCGAGAATTCAAGATATAGTTTTGAAATTTGATTTTGTATCACATGTCGATTGGTCGAAACCAAATAAGAAATAAAATCTTTTTGGCTTTTTGAGAATTTATATCAAAACACACCTAAAATCTTTTTGTAATTTTCAGATATGAAACATAAAATGCAATACAGAATCAGACATTATTTTTGTCTTTTGCGAGAAAGATCACAACTTGGGATCATATTGAACATGACATGCTGAAGTACACTTCAATTTCAATTATTTCAACACACAAGTCATGTCGATTACTGGTATAATTTGTCCATCTTAAACTCAGGCACAATCATACTCATAACATCTGAATATGTTATTAGTATTGATTAGATTTGCTTTGACCAGTGTACCCCACACTATCAGATATACTCAAATATGTATTTTCTTTTATATCACTCTTTGTGATTTCATTTGTGATTTAATCACATAACGATTGTACTCATGATTTAGTCAACTGTGTTCCATGCAAAAAGAAATAAGAACGTTAAATCGTCTACCTTAAGGTCGATCTTTTGATACGCAGATAAGGCCTCGGATTTAACAAAATAAGAAAATAAAAACAAGTTGAAATTGTATAACCCAACAACAATCAGGTCAGTACTCCCGTACATGCAGAGAAAGTCCGATGAGTTATACGAAACACCAAAGAAAATAAAGCAGAATGTCAAACGAACAACAATCAGGTCGATCTTTCGATACGCAGAGAAAGTCCGATCGTTTGACAAAATAAAGAAAATCAAACAAGTTTAAATCTTTGCAAAATGAACACATGTATACACCGTGACTTCTCATTTTCTTTTTCACATATCTTTTCTTGATATATCATGAGATATGCATCAAGATGTTGTCCACTTGGTCAAGCATTAGTATTTAATGTGTTTATCACATCTAAATACTTTTTGATTTAATGCCAAGCCTACCAAGCACATCGAACAATGATCTTATGGCTTTTTTATCTAGTTTATCCACAAGTCACACACGTAAGCCAATGTACCATCATTTCCTAATCATGTTGGATACAATTTCTCATTTTTTAATGTTTTTGTATTTTTCTGTTTTTCAATGTTTTTGTATTTTTCTATTCTCTCCCCCTTAAAATGAAAACTCTATTTTTAAATTTTTTATTTTAGCACAAACACAAAGACACTATTTTTGGTTTTCAATTTTCTTCCCTAAACTACAGACTCAATGTAAAAGAAAGAAAATTGACCTTTCGACATGGATACCTTTCTAGTTTAGCGTTCTAGAAAAATGTCAGTTTTGAAATTTGATTTTTCTTGTACTTTAAATCAAATCAGCAGAATACTCCTCCATCAGCAACTTTTCAATCACCGATAGGTCTTCTAGAAGTACCTGCACACTGGTCAAACACGTCAGTTTATAAATGACCTGAAGCGAATCGCTTCTGGTCGACCAGTGTCTTGATTTCCTTTCGAAACCACCTGAGGTTTCCAGTTTTGTTCTTTTGGTAAATCAGTATTTGATGAACCAGTCACAGTTGATTGTGACGAACAACCTACATATGGAACATTTTAAAAACGAGGAATAAATCTTCCTTGAGTTTTGAAAAATGTAGGTTGTGAATATTCATCAAATACTCTACCATATTCATCAACGAATCGTTGTTTGGCAGTTTTACCAACATTTGGAACCTTTCTTCTTCTTGATGTAGAAGCAGCAGAAACCGAATAGTCTTGTGCCATATGCCCCTTTTGTCAGCAATTGTAACACAAGCGATTGTTTACATTTTTCCTCTTTGGTACCTGCAAAGCTTCACAAACATATTCATCTCCAAAATGATCATAAAAATTATCGAATACCTGGAATCGATGATCATGAATCCATTTTGATGTCGGGCTCTTTGGAGTAGAATTTGAACCTCCAGAAGAATTTAGCACCTTGTTTCTTCTTGGTCTTTGAATCAACATTCTTCACAAAAACGTCAGATATCTTCTGAGCATCCACACAATGTAGCGGGAATTCGTTGTTAGAAAATATTTGTTCCGAACCTTTGAGTTTATAAAATCGCTCCGGTTGAACTTTGTCAGCTTTGAACACATCTTTCTTTACTTGCTTTAATTTGACTTTCTTCAAACTTTGTAGCTGTTGAACCTTAGAAACATTCACTTTAACCTGTTTCTGTTGGAAACCCACACCTGTATGTTTTCCAGAAACCTTCTCTTCTGAATCAGATGTTTTATGCCCGGTCTTTGCAAGACGAGAGAACTCTGCTTTGATCTTAGTAATATCCTTGGGAGCATCAACAATAGTTTCAACAATATCAGTTTTTGAACTTGCAGATTTCTCTTTGCCATTAGATGAAGAACCAGACACAACCTTTGTAACTTCAGAATTTTCAGCATCCTTGCCTTTGTTCGCTTTCTTTTCTTCAACAGATTTGGACCCAACAAACTCAGAATAATTACCAATCTAAACCTTGTCTTTCAAATCATGAATTCCTTCTTTGAGACTTCCTGGTGGTGACACAGTTTTATTGAACATCTTCTCAAATTTGTCATCTTTGACTAAGAAACTTGTAAAAGATTGTGAATTAGTAACATTGTTCAAAAGACGTTTTGAATCAATGACTTCTACTTTCAGATCAGAAATCTTTTGTTGAGCTTCAGCCAACTCCTTTTCGGTTGCAATCAGCTTCTTTGCCACTTTATGAGTTTCATACTTTTGCAATCTCAACTCATCTAGCCCAGCCAACAATTCCTTCTGCAACTTATCTTCATTTCTTTTCTGAATATCTAAATTTGCATTTTGCAATTTGTTCACTCTAACCAACTCCCTCTTCTCATCAAGTAACTTTTCCATATCAAGTTGATAGGACTGAATCTTAGTAGCTTGGTCATCAGAAAGTTTAGTAGGAGTATCAAGTCTAGACTTTGATTTGTCAAAAAGATTTTGAAAATAATTTGCAGTATCATCAGCTTCATCTTTTCATTTCTTCACTTGTTTGACTAAGTCAGCATTTTCTTCAGACAATGTTATGTACTTTTGTTCATGATCACTTTCAACGCTTTGAAACTTCAATTCTTTTTCAACAACCTTTGCCTGAAAATTTGAGAATTTTTCTTTCTAAAATTCTTGAATTAGATCTTCTAACTTTTGTTGCTCATTTGCCAATTCTTCTATCCTTCTTTTATTTTCCTCAATCAACAACCCATTTTCCTTTATCAATCCTTGAATCTTCTTGTCTTTCTGAGAACAAAACTCACAAACAGATTCATAGCCACTATTTCCAGATCCACTTATTTCATATTCCGAATCAGTTACTTCTATTCATCATCACTATGAACAACTTGAGCAATTAGAGCACGAAATGCAGACTCGTCATCAAGTTCATCAGCAGCCGAATCATAATTTACATGCCAGGATTTTGACGCAGAAGTAATAGCAGTTAAAGCAATTGGTTGAGAATCATCAGAAGTTCGTCCCCAGTTATATTGTTTATCAACTTGAGAAACTAAAGCTGTTGGAGGCTTTGATGAAGATACATTTTTTTTTTAACATTCACGAGCAAAATGTCCAAAATTAGAACATTTGAAACAATTTGCCTTTGATTTATCTATTCCAACCTTGCCATCCGGATTTAAACTTTGATAGCCTGTCTTCTATTTGAATCTTTTAACTCTTTGAGCTAACATCGCTAGTTGCCAATTGATATCCATTTGCTCAAGATTATCAGGAGCAATCTGATCAAAATCTTCTTCAATCAGATTAGATGTTGTCAAACCACCATTCAGCAATCCATAATAAGAAGATAATAAAGCAGAAATTAATGTCAAATGTTCATCAGGTGTTTTGCTGAAAATAAAGTCTGACTTGAATGATTTGGAATAGTGAAGTTACATCCTCTTGATGAATTTCCAGAATTTCCTGAACCATGACCAGCAACAAAAGCTGTTTGAGGTGGATTTGATGAATTAACACCAAATGATTTAGACTTCGCATTGATACTTGCAGAATTTTGACCATGTTACAATTCAGGATTTTGTAATTGAGCAGTTGACTTGTTTGATGTCATCATTTCCATTTCCCTAGCATGAAGCTTTCCAGTTAAATCATGAAATGATAACTCAGAATATTCTTTGTCATGGGTAAGCAATAACACATAACTTTCCCACTTTTCCGGTAATGCTTCCATCAATTTCTCCTTCAATTCCTCCTCGGTCTTTTCAATTTTAACCACTTTCATCTCACTAATCAGATGTGAAAACCTTGAAACAAGAGCAGAAATATTTTCTTTTTCAAATTGTTGAAAGTTTTCAAATTCCTTGTTCAACACTTTTCTTCTACTTTTCTTGTATTGGTCATTGCCTTCACATCGAGCAGATAAAGCATCTCACAACTGTTTAGCTTTCTTACAAGTACTTAATTGATGCAACAGCTCAGTAGGTAAAGCCATGGTAAGATAACCATAAACTTTTTGTTCAAGCTCATAACTTTTTCTTTCATCCTTATCAAAATCTTGAATTTCTTTATACTTTCCATCTTCAGTTGGACGTACATACAACGTTCGAGGAATCCACAAATCAATATCATTTGTGTTGATGTATGCAGAAAAACGTTGCTTCCAATTTTGATAATCTTCCAACTTTAAAAGCTTAGGAACTTTCTGACTTGTTCCTATTTCATTATCAAAATTGAGCATAGCTTGTACTGTGCTTTGCATAGCCGCAAACGCTTGAAAATCAGACATTTTTCACTGAAAATGATACTTCAAAACTTCAAACTCAAAAACGAAGGTGTTAGAATTTGATTTTGAAAATCAACTTTGAACGAACAATGTAGAGCTCGTCAAGACGATCGATTTGAGTACTTATGGCCCTCGTAGCGATTTACGATGCAAAAGTTATGACACTTGTAAGAAACTGCCAGCAGACCAGATTTGTATTCAGCGGACCAAATTTTGTACGGCGGACCAGATTTGTACTCAGCTGACCAGATTTGGTACGGCGGACCAAAATGGTACGGCAGACTAGAAAATAACTGCCACGGACCAACTTGAAGATTGCCTAGCGGACCAACGGCGGACCAGCGGCGGACCAAATGTTCTTGAGGCGGACCAGAAACGTACCACGCTGATTTTGATGGATTTTCGCGAATTTTGACAATTTGGACTTGAATTTGATTCAGAAAGGTGCGAAAACTCACTAGGAACACTCAGAAATCATTTTTTTACCTCGAAAACACTCGGAATTGGAAGAATTTGATGAAAAAAAAAACCCACACTTTCTCAATCTAAAAATCCGAAAATTGATTAAAAACACAGCAGTAGAGCAACCAAATGCTCTGATACCACTTGTAAAACCAAGATATGATCTTACTAGTGCATGCTTTGATCAATGTAATGAACGCGAGATGTAAATAAGAGAATTCTTATTGAATCACTTGAAGATACAAAGAAGTTCTCTCTGGTTTCTCTCTCTAGAAAACCCACATAGAAAGTGTAGAATGACTCAGAGTGTTACAAACTCATTCTAACACAACCTATTTATAGTTAGTGACATACTAGCCTACGTACCAACTGGCGTACCATTTGGTACGTGCGTACCAAATGGTCCGGCGTACCAGATGGTATGTCACCTAGAATGTTGCCACTATAACACACAGACTCGCTCTAATCTAGATACAATACACGAGACACATCATAACATAGGTATGTGCTATAACAACACGATTTGTTTCTGATTTCTGCAGTCTTAAATTATCCATCTCATCGAACAATTATTTCTTCAGTTTATCTTTATTCCTTTTCTGAATGTCGATGTTTGCATTTAGCAACTTATTCGCCCTTTCTATTTCCTTATTTTATGCTAACAATCTTTCATTATCATCATGATAACCTATTGCTTTAGTAGTGTGTTCATCCGAAGTCTTATTGAGCACATCTAGCTTAATTTTTGATTTGGAAAAAAGATCTTTGAAATCAGCTTCAGTTTCTTTTGCTTCTAGCTTCCACTTTTCAACTTCTTTAGCTAACTCATCATTTACTTCAGATAACTTTGAAGTTTCTGTTCAAAATCTTTTTTCAACACATTGAAACTTTAACTCTTTCTCAATAGCTTCTGCTTGAAAATTTGAAAATTTCTCTTTTTGAGATGACAATTCTTGAATTAAATCTTCCAACTTTTTCTGTTCATTGTCCAACTCTTCTATCTTCTTTTTGAATCAACAACCAACAACTCATTCTCCTTTCTCAAATTTTGAATCCTTTTATCTTTTTGTGAACTAAATTCACAACCCGATTCATAACCACTTGTTTCAGATTCAGAATCACTTTGTTCAATTTGAACCATAAATGCATGTTGCATTTTAGCTAACTCAGCTTCAAATGAATCTACAGGATTATTATGAATTGCAGTCAAAGCAATAGTATCATTTTTAAACACTTTTGACTAGTCATATCCTTGACCACTTTGTGAAACTAATGCTTTTGTTTTTGAATTATTTGTTGAGGACTTTGATGAAGAAGCATTTGAATTTGAACAATCACGAGCAAAATGACCAAGATTGAAACATTTGAAACGTTTTACCTTTGATTTGTCTATCCCAACTTTAACCTCTGGATTTAAACTTTTGAATCACGTTCTCTTCCTATACCTTTTAGCTCTTTGTCCTAGCATAGAAAGTTGCCAATTAATATCCATTTGTTCAAGATTATCTGGATCTATCTGATCAAAATCTTCTTCAATCAGATTAGCCGTTGGCAAACCACCATTCAAAAGTCCATAGTATGAAGATAACAATGCAGATATCAAAGCCAAATGTTCATCAGGCGTTTTTGCAGAAAATGTATTTTGACTTGAATGATTCAGAATGGTAAAATTACACCCTCTTGACAAATTGAATTTTCTGAACCTTGTCCAGCAAGAAATGTTGTTGGAGCAGGATTTGATGAATCACTTCTAAAAAATTTAGACTTAGCATTGATGCTTGCAGAATTCTGACCATGATACAATTCAAGATTTTGCAGTTGAGTAGTTGATTTGTGTGAAGTCATCATTTCCATTTCTCGAGCATGAAGTTTTCCTCCCAAATCATGAAATGATAATGTTAAATACTCTTTGTCATGAGTAAGCAACAAAACATAATTCTCCCACTTCTCTGGTAATGCTTCCAGCAGTTTCTCCTTCAATTCCTCTTCAGTCTCCTCTATATCAACCACTTTCGATTCACTTATCAGATGTGAGAATCTGGATGCAAGAGCATTTATGTTTTCTTTATCATAGTGTTGAAAATTTTCAAATTCTTTATTTAGCACATTTTGTCTGCTCTTTTTGTATTGATCAGTGCCTTCGCATCTTGCAGACAATGCATCCCATAACTGTTTTGACTTTTTGCAAGTACTGAACTGATGCAATAACTCTGTAGGTAAAGCCATAGTAAGATAACCATAAGCTTTCTGTTCCAGTTCATAACTTTTCCTTTCAGTAGATGAAAAATCTTTCAATTCTTTATACTCTTCTCCGTCAGTTGGTCGTGTGTAAAGTTTTTCAATTGGTATCCATAGATCAACATCGTTCGTACTGATATAAGCCGAAAATCTTCGCTTCCAATCGTGATAGTCTTCCAATTTCAACAACTTGGGAACTTTCTGGCTTGTTTTGATTTTCTTATCAAAGTTGAGAAGAACTTGCATCATGTTTTGCATAGCCGCGAATGCTTGAAAATCAGACATCTTGTGACTAACTTTTCGGTATTGAAAACTTTGGATGCAAAAACGAAGGTCTTAGAAGTGAAAATTGGAGATGAAACCGAAGTAAAATTTTAGATCTCATCGAGGTGGTCGTTTTGACTGGTTATGGGTCTCGTAACTTTTATCAGAACAAAAGTTACGTCAGTTTTAGTGAATACCACTTTTCTGCCAGCGAACCAATAAACCACCCAGTGAACCAAATCGTTGACCAGCGTACCCAAGTATTTGACTGAACCAATTCAGACAAACCAAAATCCTTAGCGGACCAACGGCGTACCAATAGACTTCAACGTACCACTCGACGAGCAAAACCAAGAAACGGACCAAACAAAACAGCGGACCAATCAATAGTAACGGACCACTACGGTACGGCGTAACTGCTGCGGACCAACCTAATAACTGTCACAGACCACCGTTGAAGATGTTCTTCCGAACCAATAAGCAACGCACCAAACGATTTATGAAGATACTCTTACGGACCACTGGATCATCGAACGTACCAGTAAACTCATCTGACAGACCATTAAATTCATTCAACGTACCAGTAGTGGACCAATGAAAAATCGACTGATTTTTGCAAATTTGGACGTTTTGGACTGTAATTTGCAACAGTAGGCAACAAAAACACACTAGAAATGTTTTGAAATCAAGTTTGACATCAAAAATACTCGGAATTCAGAAAAAATGATCAAAAACACAAGAAAACCCAACTTTCTCTCACTAGAAATCCAAAAATTATTAATTCTAATCAGCAGAGCAACCTGGAATTGCTCTGATACCACTTGTAAGTACGCGGAACGATGTTACTGCTGATAGAATCAATCGATCTAGTGCACACGAGAAAGTAAATAAGCTTGATTCTTATTGATCACTTGAAGATACAAGAACAAAGCTTTCTCTCTCTAGACACACATAGAAACACACACTTAGGGATGACTCAAAATGACTAGCACCATTTTATACAAGAGTCAACCTATTTACAGTGACCAACTTACCACCAGACTAACCAACCGGCGGACCAATTGGTAAGTTGCAGCGGACCATCAGACTAATCAATTGGTACGCTGTCCTTGGTAAGTTGACACTAAGACTCAATAACATGCTCTGATCAAGATACAATAAACGAGACACATTGCACCATAGGATTATGCTCTAACAATGTGTATATAACATTGTAGATGCATGGTTCGTGGTCGTCATGTGAAGTATCAAATACAAGACAAAGATGTGCTGATCCGAACTGAAGATGAACTGTCAGTTCGGACTCACACGAACTTGTCCGAACTGGCAGTTCGGATGATCATGTTTTAGCATAATGATGTTCAACGATAAATAGCTTCTATTGTATAGAGATCAGATTTAGTTGTTCAGTTTACTGTGTGTGTCTAAATGTGTAATCTCTCTGTGTCTCTAAGTGTGTAATCTCTCTGTGGTTAATACAAGTCATTTGTATTTACTCTCCGCCTTCAACGTTTTACATTGATTTCGATACAATAGAGTAGGCGATCCAACGCTCACGCAATTTCAATTGGTATCAGAGCAATAGGTTCATTCTACTGGTCGGAAATCTCTGTTTTTCAACACTTTGAGTCAAAATATTGGGGTTTTTACAAAATCTTATCGGTTTTGTATTCGTTTGACCATCTCGAGTGTGTTTTCTGTGAAAAATCTTCTTCTAAATCAGTCCTTTTGAGTTTCCCTGAGTCCTTGTTGAAAATCTCGTTCGAAAACTTTAAAATTGGTGAAATTTGAGTCGAGACTATTTCGGTTCGTTTTCAGTTCGGATGAGATCTGAGTTTTCGAAGTTGTAACCGCTCCGAACTCACGGTTCGGATCCAGTTCGGTCACTTTTCAAACGAAGTGTTGGTTCGGGAGTGTTCGTCTAAGAGTTCGCTTCCAATTTGGCTTGAGTTCAGCTACTTTCTGGTTCGGTTTCAGTTCGTCTATCTGAAGTCAAGGTTCGGCTGAGTTGGTTTCAGGTTCGGTTTAGATCTTCACTTCGTCTCCGGTTAGGCATAGTTCGGATAAGCATTTTTGAGTTCGAGTTCAGTTCAGGTAAACAGTAACCAGTTTGTTCAAAATGTCAGATTTTCAAGCGTTTACTGAAATTCAAAATTCGATGCAAGCTATGATGCAAACGATGATGAACTATGATAATGAAATTGGAACAAGTCAGAAAGTTCCCAAATTGTTAAAATTGGAAGATTATGATAGTTGGATTAAACGGTTTGAATCTTATGTTGATACGAATGATATTGATATGTGGCTTGCGTTTAATGAACAATATATTTATCCTAAAGATGAGTCTGGAGAGCCGATTCTTCAAAGAAAACTCACTTCAGAATAAAAGAAAGCATATCAAGCTGAGAAAAAGGCGTGTGGTACTTTGATAATGGCATTGCCTAAAGAATTGCTACATCAATTTTCTGCTAACTATACATCGAAAATTAAATGGGATGCTTTGGAAAAGAGATGTGAGGGTAATGATCAATACAAGAAAAATCAACATAAGGTTTTCAAAAAGGAATTCGATAGTTTCAAGCATTATCAAAACGAATCAATTCCAAATCTGATTGCAAGATTTGCACATTTAATGAGTGAGATGCGTTTGGTAAGTCTTAAAAAGGAAGAAGCTAATTTAAAGGAAAAGATATTGAAGGCATTACCCGAGAAATGGGAGAATTATGTGATGATGATTACCCATGATAAAGAATATTCAGGTTTATCTTTCAACGATCTGGTCTAAAGAAAACAAACAAGGGATATGGAGTTAACTGTGAATAAGTCACTTCCTACACAAATTCAGAATCCTGCTGTGTATCATGGTGAAAATGATTCAACCATGAATGTTGTGAAGTCAAATATTGTTAGTTCTGCACCTCCTATAACATTCATTGCCGGTAAATCTGAAAACTCTGGTTTTTCTTCTGGTTGCACGGTTTCAATTCCTAGTTCTTTAACTCAAAATGCTTTATCTGTTCAAACAACCGATAATTATATGGCCTTAATGTCTGCATTAGTATCTTCATATTTTGGGGTTATTACCGGTTCAGTAAGTAACGCAAAATTGACAAATGAAGATTATGATTAGATAGATTATGATCATTTGGAAGAAATGGATCTGAATTGGCAGTATGCTTTGTTGGTTCGAAGAATGAAGAAATTTTTTAACAGAACCGAAAATAAAAGGTTGAATTGAAGATTGAAAGATTGATTTAGACAAATCAAAGGTGGAATGTTACAAATGTTCAATATATTTCCATTTTGCACGTGAATGTCCAAGTTCAACTGATAACAAATTGAAGTCTGGTCAACATGCTCATTTGGTTGTACATACACCAAATCAAGATCAAAACGATCAAAAAGAATCGGGTGGTGTTGATGATAAAATGACATATCTATTTTGGCATCCAAATGAATTTGCTTAGAATGCAGATTCTGAAATCACAAAAATATCAGATGCTCCAATTAAGGTTGCTTTAACAGCTCATCATTCAGATGTTAATCTTCTAACTGATTCTGATTCTAATTCAAGCATATCATTGGTCAAAGAGGTTTCGCTAGAGGTGAATAATAATTCAACGACCGACGAGTCTAAATGTCTTGAATGTGTAAGTTTATGCAACAAGAATGCAAGTTTAGAAAGAGATTCTCAATTATCGACTGAAGAGATTGTGGTGCTAAAGCAAGAATTGGAAGAATTTCAAAAGAAATACTATGACTTGGTTCATGTTCATGAAGATGTGGTGAAAGAGAAGAATGAATTCGTTGAAGAATGTGAAAAAGCAAAAGCGGAAGCTAAAGAAGTCGCTGAACATTTTGAAGCGTTATTCAATAAGAGTTATCCAGTTCAACGGAAGTATGAACAAGCAAATGCTGTTAGAGCATATTCCTATGCTACATTGTGTCTCGTGTATTGTATCTAGGTTAGAGCATCTTTGTGAGTCTTAGTGCCAACATGCTTATAATGTCGGCGTACCAAATGGTCCGCAACTTATTTGGTACGGGCATACCAAATGGTACGCTGATGGTCCGCCAGTTAGTATGTTAACACTATAAATAGTTCGTTAGAGAGAGAGCTAGTTAGGAGTTCAGTCATTCTACATCTTAACTGTGTGAAACTCAGTGTGTTCTCTCTCTCTAGACTTTGTGTAATCTCTAAGTGAAATCAATAAAGCAAAGCTTTATTTACTCGTTTGTGTATCTCTGATTACCGAATCATGCAGTAGTAAGATCGTACAGTGATTCTACAAATGCACTTGTTGTTGAATCTGCTGATACAATTGAGAAACTTCAAGAAAAATTGTCTACAGAAAATTTCTGAATTAAAGCTGTAAATTTTGGAGTTACAAATGCAAGTCAAGTGCAATTTATCACCGACTTTGCTGAATTTCTTATATAAGAAGGATCAGAGTGAGGATAGTTCAAAAGAAGATGATATTCACAAGGTTCTCCTACCAGTGGACTTATCTGAGTTTACTTCTGCTCCTCTTGATCCAAAAGCTGAAATGCTTGATTATTCCAAGTTTGCAACACCAGCTAACAAGAAGAAAAATAAGTCATAGAAGAAAGTCACATTTGCTAAAGCTCCCATGTTTGTTTCAAGTTCATCATTTCTGAAAGATGAAAATATTTTGGAAAAGTTAAAAATTGTTCAAGTTCTTCATCTGAAGAGGAAGCTGCTAAATCTGTCAATCTGGATCTTCGAAGACTTCGGGTTTCAAGCGCAAAAGTTAGGGCTTTGAAGTTAAAGAAGAATATGTTCCAGCTCAACATTCGAAGAAGAAGAAAGTGTTGAAGATCAAAACTCAAAAGAAATCACCTCCTCAGACAAATCAAGTAGAGGTTCTTCATCTGAATCGAAAAGTTCTTCACGGAGACAATCTCCGAGGTATGATTCTTATTATGATTTCTTTGACAGTTTTGGTTCTGATCATTCTTCATGCTCTCAAAATTCAAAGAATTTTTCAAATGTTTTTAAACTTCATGAGAGACTTTCTTATGCATGTCGTCAACGTGGACATCTTGCTGCTGATTGTCCGACGACTACATAACCACAACACTGCTAAATATGTGGATAACAAAGGTCAGATTTTTTATGAACCATGGTCTCTAAAGGTTAAATCAACACATAAGTCATCTTGGTCTAAATCAAGTATGCCGGTTGATACTGATTCTGGTATCAAAAATCAAGATCTTCAAAAATATGGAAACCAAAGATTGTTTCCAAGGCCAACAATGACTATATGGAAGACACCGGGCGACCCGACGCTGTTGTTTCGGGTCGATCCCAGAGAGACTAATGTTTTATTTTGTGTTAGCAGGTATTTCAAGAAGACATATCGGTAATTGGAAAATTGCTTAATGTGGAATGTCTGTGATAACTTAACATGAATTTCTAAATCAAAATTTGTGTTTTCCAAATGCTAAACTACAAGTATTCGTGTTGATTGATCAATTTTTCATTTGTTTTTCACCCCGTCTCATTTTGAGGGGGGAGTTGTTTCTTGGAAAAATACAAAAATAGTATGTTGTTTTTCAAATAGTAAAAATGAAAAACTAAAAATAGAGTTTGTCATTTTTAGGGGGGGGGGGGGATTTGAAAAGACAAAAACATTGAAAAATGCAAAAAGTCAAAAATATTGAAAAATGGGAAATTATATCTGACATGATTTGGAAATGATGGTACACTGGCTTAAATCATCCGACTCATGGATAAAGTAAGTGACAAATCCATAAGACCATTGTTCGATGTGCTAGGTAGGATCAGCAAATCAGAAAGTATACAAATGTGATATAAACAAAATCTGATCCTTGATCTAGTGGACAATATCTTGATGCATATCTCATGATATATCAAGAAAAAGATATGTGAAAAGAAAATGAGAAGTCACTGTGTATACATGTGTTCATTTTTTATAGATTTAAACTTGTTTGATTTTCTTTATTTTCTTAAATGATCAGACTATCTCTGCGTGTCCACAAGACCGACCTGATAGTTATTCATTTAAGGTTCTGCTTTATTTTCTTCGTGTTTCGTATAACTCATCGGACTTTCTCTGCGTGTAAGGGAATACCGACCCGATTGTTGTTGGGTTATACAATTTCAATTTGTTTTATTTTCTTATTTTGTTAAATTCGAGGCATTATCTGCGATCGAAAGATCGACCTCAATGTAGATGATTTAACGTTCTTATTTATTTTTACATGGAACGCAGTTGAGTATATCATGAATACAATCATTATATGTTAAATCACAAGTGAAATCACAAAATGTGATAAGCAAAACATATCTGAGTATGTCTGATAGTGGGGTACACTAGTCAATGGAAATCTAATCAATATCTTAACATATCCAGATGTTATGAGTATGATTATGCCAGAGTGTATAGTTGGACAAATTATATCTGCAATCCACATGGCTTATATGCTATACTAATCGAAATTGAAGTCTAGTTCAGCATGTTATGTCCAATATGATCCCAAGTTGTGATCTTTCTTGCAAAAGACAAAAATAGTGTCTGATGTTGTATTGCATTATCTTTTCAATATCAGAAAATACCAAAAATATCTTAGGTGTGTTTTAACATAAAGTTTAGAAAAATCAAAAAGATTTTATTTCTAATTTGTTTCAATTGATCGACACGGAATACAAAATCAATTTCAAAATCAATATATCTTGGAGTCTCAAAGAGACATTTCGCGCCAAGATTATTTATGTTGGCAGGTTCTATATGGGAAAAAACATCACAACTTCAAGTCTTCTGAAGCTTTTGATGAAAGAGTTTACACACGCTGCAATGTCAAGTATTCGAGATTAGACTCATCGTCATGTTGAGGGAGAGTTTGATTGAAGATACAAGTTTATGTAGAAGTTTATTTTGCACATGTCGAGGGGGAGTTTGTAGATGCATGGTTCTTAGTCGTCATGTGAAGTATCAAATACAAGAACAAAGATGTACTGATCCGAACTGAAGACGAACTGCCAGTTCGGACTCACACGAACTTGTCCGAACTGGTAGTTCGAATGATCGTGTTTTAGCATAATGATGTTTAACTATAAATAGCTTGTCTTGTATAGAGATCAGAGTTAGTTGTTCAGTTTACTATGTGTGTCTAAGTGTGTAATCTCTCTATGGTTAATACAAGTCCTTTGTATTTATACTTCGCGTTCAATGTTTTACATTGATTTCGATACGATAGAGTAGATGATCCAACGCTGACGCAATTTCAAACATAACATCCCGGTTGGATTTATTAATGTAACAAAACTAGTTATTAAGTTATGTTAGTGGCTAGTAACTAATATTTAAAAGATAGAGGTTTAAAGGGGTAAATTAAGAAGTTAAGTAAGAATTGTTAAAAATGTCAAAGAGGAGGGGCTAAATATGTAATTAAGGGACTAAAAAAAGAAAAGAAAAGGATGGGTTCTTGCCCCAAATGAAAATCGCATTTAGATTTTGGATGTGGGTGTTTGGATTTGGAAGTTAGGTCTAATGAATCAGTAGTTTTGTGAAAAGATATGTAATTGCAAATGTTTATGTAGAATATAATAGATGCCAATGAGTGTTTAGGTTTTTTGATGTTTATCATATAATTAAAACAGAGTGCTAGAATTGAAAGTAGGGGGTCAAGTGTGTCAACACTTGACATGAATTTGTGTATTCTAGTAACATGTCAAGTACGTGAACATTCATGGTTAAACTAACCACCATGATGATATTGGTGAAACCATTGGAGGTTCAAGCCACCAACGAAGTGGGAAGGGTAAAGCTTAAACTACCAAGGTAACGTAAGATGTGCATAGATTCCCCATGTCTAGACATGGATGGTCATACCTTAATTTACAAATGCAAACACTAGCATGTATAATGTGGGAATTATATTCATTTAGGAATGTGGGTTGGAATATCTCCTAATGATAGGATGGGAAGTGAATTTATGGAGGGATAAACCCGTTTGGGTAAGACAGTAAAAGATGGACCTTTTTGGGTAAGATGATAAAAGATTAACCTATTAGGTAAGATGATGAAACTTGACCCATTGGGTAAGTTTGTGGTGTTAGATTGAACCTTGGGAATCTTGACGGTAGAAGAGAGTTATATCCGATATAACTCCAAGTATGTGTCTTTGGACAAGGTAGAAATTTGTGGAAATATCCCTAGATGGAAGTTTTGATCATTCATAGAAAATTGGTGTAATGGGTCAAATGGGTTGGGTTTTTATAATGATAAACCATGCTTGATTAGAACCCGTTTTAATGTATGTTGGAATAATTATCCTATAACATAGAGTCAAAATGGTTCAAAGGGTGGAAGGAATTGGGAAATTCAGTTCTAGCTGAAAATGGTCGAAATTTGACGAAGTATGGGAAAACTGGCAAAATATGCCAGGATCCCTAGAAAATCAGCTCCAAGCGTATAGCTTGGAGCGTGAATCTCCCCAGGCGATACACCCGGGGCTTCGTGGGGCGCCAAGAACACCTTCGCAATACACGATGGTCGGTTTTGATCATTTTGTGTATAAATTAAATTAATATAACGGTATTGGATACTAATGTGTCATTATTACTAATCCGTTACTGGTAATGATGGAAGGTAACGAATAGATTGTCCTATGGGTCTGGATTGAACTTGGCAATAAAGAGCCGAACATCACACCTAGTTGGGGGGGGGGGACATCAGTACTTGGCTATGCCTTGTATGGTTATAAACACTGTGTACTATGATTTTGTAAAGGAAATGTTATCCTACTTAAATATTTGATGATTAAAAGGTTCTATTTTGTAATGCATATGTATTTCCTTCAAGAAATTTTCTAGGTCGACTTTTATATATTAAAATAGAACCCAAGTGGGAAAAAAGGGTGTTACAATTTTGTCAGTGGAGTTTCATCCCAAACCTTTCCAGTAGGAAAATGTCAAAGTTTTAGGCACTAAGGCCTTGTGAATCAATAGTTCCAGGATCACGGTTTAACTTAAAAATGACCATAATCCAATTGTAGGCGTATTTAGCCCTTACCAATAACACAAACACTTTAGTTTCCACTTTAGGGATTGTGTAACTTAGATTTATGGCCAAATAGCCATTGAGATTTCCCTTGTGTCATCAACCCAATTATCAATACCACAAATGATCCATTTTGCGGCTTTAACACATAATACTCAACAAAGGGGTCAGGTTATCCGTTACCTAAGTTCGATGATCTATTTCACCAACTTCAAGGAGCTAGATACCTCTCAAAAATTAATTTAAGGTCAGGTTATTACTAAGTAAGGATCCAAGAGAAAGATGTTGCAAAGATAGCGTTCAGGACAAAATATGGACATTACGAGTTCTTAATCATGCCACTTGGACTAACGAACTCACCAGTAGTGTTCATGGATCTGATGAATAGGGAGATTAAGCCGTATCTTGACAAGTTTGTTATTGTCTTAATAGACGATATCCTGATATACTCATGAACAAAGACTGACCATGTAGAGCATTTGAAGAAAGTGCTAGAGTTACTCAGGAGAGAAAAGCTTTATGCAAAATTCTCTAAGTGTGATTTTTGGCTAAAGGAAGTCCAATTTCTTGGTCATGTTGTGAGTAGCGCTAGTATACATGTAGACCCCTCCAAGATTCAGGTGGTTATGTAGTGGGAGAAGCCGAAGAAGGCCACCGAGATCAAACATTTTTTAGGTCATGCAAGATTTTTTGAAGATAGCTATGTCGTTAACAACCTTGACCCAGAAAAACGCAAAGTTTGTGTGGGGGGAATATAATAGTGATGCCTTTGACTTG
This sequence comes from Deinandra increscens subsp. villosa, assembly GCA_039602395.1. Classification (NCBI taxonomy): domain Eukaryota; kingdom Viridiplantae; phylum Streptophyta; class Magnoliopsida; order Asterales; family Asteraceae; genus Deinandra; species Deinandra increscens. Next base: position 88,362,377 of record JBCNJP010000007.1, on the reverse strand, counting down.
CTTAAACAAAAGTTAAGCACAACTCCTATACTATTACTACCCGAGGGTTTTGAGTATTTAGTGGTCTACTATGATGCTTCTATTAACGGATTAAGGTGTGTGTTGATGCAAAGAGATAAAGTAATTGCATACGCATCTAGGCAATTAAAGGTTCACGAGAAGAACTACACTACCCATGACCTTGAATTAGGTGTGGTGGTACTTTCCATAAAAATCTGGAGGCATTACTTGTGTGGGACAAAATTTGTAGTCTTCTCGCATCACAAGAGTCTACAACATCACTTGAACCAGAAGGAACTGAATATGCGTCAAAGGTGCAAGAAGGATGTACATAGTGATTACGATTGTGAAATCAAGTATCATCCAGGTAAAGCCAACGTGGTGACAGATGACCTAAGTAGAAAAGAAATAGCTAAACCATTACGTGTACGTGTTATGATATTAGACGTACAAGTGGATTTGATTGAGAGGATTAAAGAAGCTCATGGTATGCGTATAGTGTATATAAAAATATAACATTTCTATCAACACTTTGTGTATGTAAGCTTTTAAATTTATAAAACCTTGATTAACTACAACTACTATTTCACCACACAGTTTTATCAACACTTTGTGTACGTAAGCTTTTAAATTTATAAAACCTTGATTATTCCCATTGTGTGACGGATAGTTCGATCTGAAAGAATGAAGGGCAGAAAAAACGGGATTACTTCTCCTAAGTCTAGCTTATCGATCATGTCAACAGACATTAAATTGTAATGATTGACTTTTAGTAAAGATAACATGTTGTAGTTCTTCTAATCTAGGAGATGTAAACATATATTTGAAAAATCTTGCATTTGTCGGAACTTTAGAAAGATCTTTCAGAGACGGTTTTAGAAATGTGTACCTTTTTTGGCAAGATTTTCTCAACATTACCTGCCGGAGTATAGCTGAGAGTCTCTTTTGGCAGCTCCATTTCTGGTTTCTTCTTATCTGGTTCATTGTACTGAAGAGGTGTATCTTGAACCAAACGTGATGCGTCCAACTATTTTGAGTTAAAACAACAAGGGGGTTGAGAACTTTGTGTAGTCCATCATCTGGTGGCCAGCAAAAAAATAGATCTCTCCGAGACAGTCATTTTTACTGGTATTAGCTCCGTAACTCTTGACGAAACTCAAGTTACGTCAGTTTTAGTGAAACAACCAAGAAATCTCAATCTAAGAATTAAGTCTCGAACTGAGCTAAGAACTGAGTCACGAACTGATGCACACACTAAGTCACGAAATCGGCTGAGAATTAGTTCACGAATTGGTCTGAGAACTGACTTACGAAGTGATCCAGGAGGTAACACAAACTGACATGTGAAGTGACACACGAAGTGTTACGAACTGAGTTGCGAAGTGAACACGAACGGTGACTTCGTGGCGGTTACTGACACGAACTATCACTTCTGACGGTTATTTGCACCAACAGGATGATCTAGACACGAACTGAACCATTTTTGCTCTAATTTTTTCGATTTTAGACGTTTTTTTAGTGAGATTTTCAGGAGTAGATCAGATACAATCAAAAGTATTGATTTAGAATCAAAATTTTTGATAGAAAATACGATTGAAATAATCGAATGTAAACAAAATCACCTTGATTTATCAAAAACCAACACAAAATAGAGCAAAAACTTGAAAATAGCCAAGAACAGATCAGTAGAATGAACCAAAATGCTGTGATACCACTTAAAACGCGTGAGCGGTGGATCGTCTACTCAATCTAGCTATTCTGAATACAAAAACTTAATTAATGATTGCTTTATTGATCACAAAAGAATAATGTTTACAATCTGGACTCACAAAGACATACAGAGAAGAACGCACTCAGAAACACACACACTCACTCAGATCTCTTAATGCAATTACAAAGAAACACCTATTTATACTATATATATTGCCCACGAACTGGAGGTCCACGAACTGACAGTTCGTGGAGACGAACTCATCCAGTTCTTCTCCACTTCGTGACCATCATACTTTGCATCCTCGTCTTGTTCAGATACTTCACACGATGAACCGATTATGCTCTAACATGGTTTACGGTTGAAGGGGAAGTTCTCGGTCGATCAATAGGTTTTCGGTCGAATAGCATGCATGTAAAGGTGGTGAAGAGTTATTGGGTTAAAATAATCGATCGGTTTAAATGAAAATAATAGTGAAGTGATACAAGTCTTGGATTTTGAATGGTTTGATGATTAACACTTTGATGATTTTAAATGTTAGATAAAATGATAACGTTTACTAATATAATAACAAACATTGACTTATTATTTAAAAATCCCATATTATATCTAAAATAAATTTTAGATAAATGGTTGGAAAATAATAATTGGTTGGCACATATTAAACCTATATTTATTTTGGATCATAAACCATAGTTTAGAGAAAATTTACGTCTAACTGTTTGACGGTTTTGAATGTATTAAGGCACTAATACATTTGAAATGAAATATAAAAAATCTATTTTATATTTCTTGTTATTGAAATACCATTTATAATACATAGAATTTTCTTATTATTAAAGTTCCATTTTAAATTCATGAAACTTCCTTATTGTTAAAGGTCAATTTCCGATACATGCATGGGTTCAGTCAAGATAATTTATCTATGGTTGCATGCAGGATCATGTAATTTGTTCAAAATTAAGTCTAATGCAGATAGATAAGCAGATAATTGCACAAATATATAATTAAAGTTGACCTGGGAATTTTTTTATTGTCAAAAGTTTGTCCTAGTTCTCTCCAGTTCCACCCTTCTTTGACTTTATCCTTTCTTCAAAAGCCTTGTTTCATCTAGAGTCACTCGTGTCTAGATCGAAACATTGTTCGATAGATACAATGATTTGAGTGAATCTATCTAGCACGGATCCTAGAAGTTTCTAACTCAGTGTAGTATTGTTGATCCTAAATTGCTCGCCTTCAAGATAATTTATTAACCTAGCAGTGTAGGAATCTATCGTTTCTTCATCCTTCATTTGCAGTACCTTAAATTCCGTATTGAGCGTTTGCAAATGTGCTTTCTGTACACCCACTACTCGAACATGGCGTGTTTGAAGTGCATCCCATATCTCGTTAGCGCTTTTGCACTTCGCAACTTACAACACCACGTGCACGCAGTTTTGTCTTTCTTGACATTCGCTTACGTGGTTTCATTCGGTTTTATCCCATCCCATAATCCATGTGTCTCTAATATGGTTTTCATTCGAATTGACCGTATAGTATTATTAAGTGATTTTAAATTTGGGCACTGGAAATTTGGTGAGGACACCATTTCTTTGTGTACAACAATTTTTCTGTTGTTTTTGCCTTCTGTCATATTTATCAAAATTTTCATTTTGTATGGAATTGAAAAACAACAATGGTATACTTTGAATCCTGATTCTAAAGTATAGGATTCTGACAGTTGTACTAAAACTTATTTCTAATCAAAAAAAAGTTCCAAAGTGTAATTGATAAAACCTGGAATTTAGGATTCTTGATTTGAGTGTTCTGACTTCATTTGGTGATCTTCAAAATCGTGGACAACCCCTTAGTCGACTCCTTGTCACGATTTTAACCATCAGTTTCTTTGTGTTTAATTTGCAGAACAAAGTTCAAAACTTTGTCTCCTTGTTGTAGGTTTTTTGCCCCAAAAATGATCAAAACCAAATTTCATTGATGACCAAAAAACAATTCACTTTCTTTTTTGATTTCTATTAGAAGTTCTCAACTTCGAAATCATGAAACAGCTTCGTGTCTCCCTTCTTTGTTTCGATCAGTGATATTCAAACACCCAAACTCTTCATTTTGCGGCGCTTGACTTGGAATCGAATTTTCTATGTTCTCGATTATACGGAAACGCATTTCCAATCCAATGTCAAATCTCAATGATCGATGCTTACCAAAACCGAATGGATGATGATGAATAGAAATTGAAAAAATCTGAATACTATGATGATGAAATCGATTTACAGAATCTTGGAAACATGGCTCTAATGCTAGAATGTTGGATTAAACCCTGTTGGGCTAGGCTTATTTAAGGCATGAACATTTGTAATTGGGCTTATTGTACTTTAGTTTTTGGGCTTAGTCTAGCTTAGTTAATAGGCCATGTGGGCCATTTGAATGTTTATGATTGGGCTAGATTAGTGATTATGATTGGCCCAAGTTATTGTATGAGGTGGTATAAATACCACCTCATTGTAATCGGTTTGGTAAGCTTTTCGAATACAAGTTGCAGTTTACGATTTTGGTGTTCTTGCTAGTTTACGATCAGCTTCAACAAGTAGTGTTTCTCATTCAAGATTAGATCTTTCTCTTAGATCTAGTCCATTTCTTCTACTTGTTTCTTGAATCAATCTCATTTGAGGTTTCCGCACTCATTTGTGATTATATATCGTGATCTTGGTTTGAGTTCGGACCTACAATTGGTATCAGAGCCAAGAATCTTAGATTCGAGGCTCTCACGATATAGATTCAAGCGTTTTCTGGGTTTGTTTTCGTAAAAGGTTGAAGATTCGAGGGTGTTTTAGGGGTTTACGATCGTCGCTGCTGCTGTGTTCTTCGAGTTTCTGGGTTTACGATTGAGATTTCTGGGTTTGGGTTGAAGATTGCCTGTTTACGACCCGGCAAAAAGTGTTTTCGATTGTACTTGTTGAGTGTACTCGTGTTTACGACTTTGCATAGTCGTAAAAGGTGTTTACGACTGAGTTGTTATCGGAAACGGCTGTTTACGACTCCGGTGGTCGTAATCGGAAATCGGAATCACAGTTTACGATTCCTTGAGGCAGTTTGTGTTTACGAGTGACACGTGTGATCGGGAACGGTATTTCCGATCGTAATCAAGCTGTTTCAATCGTAATCAGGTGTTTTTAATCGTAAACTGTGTTGTTTGAACTTTTGGACATTAGGTTAAGTTTCCCAAGCTTTCGAAATGGATTTTGAGCCAAGCATGTATCAGAAATTGGACTTCGAGATCGGATCTATAACTCGTCCGCCAAGACTAACTTCAGCGGATAATTTCTTAGAGTGGAAATACAGATTCGAAAATCATTTGAAGAGTGTGGATCTGAGGTTATGGAGGGCTGTTGTGAATGGACCGTTTACACCTACTCACGCAACAGGAACAAATGCAGGGAAAGAGAAGAAAGAAGACGAGTATGATGATGATGACTGGGAGAGGTGCAACAAGGCTGAGAGGGCATTTGCAATAATGACGATGGCCCTAACTCCAGATATTGCTCTAGGGTTCAAACACTGCAAAACAGCAAAGCAACTGTGGAATGCCTTGATTGTTGCTTATGAAGGGAACCCTGATATTAAGGCTAGTCGGAAGCAGATGTTGAAGCAGAAGTTTAACTTGTTCAATCATATTCAGGGTGAATCGTTTGAAGCTCAAGTTCAAAGGTATGTGTCACTGATGGCAGAGATGTCAAGTTATGGTGTGGAGCCGGATACTGAAGACAAGAATTTGAAGTTGCTGAACAGTCTGCCTAAGTCTTGGAACACCAATATATCTATCATCAAAGACAACAATAGGCTGAGTGAAGTGACTTTGGATGAATTAATCAACAAGCTGAAATCCAAGATGATCGATGATAAGCAGAGAGAGCTGAACCACATAAGTTCTCTAAGTTTGGCTGGAAAGTTGAATCAGGCTTTGCTGTCAGAAGAAGTTGAGGGTAAGCATGAAGGAAAGTTTACAGGGAATGGATCAAGCTCAGCTCCTATGTCTAGTGCTTTTGTTGCACAGCCTCAAGGTAGTTCAAGCGGAGGTGTCAACTCTGAAGATGTCAATGATCCTAACTTTGCCCTTGGTATGGGTTTCATGAACAGCTATCATGCCCTTGTGGCCGGGAATCTTGTGCCTTCTGATATGGTGGCTGGTGATCTTAATCAGATAAATCCTGAGGACGTGGAGATGCTGGATGTCTCTTGGCAAATGGCCATGGCTGTCTTCAGAGCCAAGAAATTTATGGCCAAAACGGGAAGGAACGTTTGGAAGGATCAGGATAAGATCAGAATGGGGTTTGACAAGTCGAAGCTAAGGTGCTATAATTGTGATGAGTATGGTCACTTTGCTAGGGAATGCACGAAGCCCAAGAAGGAAAGAGTTGAAGAAAAGAAGGTTGCTGAAGTGAAAGGAAAGGGTGATGCCAGGGCACTGGTGGTTCAGGAAGGTGGTGGTTATGACTGGAGTTCACAGATGAAGGATCTTAGTTTGTCACATGCTTTGATTGCTACTGCGGAGAAGGATAATGAAGAAGATCATGCCTTTGTGGTCACTGATGAAGGAAAGCCTGAAGAGACTCAGATAGAAGACAAGGAAGCATTCGTTGCTGATGCCGAAAACCTAAAGGTATGTTCTGATCCCACTTGTGCTCGTATTATTCCTGGTCTTAGACAAATCTGTAAGAATTATCAAATAGAATTGTTTGAGGTCAAGTGTGAGAGGAGCTCATTTAAGGGTAGATGGGTAAAAAATGAGGAAAAGGTTAAGGCACAAAAGCTAGATATAGTGAAGTACCAACAGATAGCAACTGAGAAATCTATCCTGTATGATAATGCCAAGTTAGAAATAGCTGACCTTAGAAAACAGGTAGATGAATTGACTCATAAGACTAATGAGATGCAAGTTCAGTTAGATATGAATCAATTGAGAAACAAGAGAATGATTCAGGCAGGTAAAGAACTATCTCAGGCAGTTATTTGTGGACAAGTAGGAAAACACACACCAGGTTTTGGGTCAGAAAAGTCTGACAAGTCCGTGGCCGCAAATGTTATAATTCCCCCACCTATCCCTAGAGATATCATAGGAATGCTCTATGAGGAGGACCAAGTAGATAGAACTAGCTCAGGATATCATGAAGCTGGTCCTCCTATAGATAGCTTGATGGTTGGTGTGACCCCTATGACAGAAGTAGAGAAAGAACAGGAGAAACTTGGGTTATATAGGACAGGTAGTCAGAACAATGTAGTTGACCTCACAACTAAACCAGGTTCTTCCCAGGAATCTTTAAACAATAATGTTAGTTCTTCTAATGTTTTTGTTACATGTGCAGATGTTGTAGGCATTGAAGATGTATCTGGGGAGGATGCTGAATGCTTGAGAGTCAATGAGTGTCATGAGTCTAGTTGTTCTGTTTTTAGTTTACCTAAGGATGACGTTCTGGCATCTGTGTCAGAACTTGAATCATCCAAGTCCAATCAAATTGTCTTGTTAAAACATGTTTCTAATCCTAATGAAGTCGTTAGTTCCTTTAAAATGCGTGTTCCTAACACAAAGATTGGCCGTAAGTCTAAGCCCAACGACTTTGTTCCGTATCCCCAGGTTGTGTCAACTTATAATAGAACTGATAAATCAAAATCTGAACAATTTTGTTTAATAACACAACCTGAAAAACATTCAAAACGTGTGATACACAAATGGGATGATCAACCGGAATGGAAGTCGTCTTACCCAAGACGCTCATACTTGTGTAGCAACGTCAATGGGCCTAGACAAATGAATTGTTTTCAATGTGGTCAACCAGGTCATTTTGCTGCTAATTGTATGAACAGACCCTATGAGCCATATTATCCGCAGAACAAGCGGACAACTATGCTTGAGAAAATGATGAGGGGTGAGAACAGAACTCAAAAGCAGCAAGCATCGTCACAGGGGAAGCAAAGTTCTGAACCAATGAAGACTCAACAGTCTAAGGTTCTAAACACAAAGGCCCCAGTGACGAAGCCTGTCAATGAAAGGAGAGATGTGGGACAAACTTCCAAACCTGCTTATGCAGCTAAAGGAGTTTTCAACAAACCAAATAAAATGAAAACAAAACCTTTTGAGAAACAAGTACCTAAAGTCAATCAGGCTGCTAAACCTAAGGGGAAAGCAGTTATAGAACAACCAAAAGTTGTCACTCAATCAAAACAAATGGTTTATACCAAATTAAAACTTGAGTGGACACCGATCATCAAAACAAAAGGTAAAAAGGTCACATCTCCTCCAAGGAATGTTTCACCCACAAAGAACTCTGCTAGTAGCTCTAACTCCCAAAAACAACCAAATTGGAAACCAAAAGTTCATGCTAAAGTTATAAATGAATCCGAATCAAAAGCAGGAATGTCTTTCAAGATGGTTAATTACATTGACTCCAAGGGAGTGCCCAGATCTGTTATGACCTGGGTACCTGACTCTAACTGATTTATGTTTTGTGTAGGGACAGCCGAGAAGATCTGTCAACAATCTCTGGTATGTTGATAGTGGTTGTACCCGACATATGACCGGAGATCTGTCTTTGTTAGATGAGGTTGAAGACTTCAATGGAGGAAGTGTTTCTTTTGCTGGAGGTGTGGGTGGAAGAATTACAAAGAAAGGAGTTGTGAAGAATGGAAGTCTGACCTTTTCAGATGTGCATTATGTAGAGGAGCTGTCCCACAGCTTGCTAAGTGTGTCACAGATATGTGATCGGGATTTCTCTGTGATGTTCAACAGAAAGGAATGCATCATTCTCATGCCTGGTGTAGAAATTCCTGAAGAATGTATCTTAATGCGTACACCAAGGCACGGGAATTCTTATCAATTGAACATGGGAAAGCCTCCAACTTCTGAAGCAGCTTGTCTAATTTCAAAACAGACTGAGAATCTTGCATTGTTGTGGCATCGTCGTCTGGGACATGCAAACATGAAGAATCTATCCAAGCTGGCTAAAGGAGAGCATGTCAGAAATCTTCCGATCAAAGACTTCTCTTCAGTGGAGAAGTGTGTGGCTTGTGCTAAGGGGAAGCAGCACAAACTGCCACATCGTCCAAAGGTTACAAATTCTGTCTCTTCTGTACTTCAACTCTTACATATGGATTTGTTTGGTCCCATGCAGGTACAAAGTGTCAGCAAGTTTTCATACTGCCTCGTGATAGTGGACGATTACTCGCGGTTTACTTGGGTCTTTTTCTTGTCAAACAAGTACGAAACTCCAGCCCTAGTAAAGCAGTTTGTGACGCTTATTGAAAACCAGCTGGATAAAAGAGTGAAGGCAATCAGATCTGACAATGGGACGGAATTCAAAAATGCTGAGCTAAATATGTTTTGTGGTGAAAAGGGGATTGAAAGGCAGTTCAGTGCTCCTTACACTCCTCAGCAGAATGGAGTTGCCGAAAGAAGAAATAGGACACTCATTGAAGCGGCTAGAACAATGATGTGTGAAGCAAAATTACCAATCTTCTTTTGGGCAGAAGCGGTGAATACAGCTTGTTATGTACAAAACAGAGTTCTTCTGAACAAGCGTCACGAGCAAACTCCATATCAAATCATTTATGGAGAGAAACCGAAGGTGGGTTATTTCAAGACGTTTGGGTGTCCGTGCACGGTGCTGATTCAGTCCGATGTAGGGAAATTCGAAGCAAAGGCCGATGAATGCTATTTTGTGGGTTATTCTGCAAATAGTGCTTATCGTGTCTATAACAAGACCACTGGTTTGATCATTGAGGCATTCAATGTAGATTGGATGGAGGACAATCCTACGGATGCGGGAACTGGACCTGATTGGATCTTCAACTATGGATCATTGTTTGAGGGATTTAATTTCTCGAATGTTTTCCACAATTTGGGCGAAGAAGAAGACATTGTAGCTCCCAGTGCAGATGTAAGACCTCATGTGGATAGAGCATCAGCTGAATCTTCTCGGAATGCAACTGCTGATATTCCAGAATGTTCAGGAACACGTGATGCTCCAGTGGATTCTCAAGGCTCAGGTATGTCTGAAAATGTTGTTAATACTAATCTGCCTGTTAATGTTTCAGTGCCTGATGTCCAAGAGAGCAGAATCAACAAGGATCATCCACTGAGTAATGTTGTTGGGCCAGTGACAGCGGGTGTCACCACAAGAAGCCGCACAGGACACATCAACTTTTGTATGTTTTCCTGCTTCATCTCCCAGATTGAACCTCCCAATGTGATGGTTGCTCTCAAAGATCCAAACTGGATGGAGGCCATGCACAATGAACTCAATCAGTTTTCAAAGCTGGGAGTGTGGCGTCTTGTGAAGCGGCCAGAGGACAAGAAGGTGATTCCCACGAGATGGTTGTACAAGAACAAAAAGGATGACTCGGGGATCATTGTAAGAAACAAAGCAAGGTTGATAGTACAAGGGCACAGGCAAGTCCACGGTATCGACTATGATGAGGTTTACGCTCCGGTGGCAAGATTGGAAGCAATTCGGATCTTTCTAGCTGTGGCTTCGTATCTCAATTTTACCGTACATCAGATGGATGTGAAGACTGCCTTCCTGTATGCAGAGATGAACGAGGAAGTCTATGTTGCTCAACCACCAGGGTTCATAGATGAAGAAAATCCAGATCATGTTTATCTGCTGGATAAGGCTTTGTACGGTTTGCATCAAGCTCCTAGAACCTGGTATGAAACGTTGTCCAATCACCTGGTGGAGAATGGATATACAAGAGGAGTCGTTGATCAAACGTTGTTTAGAAAAAGGGTGGAAGAAGACATAATCATGGTGCAAGTGTATGTAGATGACATTATCTACGGATCGACAAACGAAGAATTGTGCACCGAGTTTGAGGAGATTATGAAGAAGAAGTTTGAGATGAGTGACCAAGGCGAGATGAGTTTCTTTCTTGCACTTCAAGTCAAGCAGAATGATTCTGGGATTCTTATTCATCAGGAGAAGTATGTGAATGAGATTCTGGAAAAGTTCAAGATGCAGGATTGCAAGCCCATCGCCACTCCCATGGCATCCAGACCACTCTTGTCAGCAGATCTTAACGGGGAGTCAGTGAGTGAATTCCATTATCGGTCGATGATTGGATCACTAATGTACTTGACAGCAAGCAGGCCAGACATCATGTATGCAGTTTGCGTGTGTGCTCGATATCAGGCTAACCCTAAACTCTCTCATTTAGCTGCTGTTAAACGTATCTTCAGGTATCTGAAGGGCAGGCCTAGGCTTGGTCTTTGGTACCCGAAGAACACTGATTTTCAATTATATGCCTTTACTGACAGTGATTATGGAGGTAGTGACCTTGACAGGAAATCTACTACTGGAGGATGTCAGTACCTGGGAGATAGGCTCATCTCGTGGCAGAGCAAGAAGCAGCATACCGTATCAAAATCTACTGCCGAAGCTGAGTACGTGGCCGCATCTGCTGGTACGTCACAGGTAGTATGGATCCAAAACCAGCTCACAGATTACGGTATGGAATTCGTTAACACTCCCATATTTTGTGATAACGCTGCTGCTCTTGAGATTGTGAAAAACCCCGTCCAACATTCCAAAACCAAGCACATTGATATCAAGGTACATTTTATTCGTGATTGCTTTGATCGTGAGCTAATTCAGCTTCAAAAGGTAAGCTCCGATCAGAATGTTTCGGACATCTTTACAAAACCCCTTCCTCGTCCTAATTTTGAATCTTGTGTTGAAGGCCTGAAGATGATTGCCTTCGAGGAATGATCTGATCATCTATGTTTTTGTACAAAGTTTTTGGTTTTTAAATTTTACTTTAAAAAAAAATTAATCAAAAAAAAAAAAAGAATAGAAAATGACTAAAAAATTGAGTCTTGTTTCAAAAGCCTCACAAAAACAGGGGAAGAAATGGTGCTGGTTAAACTGAAAAGTTTTTATGATGTCTTTTGATAGGACTTGAAAAATTGCTTAATGACGGTTGGAGACTGACACGTGTAAGGCTGATGTGAAAGACTGCTCGAAGATGATATGTCGGTAAGCTCAACCAAAACAATGATCGTCTATGTAAGTGCAGTAATCTTAAACTCTATACATGTTTAGTTTCCCATCCTAGTCTTCATGGTTTAAAAAACTGAGTCCCGACAAAAACGGGTTGAGAGTGGTATTTACCTAGTATTCACTCTCTCACACGCCATGCTTATACTGTATAAGACAACACCACAAGAAAGAAAAAGAAAAAGAAAAAGAAAAAGAAAAAGAATGCAAAAAATGAAAATTCTGAAAAAGAAAAAGAAAAGAAAAGAAAATTATTCAGTTGGTCTTCTCTGCGTGCTTATGCGGCCGACCTGATCATCAACTGATAATTTATGAAATCAGAAATAAGTGGTAGTCAAAGCAGTGTTGCATGGTTCCTCAAGTTGGGGGTTTGTGAATCCTCAATAAACTCTGAGGTTGGGTAGGTTTTGCTATGAAAATTGGGTGTGGGGACGGTTAAACATATCGGTAAATTTGTACTATAATCAAGCACTTTAATGGATGTGAGTTTCTGTGTTCAAATCACCTGACAATTATCTAGAGTGTCTAGTAACGGAAGCTGAAAAGGGTTCCTCAGTCAAAGACCTGTCTGAAATTATCTGTGAAAAATACCAGCACCAGGTATGTGAATATTTGAATTTTCTGAGGTAAGTTTGTAAATATTTTGGTTTTGATTTTATCTGTTTTTAATTTGTTTAAACTTTTAAATTTTTCATGATCATGATCGGATACTCGGGTATGACTCTGAGGGGAAGTTTTGTGAAAATTCTCAAAGTGTTTAAAATATTCAAAATTTGTGAGAATTAACAAGTTTGGGGTAAACTTGTGTGAAGTTTTAAAATTTTAAGGGGGTTGTTTGAAACACTTTCATGTTTACGGTTTTAGGGAGGGGGTTTAGTGTAAATTTGGTTGTTTAAATATCTTGTTTAACCTATTTACGATCACTTTTCTCTCTCTCACTTTCCGATTACGATCCCCCCGCCGAGAACCCTAATCCGCCGCTCCTTCCGCCGGAAAAACCTTCTCCACCTCATTTCCGACCAATTCACCACCATCGAATAACACCATCATCATCTACACTGTTTTTCGACCATAAACCCTCACTCAATCGAGAACTTCACCATCATTTCTTGGGGTTTTCTGTTTCAAACCCTAATTTTTAATCGATCGAGTTTCTGCTGTTTTCGGGCAATTTTATCGGTGATTTAGTGTCGGAACTGTGTTTAGAATCGTTTAAAGGTAGTTATTGTTGATGAACTTGTGTTTTTGATGAGTTTTATGATGTTTACGATGAGTTGCAGGTGCAACAATGGAGATACACGGTGTTTACGATGGGTCTTGTGAAGAAGATGATGTTTGGACCGTTTACGATCCATGTTTACGATTCCGTATACGACAAATGGCGTTTACGACTGGGCCGTGACGGATTAACTGTGTTTACGATTGGCGTAACCCGATTACGATTGGGCCAAATTTCAACCCAATCGTGAACCCGAGAGTGGATCGTAAACACATTAAGGGATCGTAAACCCGCGTATAGAATCGTAAACCCATTTAAAGAACCGTAAACGCATTTTGTGAATCGTAAACTCACTTTTAATGAGAATTAATAAGTGTTTAAATCTTAATTACTTAAATATTTTTGAGATCTCATTAAAATTGTTTGGTTTTGAGATAAAATTTGTCGATGTTTGTGAGCATGTGCTAAACTCAATTATTTTCCCTAAAATGTTCAAATTGAAATTTTGTGAAGTACAAAAGTAAAATGTGATCGTCAATTGAACACGTTAAGGGTAAATAATCATAATTGCTTACTCATGATCAAATCTGATGCATATGTCTTGTTTGTCTCAGATGGCAGGCAACGTTATTGATGAGGATATCAAGTTTGATCATGATCACTGTATTCCAGCATACTTGGAGGATCCACCAGAGCATCATATGGAACTATTTTTCTCTCTGGTGGCGGGAATGAACGTATGCAAGATCAACCATGCCTTGAGGACGAGCGTGTTGATAGATGAGATGCTGGTGAGAGAATTCTGGGGTTCTGCTAGGGCAAGTGCTGACAAAACGAGAATCACAGCTACTGTTCAGAACCGTCAGATCGTCATACTGGAAGATGACATTCGTAAAGGGCTAAACATCAACGATCATGCTACCGATCCGGTTGAATATCCCAAGGAAGTCGTTCTGGCAGGAGCCCAATCTCTGGGATATGAAGGCAAGTTTCCGCCTATCCTCAAGAAACAGCTGCCGCATTACTGGAGATGCCTTGCCCATTTCATGCAGAAATCTTTTCTGGGTAAGAGAACGAGCTTCGACCAGCTGAACAAGACACACGGCACCGCATTCGTCGCATTGGCCCTGGACTGGAAATTCAATTTTTCAAGAATGATGCTGCTTGACTGGATTGGCAATGCTGACTTGAGTGCTCGTGAGCAGTTTCTCATGACACCGAGATTCGTGCAGATGGTGGTCATGCTGAAATACCCTATGATACAAGAGAGGGTGGAGAAACTGGATGTGAAGGTGATGGATGCTGGAGTCTTTGGTCTGCAAACCCAAGACAGACCGGGTAAGCTGACATTTGTAGGAAGATTGGAATGGGCAAAGAGAGGTGCCTTTCCAGAGGTAGCCCGTCAGCAAGTTTTGGAAGATGAAGAGCCAGTGGCCGATGAGCCAGCTGTGAATGCAATGATTGCTGAAGACCAAGACGATACAGCTACTCTAGCTGTGAACGTGGTTGAGGATCCCGAAGTCATTCCTTCTGACGAAGAAAACGTCATGGATGACATTTTTGCCAATCCTGAAGATGACGATATATATGGAGACTTGGGACCTCTGAATCACAAAAGATCAAGAGATGCGATGAATGCCTCTTCCTCAGGAGATTCTATGCCTCTCGACATTGACACTCATTTTGAGTTAGATGAGGTAGCTGAAGAACCTGCTCCTGCAAGAGAACCTTCTCCGAGAAAGAGGACTGACCCAAGGAGTATTAGATTTAGTTTCAAGAAAACTAGCTCCAGTGTGCTACTTGTCCAACCAGAAGTGGGTCAGAGTTCTCAAGGTCAAGCTTCTGAAGAAGCTGAAGCAACAACAACAACAACAACAACCGGTGATGATCAACCTGCCCCTATGCATACTGAAACTCCAGTTCTGACCGAACATAGCCCAGCTCGGGAAGAAACTCAATTTCTGGAGGTTGATCACACCTTCATTGCTCCAAGCCCAGTAAGAATTAGTGCAGCTCCTGTGGTAAATCAGCCTACAACCATTCCAGGATTTAGGCCATTTCAAACTGCTGAGTTACCAATTGATCTAAGGATTAGCACAGATCCTCACATCGATTTCCTGGTTTCTCAGAACAGGCTCAGGGAAAATGAAATTAAGGCTTTACATGCTGAAATCAGAAGAATGAGAGACAGAGAGATAGCTGAAAACAGAAGGGTAAAAGATAGAGAGGCAGCTGACGCTAATAGACAAAAGTACCTCTATGAAGCTCTGATGGATTTAAAGAAAAGATTCAATGCCTTCAAGAGTTCAGTAGAGGGAAATATTTCAGGTGCCTCGGGTCAAGGTTCTTCAGCTCAAGGAGCAAGTGAAGCAACTGAAGATGAAGGAGATGAAAACATAGTGATGCCAGATTACGCCCGAAGTGGGAGAATCATCTCTAAAGCCCCTGCGGGTCACGACAACTGGTTCCGTGAATTCTACCAAGGACCAGCCCCCACAAAATACGCCCTAGATCTTGGTGAAAGCTCCATTGACAAAAGGGGGAGTCGTGAAGCCATCTTGTGCTGGCACTATGACTCGGAGAAGAAACTGTTTGCTGTGATCCGTGACGGCTACAGTCCAGTTGAGTATTACAGAACTCGTGGACAATTCCACTCATGGACTGAGCCTGAGATCAGAAGTCTGCTCCGAGCTCCTTTCATCAACAGGTGGAACAGCACAGATGGGGATCTTATCAGAAACAACCTTTTAAGCCATCTGGAAAACAATTTTGCTGACTTTGACCTGAAGCAGGTGAGATGGGTTGAGACGGGAACAGACCCTGTGACTGGAGATGCAATTGGTGAAGCTAGAAGACCACCCACCAAGCGCACACGAGTGATCAATATGTTGGATGAAATCGAAGACGGTACACTGGTCAAAAACTTTGACTGCTGGTGCTATGATCCAACAACTCACGAGGTGGTGGTTCTATGCAAAGGTCTGAGGCAGTTTCGCTTCTATGATCCAGTTGATCTGCTGCGTTTTGGAGAAAGAGACATAAAGCTACTCGCCTCACAGCCTATACTTGGTGATGAAAATGATATGGAGAATGCTGTGAGGGTGGGAATCTTTCATGGGACTGCAGAGCGGATTGTAGCGAACAAGTGGTAGTCAAACAACGTTCAGAACACCTTCAGATTTGACCTCCTGCTGCCGTAGAAGAGAAGTTCAAATGTTTCATGCCTAGGGGAAGATTGTTGGGCTAGGCTTATTTAAGGCATGAACATTTGTAATTGGGCTTATTGTACTTTAGTTTTTGGGCTTAGTCTAGCTTAGTTAATAGGCCATGTGGGCCATTTGAATGTTTATGATTGGGCTAGATTAGTGATTATGATTGGCCCAAGTTATTGTATGAGGTGGTATAAATACCACCTCATTGTAATCGGTTTGGCAAGCTTTTCGAATACAAGTTGCAGTTTACGATTTTGGTGTTCTTGCTAGTTTACGATCAGCTTCAACAAGTAGTGTTTCTCATTCAAGATTAGATCTTTCTCTTAGATCTAGTCCATTTCTTCTACTTGTTTCTTGAATCAATCTCATTTGAGGTTTCCGCACTCATTTGTGATTATATATCGTGATCTTGGTTTGAGTTCGGACCTACAATTGGTATCAGAGCGGATTGTAGCGAACAAGTGGTGGTCAAACAACGTTCAGAACACCTTCAGATTTGACCTCCTGCTGCCGTAGAAGAGAAGTTCAAATGTTTCATGCCTAGGGGAAGATTGTTGGGCTAGGCTTATTTAAGGCATGAACATTTGTAATTGGGCTTATTGTACTTTAGTTTTTGGGCTTAGTCTAGCTTAGTTAATAGGCCATGTGGGCCATTTGAATGTTTATGATTGGGCTAGATTAGTGATTATGATTGGCCCAAGTTATTGTATGAGGTGGTATAAATACCACCTCATTGTAATCGGTTTGGCAAGCTTTTCGAATACAAGTTGCAGTTTACGATTTTGGTGTTCTTGCTAGTTTACGATCAGCTTCAACAAGTAGTGTTTCTCATTCTAGATTAGATCTTTCTCTTAGATCTAGTCCATTTCTTGTACTTGTTTCTTGAATCAATCTCATTTGAGGTTTCCGCACTCATTTGTGATTATATATCGTGATCTTGGTTTGAGTTCGGACCTACAAACCCCTTGGATCTTGATTTCACAAACGATTCCATGTTTATGATTTCTCAAGATATCTCTCCTTTCTCTCTCTCTCTCTCTCTCTCTCATGATGATGAAAGCATATCGAGACCGTCTGATTGACCTTGGCTACCCAATGTCTGATGAGATGGTGATGGATATCCTTAATTATCTCCCTAAGTGTTACCACATTCATGCAATTAATCACTCGGTCGAGACAACTGATGAGCTCATAGCGTTGATTCTAAATGCTAAAATCAGGACCACACCTAAGGTCTTAAAGGTTAAAATTTCAAGCATCAAGAAATCCAAATCCAAAGCAAAAGCTCGTGACAACAAAGGTAAATAGGTTGCTAAATCATAGCCGCCACCTCTCGAAGAGCGTCAGTGTTTTGAGTGCAACCAAATAGGATGCTGGAAACGTAATTTTCCATATATTTGGCTAAGATAAAGATGACTAAGAACTCTAAACAGAGTTCCTCATCAGGTATTTCAATAATGTTATTGAACTTTTTATTGTATCCTCCAATGTATTTGATATTGGATATGGTTACCACATTGTTAATGTTTTTCAGGAACCTGAAAAGTGAAAGAAATTAGAACAGGGCGACATGGAGCTTATTGTTGGCGATGGAAAGAGAGTCGCGGTTCTGGAAGCTGGTGTTTATTCATTAACATGTCATTCTGGCCTTATAGTCTTTAGATAACTGTTTATATGCACTTGGATTGTCTAGGAACATTATTTTCGTTACTTCATTGTTTGAATAATGTTCTAAGTACAAGTTTAATGGAGTTTATATTTTAACCTACTTAAATAATATCTTTTATTTTGAGACTAAACCTCGACATGGTATATACGAGATAGAAGTTCAAACAAACGACCAAATCTATCATATTTCTAAAATAAACAAAATTGATAGTAATGACTCCTCAATATGCCATTATAGACTTGGTCACATAAACAATGCACCCACAGGGATTCTCGAGTCCTCCAATGAAGATTCCTTCGATGAATGTGAGTCATGCTTGTCTAGCAAACTAACCAGGTCACCCTTCACCCATATAGTTGAACGGGCCGATGATCTTTTAGGCCTTATTCACACTGATGTGTGTGGACCCTTTAGGACCATTACGAGGAATCATGAAAGGTACTTCATAACCTTCATAGATGACTACAACATATTTGCCCATATCTATCTAATGAAGCATAAACATCAAACATTTAAAAAATTCAAAGAATTTCAAAACGAAGTACAAAATCAGTTAAGTCAAACTATTAAAATACTTCGATCAGATAGAGGAGGTGAATACCTAAGCACATAATTCCTCGATCATCTAAAAGCCTATAGAATAATATCCCAAGCTCCCAGCCCACACCTCCTGGCACACCCCAGTTAAACGGCGTGAGCGAAAAAGGAATCAAACTCTGCTTAACATGGTTCGATCAATGATGTGTAGAACTAACTTGCCTCACACCTTTTGGGGTTATGCTTTCATGGCCGCGTCACGCCTCATAAATCTTGCACCAACCAAGAAATTAGACAAAACACCATGTGTGATACAGCATGGGTCTAAACCCAAATTGTCTTATCTCATGGTATGTGGATGAGATGCTTACATCACTAGTGAATCTGATGATACGCCCGATCCTCGTAGCGAAAAGGTTGTTTTCGCCGGTTACTATGGTAACAACGGTTACTACTTTTACCATCCTCGTGCAAATTCTATTTCCATCAAAAGGGAAATGTACATTCCTCGAAGAAGAATTTCTCAAACGAGGAACTAAAAGTAGTGTTGTGTATCTTGAAGAAATTCAAGAAACACAACAAAACCCTGAACCAGTCGTTGCGGCTGATCAACAAGTTTTTGTTGCACCGTCAAACGAAAACAAAAGCGTTCGCATAAGCGGAAGGAATCGTTGGGAACCTGATAGTTACCTCCGTAATCTAGAAGCTTCCAAAGTCCTATCAGTAGCCAAATCTAACAATGACCTACTAACTACAAAGTTGATGTTTCAGACTCAGAATCTGAGAAATGACTTGAGGCCATGAATGCTAAGATGCAATCCACGCGTGACAATCAAGTCTGGGATTTGATTGAGCTGCCCCCGATTGTCGGGTCGTAGGAAGCAAATGGATCTTCAAAAACAAGACTGACGTGCATGGAAATGTGCAAACCTATAAAGCACTACTAGTTGCAAAAGGTTTCCCCCAAAACCAAGGGATTGACTATGAAGAAACTTTTTCACTTGTTGCAATGATCAAATCGATCAGGATATTACTTGCCATGGTCGCATACCATGATTACGAGATATAGAAAATGGATGTCAAAACCGCCTTCCTGAATGGACACCTCTTTGAGGATGTCTACATGATTCAACCGGATGGTTTTGTGGATCCTAAATATCAAAATAGGGAATGCAAACTGAATAAGTATATTATAGACTTAAACAGGCATCTCGAAGTTGGAATCTGCATTTTGATAAGAAAATCAAAGAGTTCTTTTTTGCTAAGAACAAAGATGAGCCATGTGTTTACAGAAAGGCAAGTGGGAGCACTATATCATTCCTCATATTGTATGTGGATGATATACTAATCATAGGAAATAACATACCCATGCTTAATGAAGTTAAAAAATGGCTTTCATCTTGTTTTGCTCTGAAGGATCTGGGAGAAGCCATTTACATACTGGGAATTAAAATTCACATAGAAAGGTCTAAGTGACTTTTAGGTCTTACTCAAAGTACATACATTGACAAAGTAATAGCTAGGTTCAATATGAAAAATTACAAGAAAGGAACGGTCCCTATGACTAAGGGAACTGTCTTGAACAAGTGCCAAGCTCTTTCCACGGACCTTGAGAAAAAGAAAATGGAAGCAATTCCATATGCTTCAGCTATTACGTCAATTATGTATGTCGTGCTATGCACACGACCTGATGTCTCGTATGCACTAAGCATGACCGGCCGTTACCAACAGAGCCCAGGACTAGCTCATTGGACCACCATAAAGAACATCCTGAAGTATTTGAGAAATACTAAAGATATGTTCCTGGTATACGGAGGAACTGATGAAGACCTCACCCTGTAAGATGTTACACTGACGCTAGTCTTCAGACTGATCAAGATGACTCTCAATCACAGCAAGATTTGTATTCACTATGAATGGAGGAGCCATTTCACATCATAAATCCAAGCACATACTGAGGAAGTACCACTACATAAGAGAAGTACTAGACAAGAAAAAATACAAATTAGCAAAGTAGACACAGATAATTTACTAAGCCTGTGGCTCAAGACACTCATGATCTTCATAGTGATGCAATAGGGCTTGAATTAGCTAAACACATGTTTTTATTTAGTATTCGAATGTACAAACTTAAACATTTATTGGTTTTACTATTCTTTTTCCATTGGTGAATGCAATTTGAATTACATAACTTTGTTCAATTTAGTATGTTTATCATCCTTGAATCAACAGATTCTAAAGGGTCCGCAGTCATTCAGACTCATCAGAGCGAATATGAAATAAGACTATTCTAAGTTTGAATATCAAGTTATTGACATTCAAACTCACAGGCCTCATTGTAGAATAACGTTGGATGTAACTTGCATCAAATGAAACTCCATGGATACGAGATTACTTTGATTAAATAGTATACTCAATTGTATCCTATGACCTGAGATGCATATTAGAACTTCCGTTTACCAGGACCTATTCTTTGATTGTAGTTAACCGTTGTCACGTAACTGCCAGTTATAAAGGTTACTTTTGGGAATAGATCTGAAGTTCAGTGGGAGTTGTATACGGAAAATATGGGATTGTGTACTCTTTCATTATGCAACAGCTAGACATCATGGCGCCCTCGTTGATTCCAAGTGATAAGTGTGAGGCCTCACTCAAACTTACTGTGTGTTTGATTAGATCACTTCAAAACTAAATCGATAATATAATGATAAAACAGAATATGAGAGCCCATGTCTCATAGTTCATCAGCTGTCTTATACGAAAAGGAACAATTGACTTTATAAATTATCATAAGTCCTCTATCTGATTATGGTAACAAACACATATGCCTTGGCTACCAACTTAAAGCGTCATCACTGGTTGGTACAATCATGCACAGCTAGAGGCCTCTGAATGTGCACGTTAATACTGTCGCGATCAGTCCAAGTGTGAGGCTGTTAGAAACTGTATGTCCAGACCTGACACTTAACGTACCCAATTTGGTCTTAACTCGTAAGAGTTACACTGAGGTCAACGTGTTATAAAACCCACTTAAGTAAGATAATCGGTCATTAATGAAACATTATTATTAATATTACTATCTTAGTAATATTAGTGAATGATTTATTTACTAATCTTTTGAGTAATTACATAAAAGTAACTAATTATTTAATTGTTAAATAATTAACTAAAGTGGATAATGGTGGAATTAATTAAATTATTTAATTAATGGATAAACGAGAGTTTAAATCAAATTGTTGATTATCCACAACTTGATGGATTGATTATTTAGCAACCAACAAAAGGAGATTAAAGGGTAGATCAATTTAATCACCCTCCTAACTCTCTCTCCTCTCTCTCAGTCGCAGAAAACCGACGCCACCACCGGGGGGGTAGCCACCTCCAACCGCCACCATGCTCCCACAATCCGTCATTGCTACTCCGTTCGACACCGCCACCATCATCAAACCACCGTCGTCACCTCCACCGCCACTGCGGGTTTAGTATTTGGATCCCTACCGCCGCTCGCGGTATGCGAAGAGGAGGACGCCACCACCCTCGCGATACGTGAGGAGCTCCACTAGCTTTGTCGCCGCCACTGGTTCTTCCGCCGTCGTTGCCTCCACGAGCCGTCGATGAGTTGACCCACATGTTCGAATCACTGATTTCGTTTACTAGGAACGACGAAACACCTTGGTGTCTCAAACGGTTGTCCGAACCCGACCAAGGTATATCTAAACTAGTCTCTTTTATATTAATTTATTTTAATGAATCTTTATTTGTGTGTCATAAGGTGATTTGATCCTGCCTACGGTTTTACAATTTACGTCTACTTTCAATTCCGCGGAGATCTAAAGCTTTGTGGGACAATCTGAAAATAATATGTGAATATCACAATATGCAACTTTATCGGAATTCAAGGTCAAACAAGGGTTCTAACGATGAGATTGAGGAGTTAGAAAAGAAGTTGAAAAAGTTGACCGAAGAAAATAGTATTCTGATAAAAGATTTGGAGAAATGTCAGAAGAATGCTACCGAAATATCTGATTCTGTTTTTGTGACAAGCAAAAATGAAAGTTTGATGTCCAAATTCTCTCATCTGATTGGTAAATTTGAAGTGGTTTCACAGAAGAATAAGAAGATTCAAAATTTGCTTACTGATGATCATTGGTTGAATGATGATACTTATAAGAAAGAAGAAACGGTTACTTCAGAATGTAAGAAGTGCATTGAATTATCAAAGGAAGTTGAAATATTGAATAGTGAAACTGCAGAAGCTGAAAATGAAAATTCGGCATCTAAGATTGCAAAATTAATTGAAGAAAAGGTTGAATTAGTCAAGGAAGTTGAAAAATGGAAAGCTGAAGCTGAGGATGCTGCAAATGATTTCAATAATTTGTTTGAGAAGTCCAAGGTTAAGCTTGATATGCTTAACAAGACTTCTGATGAACTAGCTGCTCAAGTTGTTCAATATCAGATTGATATGGAAAAGTTGTTAGATGAAAAGAGAGAGTTAGCTAGGGTGAATAAATTGCAAAATGCAAATCTTGATATTCAAAAGAGAAATGAAGATAAGTTGCAGAAAGAGTTGTTCGCTGAGCTTGATAATCTGAGGTTGCAAAAGTATGAAACTCACAAAGTTGCTAAGAAATTGATTGCAACAGAGAAAGAATTGGCTGAAGCTCAACAAAAGATTTCCGATTTGAAGATTCAAGTAATTGATGCAAATCGTGTGTTGAACAATGTCACCAATTCTCAATCTTTTACAAGTTTCTTGGCTAAAGATGAAAATTTTGAGAAAATGTTTAGCAAAACAGTTTCACCACCAGGAAGTCTAAAAGAAGGAGTTCATGAGCTGAAGGAAAATGTTGAAGCTGGTGATTATTCTAAATTTGTTAATAATAAATCAAATGAAGAAAAGGTTGTGAAGTCACAGAAAGAAGAAAAAGCTGAAAGTGTTATGTTTGATTCTTCCACTACTAAAGAAGAGAAATCAGCTAGTTCAACCGAGAAGATTAGTTCTTCTACTGATATTGATGAGACTATCTTCTATCAACAAAAGAATGTTGGTCAAGTTAAAGCTGAATTTTCTCGTCTCGCGAAGAATGGACATAACATATCTGGTTCTGGAGAGAAGATTCCAGGGAAACATGTTGGTTTGGGTTTCAAGTTCAAAAATGTTAACGCTGATGGAGCTCAAGACTCAAAACAACAGAATTTAAAGAACGTTAATTTGAAACAAGTCAAGAAGGAGGTGTTTAATGCTAAAAAGGTTCAACCCGAGAGGTTTTACAAGCTCAAGGGTTCGGAACAAATATTTTCTGACAAACAATTTCCACTTCATTGCGTGGATGCTCAGAAAATATCAGAAGTTTTTGTGAAGAATGCTGATCCCCAAAACAAAAAGAAGCAATTTGTCAAATTTTCTTCTGGAGGATCCAATTCAAATTCACAAAGCCCAACATCAAAATGGGTTCATGATCATTAATTTCAGGTATATGATCCATTTTATGATCATTTTGATGATGCTTATTTTTGTGAAGCTATGCAGGTTCCCAAGAGGAGAAATATCAACAACCGCTTGTGTTATAACTGTCGACAAAAAGGACATATGGCACAAGTGTGTCCGGTTGCTGCGGCTTCTACACAAAAAGGAGGAAAGGTTCCATATGTTGGTAAATCTGCCAAATACAAGTTTGTTGATGAATATGGCAGAGTGTTTGATGAATCTCCACCGACATTTTTCAAACGTCCAAGAAAATTTTTACCAAAATTTCAAAATGATTCATATGTCGGATATTCGTCACAGTCAACTGTGACTGGTTCATCAGATACCGATTTACCAAAACAACAAATTTGGAAACCTAAAGTGGTTTCGAAAGCGAAATCAGGACACTGGTCGACCAGAAGCAATTCGCTTCGGGTCATTTATAAACTGATGTGTTTGACCAGTGTGCAGGTACTTTTAGAAGACCTATCGGTGATTGAAAAGTTGCTGAGTGATCATAGACACTGTAGCTCAAGATGACTAGCATTCTCCATCCAATCTACAAGATTGCGGTTAGAGAGTCTTATCCTACCTTGGAGTGAACCGCGAAAGTGGCGGCTACAGACAAGGCGGCTAGTCATCTTGAGCTACAGTGTCTATGATCACTTTTGATGTGCTCTTTCTCTTCTGTCAGGTGCTCTTTCTCTTCTGTCAGGTGCTCTTTCTCTTCTGTCAGGTGCTCTCTCTTCTGTCAGGTGATCTCTCTCTTCTGTCATGTCATGAGCTCTCTCTCTTCTAAATTTCATATGATAACAATTTCAAAACTGAAATTTTTCTGAAAGTTAAACCTGACAGGTATCCATGTCGAAAGGTCAATTTTCTTTCTTTTTACATTCCGTATGTAGTTTAGGGGGAGAGAATTGAAAAACCAAAAATAGCGTCTTTGTGTTTTTGTTTGTGTTAAAATGAAAATCCAAAAATAGAGTTTTCATTTTAAGGGGGAGAAAAAGGAAAAATACAAAAACATTGAAAAACAGAAAATACAAAAACATTGAAAAACAGAAAATACAAAAACATTGAAAAATGAGAAATTGTATCCAATATAATTGGGAAATGATGGTACATTGGCTTACGTGTCAGACTCATGGATAAATTAGATAAAAAAAGCCATAAGATCAATTGTTCGATGTACTTGGTAGGCTCGGCATTAAATCAGAAAGTATTCAGATGTGATAAACACATTAAATACTAATGCTTGACCAAGTGGACAACAACTTGATGCATGTCTCATGATATCAAGGAAAAGATATGTGAAAAAGAAAATGAGAAGTCACTGTGTATACATGTGTTCATTTTGCAAAGATTTAAACTTGTTTGATTTTCTTTATTTTGTCAAACGATCGGACTTTCTTTGCGTATCGAAAGATCGACCTGATTATTGTTCGTTTGACGTTCTGCTTTATTTTCTTTGGTGTTTCGTATAACTCATCGGACTTTCTTTGCGTGTACGGGAGTACCGACCTGATTGTTGTTGAGTTATACAATTTCAATTTGTTTTATTTTCTTATTTTGTTAAATCCGAGGCCTTATCTGCGTATCGAAAGATCGACCTTAAGGTAGACGATTTAACGTTCTTATTTCTTTTTGCATGGAACACAGTTGACTAAATCATGAATACAATCATTATGTGATTAAATCACAAATGAAATCACAAAGTGTGATATAAAAGCAAAAACATATCTGAGTATGTTTGATAGTGTGGGGTACACTGGTCAAAGCAAATTTAATCAATACAATAACATATCCAGATGTTATGAGTATGATTTTGCCTGAGTTTAAGATGGACAAATTATACCAGTAATCGACATGACTTGTGTGCTGAAGTAGTTGAAATTGAAATGTAGTTCAGCATGTTATGTTCAATATGATCCCAAGTTGTGATCTTTCTCACAAAAGACAAAAATAGTGTCTGATTCAGTATTGCTTTTATGTTTCATATCTGAAAAGATCAAAAAGATTTTAGATGTGTTTTGATATAAAATTTCAAAAAGCCAAAAAGATTTTATTTCTTATCTGTTTTCGACCGATCGACATGTGATACGAAATCAAATTTCAAATCTATATCTTGGATTCTCAAAGAGAAGTTTTGCACCAAGATTAAATTAATTTTCAAAAGAAAAAGGAAACCGCGTTTCTGTCTTCTGAAATTGCAGGTTATATGTGTCAAGACTCAAGCATGTTGAAAGGGGAGTATGTTTTATCTTTCACAAGTGGATCTTGAAGTTTGAAGATGATTTAAGAGTGATCCAGCCATGCAAGCTCTATTTCTAACAAGATTTCAAGTCAAAGATCGGATGTAGCAATGTTGAAGATTGAAGACTGAAGTTTAGTTAGAAAATAGATACACTACACGTTAAGGGGGAGTCTGTAGAAGCATATTCCTATACTATGAGTGTCTCGTGTATTGTATCTATGTGAGCATGTCTGAGTATGAGTTGTGGTAGAAATGTCTTTAGTGGCGTACCACATGGTCCGGCGGACCATGTGGTCCGGCGTACCAGTTTGGTACGCTGGGTGGTTAGTCACTTAGTATAAATAGGTAGTGTTAGAATGAGAGCTTAACACTTCTGAGCACTTCTGTCATTTCTACACTTTCTGTGTGTGTGTTCTAGAGAGAGAAACTAGAGAGAACTCTTTGTAATCTTCAAGTGATTCAATAAGAAATCTCTTATTTACATTCGTATTCTCTACATTTGATCAAAGCATGCAGTAGTAAGATCGTTTCTTGTTTCTACAGTAGTTAACCGTTGACACGTAACTGCCAGTTATAAAGGTTACTTTTGGGAATAGATCTGAAGTTCAGTGGGAGTTGTATACGGAAAATATGGGATTGTGTACTCTTTCATTATGCAACAGCTAGACATCATGGCGCCCTCGTTGATTCTAAGTGATAAGTGTGAGGCCTCACTCAAACTTACTGTGTGTTTGATTAGATCACTTCAAAACTAAATCGATAATATAATGATAAAACAGAATATGAGAGCCCATGTCTCATAGTTCATCAGCTGTCTTATACGAAAAGGAACAATTGACTTTATAAATTATCATAAGTCCTCTATCTAATTATGGTAACAAACACATATGCCTTGGCTGCCAACTTAAAGCGTCATCACTGGTTGGTACAATCATGCACAGCTAGAGGCCTCTGAATGTGCACGTTAATACTGTCACGATCAGTCCAAGTGGGAGGCTGTTAGAAACTGTATGTCCAGACCTGACACTTAACGTACCCAATTTGGTCTTAACTCGTAAGAGTTACACTAAGGTCAACGTGTTATAAAACCCACTTAAGTAAGATAATCGGTAATTAATGAAACATTATTATTAATATTACTATCTTAGTAATATTAGTGAATGATTTATTTACTAATCTTTTGAGTAATTACATAAAAGTAACTAATTATTTAATTGTTAAATAATTAACTAAAGTGGATAATGGTGGAATTAATTAAATTATTTAATTAATGGATAAACGAGAGTTTAAATCAAATTGTTGATTATCCACAACTTGATGGATTGATTATTTAACAACCAACAAAAGGAGATTAAAGGGTAGATCAATTTAATCACCCTCCCAACTCTCTCTTCTCTCTCTCGGTCGCAGAAAACCGACGCAACCACCGGGGGGGGGGGGGGTAGCCACCTCCAACCGCCACCATGCTCCCACAATCCGTCGTTGCTACTCCGTTCGACACCGCCACCATCATCAACGCACCGTCGTCACCTCCACCGCCACTGCGGGTTTAGTATTTGGATCCCTACCGCCGCTCGCGGTATGCGAAGAGGAGGCCGCCACCACCCTCGCGATACGTGAGGAGCTCCACTAGCTTTGCCGCCGCCACTGGTTCTTCCGCCGTCGTTGCCTCCACGAGCCGTCGATGAGTTGACCCACATGTTCGAGTCAATGATTTCGTTTACTAGGAACGACGATACACCTTGGTGTCTCAAACGGTTGTTCGAACCCGACCAAGGTATATCTAAACTAGTCTCTTTTATATTTAATTTATTTTAATGAATCTGTATTTGTGTGTCATAAGGTGATTTGATCCTGCCTACGGTTTTACAATTCACGTCTACTTTCGATTCCGTTGCATATATCTGATTTATATATAAATGTTATATATATTTAGAATATATATACATAAACCCGAGACACGGATATCCACTATAAAACCTAACAATTATAGTAACAACGGTTATTACTTCTACCATCCTAATGCAAGCACGATTTCCATCAAAAGGAAAGGTAAGTTCATGAAACACAACAAAAATCTTAACCAGACATCGCGTTTGGCCAATAAATAATTGTTACACAATCATGCCAAAACACAAGAGTTCTTAGAAGCGAAATGACTCGTTGGGAGCCTGATAGATACCTTGGTTGTCTTGAAGCCTTTGAAGTCCTATTAGTAGCTGAGTCTAACACCAAACCTGCTAATTACAAAACTGCGCTCTCAGATTCAGAATCTGGGAAATGGCTAGAAGCCATGAACGTTGAGATGCAATCTATGCGTGACAATTGGAAGTAATGTTGTGGATCTTGAAGAAGTTCACAAAACACAACAAAACCCTGAACCAGTCACTGCGTGTGGCCAAAACATAGTTGTTGCACAACCAGGCTCAAACACAAGAGTTTGTAGAAGCGAAAGGACTCGTTGGGAGCCTGATAAGTACCTTGGCTATCTTGAAGCCTTTTAAGTCTTATTAGTAGCTGAGTCTAATGCCGAACCTGCTAATTACAAAGTTGTGATCTCAGCTTCAGAAGCTGGAAAATGGCTTGATGCCATGAATGCTGAGATGCAATATATGTATGACAATCAAGTATGGGACTTGATTGAGCTGCCTCCCGATTGCTAGGCTGTAAGTAGCAAGCGGATCGTCAAGAAGAAGACCGACATGCATGGAAATGTGCAAACCTACAAAACACGGCTAGTTGCGAAAGGTTTCACTCAAACGCAAAGGATTGACTATGACGGAACCTTCTCGCAAATTTCTATGATTAAATCATTCAGAATATTACTTGCCACAGCCGCATACCATGATTATAAGACGTGGCAAATCAATGTCAAAACCGCTTTCTAGAACGGACACCTTGTTAAAAATGTCTACATGGTTCAGCCTGATGGTTTTGTTGATCCCAAATATCCTAATAAGTTTTGCAAACTGAATAAATCTATCTTTGGGCTTAAACAGGTGTCTAGGAACTAGAATATTCGCTTTGATCAGAAAATCAAAAAATTTGGTTTTGTCAAGAACAAAGATGAGTCTTGTATTTAGAAAAAGGAAAGTGGGGGCTCTCGTATTGTACATCGATGATATACCCATGCTTAAGGAAGTTAAAAAGTGTCTATCATCGTGTTTTGCTATAAATCTATCGACTTATAGGTTTTAGTCAAAGTACATACCTTGATAAAGTCGTAGCTAGGTTGAACACGAAAAATTCCAAGAAAGGAATTGTCTCTATGACTATGGGAACCGTCTTGAACAAATCACAAGCTCCTACCATGGACCATGGGATTAAGGAAATGGAAGCAGTTATGTATCCCATGTTATACACACGACCGAATGTCTTGTATGCTCTAAGCATCACCAGAAGATACCAGCAGAGCCCAGGACCAGCTTATTGGAATGTTGTCAAGACATTCAGGATTACCTGAGAAATACTATAGAGATGTTTATAGTATACGGAGATACTGACGAGGAGTTCACTCTAAAATGTTACACTAATGCTAGCTTTTAGACTGACCGAGATGACTCTCGCTCATAGTCCGGATTTGTGTTCATGTTGAACGATGGATTTGTTTCCTAGAAGAGCTCCAAACGGGGTGTAGTGGCTGATTCCACAACATAATTTAAATACATAGGCGCCTCAGAAGCCGCTAAAGAAGTCGCTTAGGTGAAAAAATTCATAATGCATCTCGATGTGGCTTTTAATATCAAGAAACCAATCCAGATACTATATGATAATACAAAAGCCATAGCTCAAGCCAAGGAGCCTAGATCTCATCACATAGCCAAACATATACTAATGAAATACCACTACATCGAGAAGTATTGGAATAAAGAGAAATCCGAATTAGCAAAGTTGACATAGATCAAAACTTAGTTGATCCATTCACTAAGCTAATGACTCAGGAGAGTGATGATCATCATAAAGATGCGATAGGGCTTAGATTAGCTAATAACATGTTTTAATTTAGTATTTGGGTGTACGAACTCATATAGTTATCATTTTATTATTCTTATTCCATTTATGAATGTAATTTTCATTTCATAGCTATGTTTGAATTTAATATGTTTAATATCCTTGAATAAAGAGATTCAGAATTATCCGTAGTCGATCAAAATCGTAAGAACGAATCTGAACTAAGACTATTCTGACTTTTAGACCTCAAATAGTTGACATTTAGAACTCACATGCCTCATTATAGAATGATGCTGGATGTAACTCGCATAACATAAATCTTCATGGATATAGCAATAAGATTTGTTTGATTAAGGGGTATACTCATTTGTATCCTCTAACCTGAGATGTATACTAGAACTACCACTTACCGGGACCTATTTTTTATTATATGAAAAACCATATACGGATCGTTTCCAGATCATAAAATGATAGAGACGGAAGTTTGTCATTAATCGATGTCGAATGATTACAAGAACCGAATGGAGTATACATCGATTTGAGCTCTGGAAGAGGTTTGGACAGAACCTCCTCTCTCACACACACTAACACACAGTGAAATGACCAAACTTAGAGATGATCAACATACTAACACCTATTTATAGGTTGGATGGTCAGCGTACCACATAGGCTCCGTACCAACTGGTACGGGCGGACCACCCAGCGTACCATCTGGTACGCTGGTTAGTATGTTGACCCTCTCACATACAATAAACCCTATACATTCAATCTATTCTATTCGTACAGTAACGGCCACACACAGAAACTTGTCCTAACATTATAGTCAAACGTTGTCGCTTAACTGCCAGTCATAAAGGCTATTTTCAGGAATAGATCTAAAGTTCGGTGGGAGTTGTATATAGTCGATATGGGATTTTGTACTCTTGTATAATGCACCAGTTAGACATCATGGTGCCCTCGTTGATTCCAAGTGTTAAGTGTGAGGCCTCACCCAAACTAACTGTGTGTTTGATTGGATCACTTCAAATCTGAATCGGGAACTATAATGATTGAACGTAACATGAGAATCCATGTCTCATAGTTCAATTGATGTCATATACAGAAAGGAATAACTAACATAAATACCATAAGTCCACCATCTTGTTGATGATCAACATATATACCTTGGTTAACGAATTAAAGTGTCAAGACTGGTTGGTACAACCATGCATAGCTAGAGTGCCTCTGACTGTGCACGTTAATATTGTTGTGTTCTGTCCAAGTAGGAGACTGTTGGATATTGTATACCCAGTCCCGACTATTTAATTTACTCGACCCAGTCTTGACCCGTAAAAGTTACACTGGGGTCAACGAGCACAAAGTCTGCTTAAATGATTAACCGGCATATAATGGAACAATGAGTTAATTGTTACTAATTTATTAGTAATAATAATTGGTGGATCAAATAATTACTAATTTATTTAGTAATTAAATTATAGATAAATTATTATTTGTTTAAATAATAATTAACTAGATAATTATCGGTTGAATGATTATTACATATTTAATAATTGTTGGTGAATAGTATATATTAATTAATATTATTAATTAAATATATTTGGTTGGCTAGAATTGTAAGTTAATACAGCTAATACAGATTAGGTTTATCTAGTGGGTCCAATAAGGTTATAAATATAACATTTATGCAGAGAGTTTAGGGTTGTAGTTTACAATCACAAAATTACCCTGCTCTCTCTCTCTCTCTATCTCTCTCTCTCTCTCTCTCTCTCTCTCTCTCTCTCTCTCTCTCTCTCTCTCTCTCTCTCTCTCTCTCTCTCTCTCTCTCACTCTCTCTCACTCTCTCCATTCTCTACGCCGACCTCACTCCCTCTTTCGGATTCATCACCGCCACAGACCACCACTATAACACTATCATCCGTCGCAATTTTTGATCGGCGCCAATCCGACTCCAGCGCCCCTCGACTTCGTGATTGTGTCGGGGCGCGATGATTGTCCAGATGCACACAACATGAAAAATCATGAGCATCGGATCATCTAATCGGTCTAGCTATTTCGGATAAGAAACAAGTAATTAAAGATTGTTGTATTGATCATCAAAGAACAATTACAATTAGGAATTCACTCAGAGAAACACCTTATATAACACACAATTAACACTTAGAGATTCGCTCAACTGCTCTCAACTCATTTTTGAATTACAAAGCAAAACGGGTATTTATACTCCAGTACACGAACCCATCCGAACTGCGAGTTCGTGTGGTTCCGAACTCACCCGAAGTGTGACTTCGGGTGACACTTCGTGTCACTTCGGATCCTCTTCGTGTAACAGCCAATTTGCACCATCGTCTTGTTCAGATACTTCACATGACGAACCGATCATGCTCTAACAAACTCCCCGTCGACGTGTGCAGTATCTGTTCATCCATTTAAAACATATCTTCAATCAAACTCTCCATCAACTTAATGGTTAGTCCGATCTTGAATATTTGACGATGCACATTGTGTTTTCATCCTTTATCAGCAGCTTCAGAAGACTTGAAGTTGTGACATTCTCTTTCACATAGTACATTTTCAAACATAAATAATATTGGCGCAAAACGTCTCTTCGAGACTCCATGATATTTCGGTATTGATTTGTATCACGTGTCGATCAGACTGAAAACAAAACAGGATCAAAATCATTTTGACTTTTAGAAACTTTATATCAAAACAAACCTAAAATCTTTTTGAATTTTCAAACTTATGCTAAAACACACTAAAAACCTTTTTGGTTTTTCTAAAATGAAATGAAATTACAGTACAGAATCAAACTCTACTTTTGGTTTGAGAAAGATCACTATCTGGGATCATATTGGTCATAACACATGGAACTACACTTCAATTTCAACTAACTGAAGCACATAAGCCATGTTGATTGCTGGTATAATTTGTCCATCTTAAAGTCAGGCAGAATCATACTCATAACATCTCGATATGTTAAGGTATTGATTAGATTTGCTTTGACCAGTGTATCCCACACTATTAGACATATTCAAATATTTTTATTTTTCTTGTGTGACTACACTTGTGATTATCACATAGTGTATTGTATTCATGATATCCTCAACTATGTACCAGGCAAAAAGAAATAAGAACATTAAATCGTCTACCTTAAGATCGATCTTTCGATACACGGATAAGGCCTCAGATTTAACAAAATAATATAGATAAAACAAGTTGAAATTGTATAATTCAACAACAATCAGGTCGGTCTTGTGGACACACAGAGAAAGTCCAATGAATTATACAAAACACCAAAATTATAAAGTTGAACCTCAAACAAACAACAATCAGGTCGGTCTTGTGGACACGTAGAGAAATTTTGATCGTTTGAGAAAATAAAGAAAATCAAACAAGGTTAAATCCTTGCAAAATGAACACATATATACACAATGACTTCTCATGTTTTTTTTCACACATTTTTCTATTTTTGTCATGAAATACGCTCAAGAAGTTATCCACTTGGTCAAGCATAATATCTAGTGTATATCACATCTGAATACTTTCTGATTCCCTGAGCCTACCAAGCATATCAAACGATGAACTTATGGTCTTTTTATCTACTCAATCCATGAGTCAGATACTTAAGCCATTGTACCATCATTTCCCAATAATCAATTTCTCAAAATTTTATATATATTTTGCATGTATTCACCTTCACCATATATTGCATTTCTCCCCATAACATGCACACATGCACTTTCTCCCCCCTAAAATGAAAAGCTCTATTTTTGGATTTTTCATTTTATAAAAACAAGACACTATTTTTGGCTTTTTCAAATGTTCTCCTCTAAACGACAAATGAAAAAGAAAGTTGGTTAACCGACACGTATGCCTGTTTGTTTTAAACTTTTCAGAAAATTTCAGGTTAGAAAGATTAATCGTGAAATTTAAATTTAAATAAGCAGAATACTCCTCCATCAGTAATTGTTCAATCACTGATAGGTCTTCAAGAAGTACCTGCACACTGGTCAAACACATTACTTTTTAAATGACTCGAAGCGAAGTGCTTCTGGTCGACCAGTGTCCTGGTTTTGCTTCGAAACCACCTTAGGTTTTCATTGTTGTTGTTGTTGTGGTAATTCAGTCTTTGATGAATTAATCACAAGTGACTGTGACGAACAACCTATAATAGGAATCTTTGAAAATTTGGGAATAAATCGTTCTTGCTGTTTGAAAGGTTGAAATTCATCAAACACTCTGCCATGTTCAAAAATGAACTTTGGTTTGACAGTTTTACCAAAAATAGGAACCTTTCATTGTTTTTTAGTAGAAGCAGAAGGAACCGGGCAATCTTGTGCCATATGCCCCTTTTGTCGACAAATGTAACACAAATGATTGTTTATGTTCTTCCTTTTTGGAACCTGCATAGCTTCACAAAAATCAACATCTCCAAAATGATCATAAAAAGTATCATATACCTGATGTTGATGATCATGAACCCATTTCGATGTCGGACTCTTTGGAGTAGAATTAGAACCACCAGAAAAAAATTTAGCAATTTGTTCTTCTTGTTCTTTTGAGCTCCATCAGATTTAACAAACACTTCAGATTTTTTCTGAGCATCCACGCAGTGAAGTGGAAATTCTTTGTCAGAGAATATTTGTTCCGAACCCTTGAGCTTGTAAAACTTCTCAGGTTGAACTTTTTCGGCCTTGAAAACATCCTTCTTAACTTGCTTCAATTTAATTTTCTTCAAATTTTGTTGTTTTGAAGCTTGAACACCACCATCTTTAATAATTCTTGATTGAAAACCCAAATCAGCACTTTTTCCTGAAATCTTCTCTTCCAAACTTGAAGATTTATGCCCGTTCTTCGCTAATCGAGAAAATCCATCTTTAACTTCTTGAACACCCTTCTGTGCATAGAAAATCGTCTCATCAATATCAGTATGAGTACGAATCTTCTCGGTAGAAATAGCAGATTGCTCATTCTCCATCGATGACGAACCAGACACAAACTTCAAAAATGTAGGAATCAAAGATTCTTCTCATTTTTCTTACACTTCTTATTATTCTTCTTCTTCTTCACAACTTTTTCTTCTTCTGAATTTGATGATGAAAACTTTGAGTAATCATAATCTTCAACATTTTCCTTGACAACATTGATAGCTTCTTTGATAATAGTTGGGGGTGAGACTGTCTTATCAAACACTCTTTCAAAATTCTCATCTCCTGGCCAAAAAGCTTGTGAACGATTGTGTGGTAACATTATTCAACAAATGATTTGCCTTAATTAATTGAATTTTCAAATCAGATATCTTCTGTTGTGCTTTGGCTAATTCCTTTTCTGTGGCAATCAACTTCTTAGCAACTCGATTTGTTTCAGAATCTTTCAATCTAAGATTGTCAAGCTCACCAAACAATTCTTTCTTCAACTTATCTTCGTTCCTTTTCTGGATATCAATGTTTGTATTCAACAAATTGTTGACCCTTGTTAATTCCTTATTCTCCTCCAACAATGCTTCATTCTCAATAGAATAACTTTTTACTTTAGCGGCGAGTTCATCGGAAGTTTTGTTTAGCACGTAAAGCTTAATCTTGGATTTTTCAAAAAGATCATTGAAATCATTTTCAACATCCTTTGCTTCAAACTTTCATTTCTCAACTTCTTGAACTAATGCAGCATTTTCTTCAACTAACTTTGTATTCTTTAACTCAAAATCCTTACTTTCTTTCTTAGAAACCTCCAATGCTTCTTTAACAAATTGATATTCAGCTGTAAGAATTCTGACTTCTTTCAACAACGAATCATTTTCCTTCAACAAATTGTCAATTTTAGCTTCATAATTTTCATTCTTAGCTAATTCATAGGAACTTGAATCTGAATAATAGTCATCTTGAACATCTGTGAAAATCAATGCTGACTTATCAAAAACTTTTTCCCAATCATAAGTTCCATCACTTTGAACAGCCAACGCTTTTTTACTTGATGAAGCTTGAGAACCACTGGTATTTGCTTTTGAATCAGATTTGTTAGCATGAGATTGCTGACATTCTCTTGTAAAATGTCCAAGATTGAAACATTTGTAACATTTTATCTTAGACTTGTCAAATCCCAGCTTTCCACCTGCATCAACAACATGTCTTCCATTTTTCTTGTATAATCTTTGTGTTTTCTGAGTCAACATAGCCAATTGCCAGGCCATAACCATTTCATTCAAATGATCATCATCAATTTCATTAAGATCTTCTTTAGTCAACTGGGCATCACTAATATTTTTGATAATCATTCCAAAATATGATGAAATTAAAGCAGAGATAAAAAAATCATCAATTGTCTTAAAAGAAAATGCACTCAGATTGGTCAAATCTGGAATTGTGGAACTACAACCCCTAAAAGAATTAGAATTTTCAGAAATTCCCGAAACATTCCCTATGAAAGTTGTACTTGGTGCAGAACTAACACCAATTGGTTTAGCTTTAGCATTTATGCTTGCGGCATTCTGACCATGATACAATTCTGGGTTTTATAATTGAGCAGTTGATTTGTTTGAATTCAACATTTCCATTCCCCGTGCATAAATTTACCAATTAGCTCATGAAATGATAATGTTGAGAATTCTTTGTCATGTGTAATCAACAAAACATAATTTCCCATTTCTCTGGCAATGCTTCCAGTATCTTTTCTTTCAATTCTTCATCAGTTTTCTTTATTCCCGCAACTTTCAATTCACTAATAAGATGTGAAATTCTTGATACAAGAGCCGTGATGTTTTCTTTATCATAATGTTGAAAGTTATCAAATTCTTTGTTCAACACCTTTCTTCGACTCTTTTTGTATTGATCGTTTCCTTCACACCATGCTGATAAAGCATCCCACAATTGTTTAGTTTTCTTGCAAGTGCTGAATTGATGTAGCAATTCGGTAGGTAAAGCCATGGTAAGATAACCAAAAGCTTTATGTTCGAGTTCATAGCTTTTCCTTTCTTCAGATATAAATTCTTTGATTTCTTTATATTCACCACCATCAGTTGGACGCATGTAAAGTTTTTGAATTGGAATCCATAAATCGATATCATTCGTGCTGACATAAGCTGAAAACCGTTGCTTCCAATATGATAATCTTCTAATTTTAATAACTTGGGAACTTTATGACTTTTTCCGATTTCGTTATCAAAATTGATCAGGGTTTGCATCGCGTTTTGCATAACGGAAAAAGCTTTGAAATCCGACATCACAAAAAATTTCAAATTCTGTTTATCCGAACTGAACCGAAGTGAAGATAGTTAACCGAACTCAGCCGAACTGGAATTAATCTGAACTTAAATATTGAACCGAAATGAGCAGAACTCAAACCAAATTGGACATATAAGCACACCCGAACTAATACGAACCAAAAGTGAAACAAACTGACCCGAACTGAAATGATCCGAACTCGATAAGATCCGAACTTGTCTGAACCGAGACTTCGGTTATCTGAACTGAACCAAAATGAACCGAACTGAAGCGAATTGTCACCTCAGGTGACGGTTATTTTTCAAAATGGAGATCTTCACCCGAACTGAAACGAACCAGATATGTTTCGGTCAAAAATTTGCAGACTAGAAAAAAATGATAAGGAAAGATTTAGGAGTGAAATTTTCACGAGCAACACAACTGAAATGGTCAAAATCTCGCATAAACAGTCCCAATTTTCCAAAAACGATATTTTTGTTTCAAAAAGTCCGAAAATAGCAACCACAGATCAGTAGAAAGAACTAGAAAACTCTGATACCACTTGAAAAACAGTGAGCGACAGCTCATCTATTCGATCTAGCTATTTCAGATAGGAAATAAGTAATTAAAGATTGTTTTATTGATCAACAAAGAACAACTACAATCAGGAATTCACATAGAGAAGCACCTTATAGAACACACACTTAACACTCAGAGATTCGCTCAACTACAACTCGTTTTTGAATTAGTATTTATACTCCAATACACGAACCCATCCGAACTGCGAGTTTTTGTGGTTCCGAACTCACCCGAAGTGTGACTTTGGGTGACACTTTGTGTCACTTCGGATCCACTCGTGTAACAACCAATTTGCACCATCGTCTTGTTTCGGTACTTCACACGACGAACCGATCATGCTCTAACACAACACTAACTAAATGTTACGATATTCTTAATCAACTCATCTCATACAATTCAATTATTCATGATAATTCACTTACAATAGACACGAATAATAGATTAACTTTATTGATTTAGGTCACACTAGTCCGCATGCATCTTATGGTGTTATCATCATGATCATCAAAATCAAACAGCAAAGCCTGCAACATGTACAAAATACGAGTCAACTACAGTAGTTAGTGAGTAATCATAGGTTTGTATGCAATCATAGTAATAAACATACGATTCAATGTTAATCAATAAGCACAAGTATAGGAAACAAGTATCGAATTAAAGCACATGGGGGTCGACGTAACCCAAGCCCTCGACATTTAGGCTTTCAATTACAAGGCGCCAACGCGAGGTAGGCCAAGTGGGTTGCCAAACCAACAGATCCGTTATTGTGACCCCGGCTCAAATGAGTTAATGAGGTACATCTATGAATATGAACATGTACATGAACAACAAATAAAAGCAATACACACAACAATAGTCTATAGCAATGATTCAAACAAGTTCACATACAAGAGCACATAGATCAAGCATAGAACTCGCATGTGTTTTTTGAATATAAATAGATTAAAAACATGAGTTGATACGGTACATGTTGCACCCCAAAAATTAAAAAGAAATGGGGCTATGACACTCACTTAATATGGAGACACAAAGGAAAGAATGACACCATGAAACGAGACGGATAAACCCGAAGATGAACTCGACGACTAAACCAGATGGAGGAATAAAAGAATAAATAAATAATTAATTAAATAAATAGATATATAAACATATAATTGAAATCTCACGACACAATCGACTCGCCGACTTGTTGGTGGTTTAATTATGGTGATAACGTACGATTATGATCATGATGTAGGTCATTCCTAAAACTAACATACGACGTCAAACAATTATTAATAAACTGTTTATTTTTACGACGTCACAATATATATTTATTTTTCATGGAACCACATAGACCATAACTATCATCTAAAAATTAATCTAAATAAAATCTAATCATAAAAATATCATTCATGCATAATCTAGCATGAAACAACCAATAAATATATTTATTTACACAAAATTAATTATTTTCAATTTTAAAACTTAATTTAATTATTTCTAAGTGATTTAATCATCCAAAATCCAATCTTTTTGCATTAAAAACGTTTGACTATGTTATTTATAGCTAACCATGCTTGAACATCCCAGATCTAACATCCAACATCATCAACTTACCATCTTTTTATAGATCTATACATGAAGGCACTTAAAATATATTTATTTTTCCATAAAGATTCATCAAGCTTGCATTTTTCATAGACAAAACCCTTGATCCATATCAAGATGCCAATTTCTCTTGATCAACTCCTAGATCTATAGCCAAGATAATATTTTTATGGAGATTCAAGCAACAAAGTTCATCTATAATCAAGATCCTTGAAGATTCAACATAAAAATCAAGAAAAGTACAAACTTTACGGATAAAAATCGAATCTTTGATTATTAAAGCCCTAATCTATCATGCATGGCAAGATCGAGCCTTGTAAACACATAAAAATCAGATCTTGGCCAAGTTTTAGTAAGGAATCAAGAAGGTAGAAGCATAGATTGAGAAAAGGTACCAAATATGAAGAAAATCGACACT
The DNA here is from genome assembly GCA_039602395.1 of Deinandra increscens subsp. villosa. Taxonomy (NCBI): domain Eukaryota; kingdom Viridiplantae; phylum Streptophyta; class Magnoliopsida; order Asterales; family Asteraceae; genus Deinandra; species Deinandra increscens. The sequence goes on along the minus strand of JBCNJP010000007.1, from coordinate 88,322,534 downwards.
AATCCATGCATGAAAAACACTAAAAATAAGCCTTGAATCTTACAAAATTGAGATTTTGAGATGAGACAACCGTTAAGAGGGTTTAGGGGTGATTAGGGTTGAAGAAATGAGGTTTGAGGGGTTAAGGATGCTTAAATAGGTAATGTTTTTTTCTCGTAAGAAATGATTTGCGGACCGCCAAAATGCACCAAAGTAGTGTGGTGGTTCCGCGAGTTTCTCCGGACAGACTACCCTTGGTCGGTTTTACCGTTTTCGCTCATGTTTCTTCGTTATTCATCGTTTTTTAGTCCCGTTTTCTATGTTCTTCACCATCTTTCATCCCCCATCATATCAACCACATTCAAGACAATAAAATTGAATGAAAACATGTCATATATTGAATTATGATCAAACAGTTAATCAAACATAACGTGTTTTTGGTCGTTTTTTACGTACGTATCGATTTTGGGTAATTCACCAACGTTTCGCGACCCGATTAAGTGTGTGATGACTCATGACATGATAAGAAAGTATTAGACTTATAGTTATGTTGAAACTGACATGCGATACTCAAATTCAAGATTCCTGGTAAACGACGAATCGCGTACTGAAATCGCATAAAAACCGGAAATTGCTTTATTTTCAATTTGAGGTATCCAATTTGAATTTAATTGATTGTAATTACGTATTTTGTTTAGAAAAAATATTGTAAATCATTTAGATCCGTTAATTGGGGTATAAATACCCAAAAATCCTTCCGGTACTCAATAATTTGCAAATCGGTCATATGCGAAATTTTAAAACGGGTCATATTTCTCAACTGGGTAATTTGTAAATGCTACAGTGACCAGCGAGCTGCCAAGTCGTCTGTGGCTGGGTCGCCGATATCGCTACCGCCTCCGCCACCACTTCCTCAGCCACTACCTGTAATGTCGGCGCCAACCAGTGTGCCGGAAATATGCTTTAGCTCACTGTCGCCTATCACGACACGCGAGAAGTCTGGATGGGGCCTCTCGACATGCGACCAAGGCTGGTCCATCTGCTCGATAACCGTGGACATCGCGACATGCGACGAGCCTGCTGAGCATAAAGTTTTGCATAGTTCTTCGTCGCCACATGTTGCCATCGAAGTCTTGACATGACAATTGGAGTCATGTGTTCCGTTCACTAGCAATCGCTCATTGAATCTCGGGGTCTTCAACAGTTGTTCGAACGCCACTAAGGTATATCTGATTATGACTATTAATTGAGATGGTATTTTATTTATTACGTATTTGCGTTATTTTGTAATTAATCATGTTTGCATGTTTTACATTATCCGCGTGTATTTAATTTCGCTATGCATACATTGATTTTATGTAAGAATCCATTTAGTAAATCAATTTTTTTTAAATGGGTCACCAAATAGTCACTGTAAAATCCAACAATTACACTTTTCGCCCTCGTCTTAGTCTTGAGCCCGGGCACGTAGGGTGCTTTACACCTTACCGACTGTTACTGGGTGTGTCATGTTCCATGGTTTTTCCGAGTTTTGCACAACCAGTGGTTTGAGCCACACGAGCACCGCCAATCCACAACTAGTCAAAAATACTGAAGGCGGCTCTCATGCGGCTCGCAGTGATGTAATCGTGCAATGTGCGTCATTAAAACACCACATTACGCCCATCAAAAATACTAAAGGCGGCTCTCATACGACTTGCAGTGATGCGAGCGTGCAAAGTGCACCATCAAAAAGCCACAATAGCCCTCGTCTAGAGCCCGAGGTTTAAATCACGAAGCTCGGGGGTTGCTGGTAAATTTACATCCAACCTGGGTATCTCACCTAGTGCCGGAGGTAAATCCATATAGCATATTTCCATCTACCCCTTGATGTGTCTTGTTACATGTTATAAACAACTTCTAGGTTTATCAATTGATCAATGTGGGATAAGCACAAACTTCAATAGTTAAGTTTCATCCGCACCAACTTACAACTTTCAATCACACAACTTAGAGTATCGATATCGCATTGCTCCGTTTTGAACACCGTTTAGTTCATTGTGATCTTTTTAAACACAACGAGCTACATAATAATTAATTTAGTAACGAATAAGAATATTTATGTGCATCCTAAATAACTGAATCAAACATATTTTTTACTAAATTTTAACCGTTAGAACTGATAAGTGTTGTAATTGCTTATTACAACTGATTAGCTGTAATTGAAGCCTTTGTTGTTGTTGAAGTTCATTACACCTTTAGCTTGATTAACTAATCATTGCAATTGATTAGTTGCGACGAGCTAACAACTTGCACTAATTAAAGATATAACTAATGTCACATCAACTAAGACATTGAATGTTATATGTCAGTCTCAGTGAAGTCAACGATGTCTTACACTTGTAGTTTTCATTATAGTTTCTCTTGTAATCATTGAGCACACGATTATATTTTTGCTGCAAAACAACTTCCTATTTTTCAAATCGATCATTTGAGCTCACAACCAGAAGCATTTAGAACTCGATTCAAACAATATCATAATAAAGTTCTTTAAACTTTGATCGTTTAACCGCTTATGTCAGTGTCTTTATAACTCTTGTTGTAAGAGTGAAGGGTATCATCATGAGAAATTGATCTAGTACTACTCTAGCTTATTTCCGCATCCAATACCACTATAGTGGGGATGGTTTAGTCGAACCTCTCCAGGAGGCCATCATGAACTTCCTTCTCACTCGGTGTGTTACCACCCTCCACTCTCATTTTTCGACATGAATCTCTCATACCAACAATGTTGTCATGAAATGTATGGAATGTATATGGTGTACTCCACTCTAGTCAAAACATCCTTTTTTTTAGCAACGTTTTTTTCGAGTTTTTATTCAACGGGATTTCAACCATCACTAGTTATTTAACTCTTTATGTCCAACACGAAAATCACCTCACAACCGAATAAAACGAGCCTGATGTAGACGCCGAGGCTCGGACCGGGGCGTAAGTGGCTTACCTTGTGCCACTATTATCCAAGCCCTAGGTTACAATGGTATGAAAATTTACCACTTCTCATCAATCGTCGATCCAATATCTCGCAAAGATCAACGATGCCTGTAAGTTTCTCCCTCGATTCACTCACGATTCGTCTGATCTTACTATGTTCATCGAGTAGAAGTTGTCAGGTGTGAATGAGATTACATATATTGATTTTGTTGCAGATTAAGAGCTTGATATTGGAAGTTGAACCACCGAGTCCGGTGAGATACTTGATCGGATCAGCAATCATGATGATCGGAGTCGTTTTGCCTCTTGGTTATATGATGTTTCGCAACAAACGAGTTCCGTCTTCTTCGTCTTTCGCTAAACATACGTAGGTATGCTTTTCGTTCTTAGTTATCAGTTCTAGTTGATCAGTAGATCTGTATGAATTACATGTAATTAATATTGTTAAGTCTCAAGCTGAAGGTTTACATTCTGGAAATGCAATTGAAATTTGAAACTCAATGCGATCTACGATGTAAGTTGAGTTTGTATGAATCGCTTAGGGTTTGTATTTATTTTCTTATTCGGATTCGGATGTGGACTATATTCTCAAGCTAAGTCATCTGATTCAGATGCATTTGGTTAAGAAGAGACTGAAAACCCCTAATTTGGCTAAGACATGACATGAATTGGAGTCCTGTAAGCACAACATATTGGCGAAAAGTGTAAAGCTAGTGTCGAAAATCATGAATGGGCTCTTCGAAATGTAATAAAAATATAACAAAGATATGAAGCAATTGAAAATTTTCAATAAATTGGCAAAAAGTACTACCAGATAGGACCTTATATGTAAATATAGATATATGTATATGCATTGCTGAATCTTGAGGGTCAAAAACTGATCTTTCCAGTGGCATCAGACATCAGTGTGCTGCTGGCCAAGGAGGCATGATAATCTGCAAATCTATCTCCTTGCTAAAATAAGGCCCTCCATTTGTGCCCTTTAGTCGTAGGTGTAGATGTTAGCTTCTTTCTAGGTTTGTCTTCAGTCTTAGGAGAGACTTTAGTTTTAGGGTTGTCATTAGCTCATCTACGTTAGGGACTTTAATGCTGTATGGTTCTTTATATCTACTTATTATAACACAGATTGGTATGCCTTACTATTCTTTATCTGATGTTACTATTCTTAGGGACGTTTATGCATGCTACATCTTTCTATCGGCTTAGGATACAAACTTTTATGGTTTGCTTCTTATTTTATCTCCTTTGATTGCTCGATACCTACTGTTTCTTGTATGTTTTTCTGAGCCGGTGACCCGGGGTCTCTCTGGGAGCAACCTTTTAATCCTATGGATAGAGGTAAGGTTTGCCTTATCTCACATTCCCTCAACCTACTCTTTGATCTTGATTTTACTGGGTATGTTTGTTTGTTTGTTTTTATTTGTGCATCATAGGAATCATACTTAGAAGAGCCTTAAGTTCATTATGCTGTAACAGTCATAGGTATCAGCCTCATTTACTAACTTGATCTGATCTATCATCATAAATCTTTTGTTAAAAAACTGTGAGGATGATTAAAACTGGTTGTGGACAATGAATTCTGTCTTGTACTCTTGTACCATAATAAAATTAATTGTTGCGAGTACTGAGTAGTTCAGAGAAAGAGTAAGATTAGCCGCCTCCTTGGCCCTTACAGTGCAGTAGCTAGACTTTAATCTGCATTGCACTCCACAATCCAATATAGCTAAAAGATTAAATTGACGGCTTTGTGCTATTTACCCGAGGTGGGACTTCTATTCTGGTTTGTTCCTTTTTTCATTTGCAGAGTGAACTCAAGTTACAAAAATGGAGTATATGTGGTAGTGCTGGTAATTTGAACCCAGTTACTTGTGAATGTTGTGCTTCATCTAAAGTAGGATTATATAAAAACAGTCTTTGCTAAAAGGCTAACAAATTAAATGGTGGGTCAAACGGTAAGCGTACAGCCTCCTAAATAGTTTTATATCAAAGATCTAGATTACCGGGTCATAATTGTAATTATAAGTAACACGTTAACTAATGATGAAAAAAGCTTAAAAATTAGACTAAGAAGTGTTTGAGGGTCAATCAACCTGGCTATGCTAGTCTTGACCTGTTACACTCCAATTAACCACCACAATGTTCAACATGCTAGATATGTATTTGTTGGTACACTGGTACATTGAGAGTAATGAGGCTGATAGTAGTAGTGTGAAGGATTTAAACTTAATTTTTGTAAGTCTTAACAGCGTTGCTTGTTCACAGATTATGCTTTTCATGTGCTTTAGCATATTAGTGTTTGCATTCTAAGGTTTAAAATTCAATGTTTGAATCTAAAGCCATTGTGTCAAATGAGGACCTCTTACTAAACTGAGAATGTGGTTAATGTTTCAGGAACAAAGTTGTGATATAGAGATTTAAAAGCATGGAATACATAGTTGCTTTGTACTTGGACGCAGAGGAGTGAGAGTTTGAGCTAATAGCAACTACGTGAACGCCGGAATTTATATACCTAAAACTCTAAATCTGGTTTTTGATATTTGAAAGTCGAGTTCAACCTAGACACGGCATACTTGCGGGTGTTATTCAAGTTTTTACTAGACTTATTGCCCCTTTAAGCATGAATATCCAGTTTATTGTTCCTTCATTTCCATGGAAATCTGTGCCCTCTTTACCAACAATGACTTGCTTTTATATAGAGATCAAGCTTAGGCTACCCAGAGTGGGTGTTAAGTTGTAGGGGTGAGCAGGAAACGGGTTTTACCCTGTAGACCCGATAAACCTGATATACTCGACCCTTTAAAGACCCTATTTTTAGTATACGGGTCGGGTTTCGGGTTTTGAAAATAATGTTAATCGGATACGGGTCGGGTACGGGTTTTGAAGAGTAAAACCTCATTTTGTGTGTTTGATATATAAATTGAGAATACGCCCTATGCAATTTATGACATTTATAAAATATAATATGGTGAATAAAATAAAATAGAACAAAAATTTTGTAAGCAAAAAAATCACTGCAGGTCTGTTTCTGTTGAGCAAAAATGCAAAATATTTTGGGATTGGATGATGCATTTTAAAATATGAGCATACGAATTACATGATTCCTCGAGATTTTGAATTGAACTATTCGACTTGAACTATTTGAGTTATCTCACAGTGTTAAATAACGATGTTAAGTGGTTTGCTTTTTTTATCGGGGGCACTTTGAACATGTATGGTGAATTAGTGATATCTTTAAAATATTAAACACCATTAAACAAGAATAAAATAGAAGATGGCATTATTAAAATCTTAAATCAACTCAAAACTGTGCACATCTTTTTTTTAATTTCGTGGACGTGTAGTCGTATTGAGTCAAAATGTATCTTATTTAGCGGGTACGGGTTAGGACCCGTATACCGACAAACTTTGCGGGTCTAGACCCGCTAAACGCTTTTGAATATAAGTACGGGTACGGGTTCACTTTATTGGCTTAAATGGGTACGATTCTAGTAGGGGTTGGGTACGGGTATAGTGAGTAAAACCCTTTTACACACCCCTATTAAGTTGTATTGATGACGCCTCATAGTGCCCCTAACACAGTCCAAGGGCGCTATGAGGGCAAAAACCCGGCTAGGTGTTTTCTTGATCACGCCTCTCACAGTTTTCATTCTTCCATCCTATTGGTCTACATATATTTAGGATTAAAAAAACAAAAAAACAATGATTTTGTAATAAATAGACGGGCTTTATAACTACACCATTTTTAATCATGGAGCTCCTTGCTAACTGGGTTAACACCTGTCACAAAACACTCAAGGGAGGAACTCATGACTACATATAACCGTATAAAGACTCAACTTGAGTTCTTATCAAAGATCTTTAAGCTTTATGTATATCTTACTAAAAATCTTTGACCTCCATGTATATCTTACTACGGTAATCTTTATTTCGAATCGTCAACGGAGTTCCTCATTGTTGTATTGTTACCCCTATATTTTTATCTTGATGATCTACTACCGTCTCAAAATCCAATTTAGTTGGAAGCTTTGTCTTGTTAGTTAAGTATGCAATTACAAAGACCTAAGCTAAACGAATCTGAATTTTAAAACCTAAACCTTGAACCCTAGACCCTAAAACATCAACCCTAAACGCACTGATTAACCCTAAACTCTAAATCCTTGCATTACAATAATCATGGAAGTGTATTTTTGCAAACAAGTGAAATCCAATTTACCTCTCGCTTCATATCTTTGTTTGAAATATTCAAAATTATCTTTCAAATCTCTAGTTATTCGCAGAAACAGTCATTTCGTCATACGAAACCGACGCTTAAAAAATTTGCGTATGTTGCATATTCGTTAAAATAATCTTGGAGAAGTAGTGTGTCACCACAACGCGATCACAAATAACTTGTTCTCGTCGTTTACTAATATTTGAAGTTGCTTGAAGCATCATGGACGACGCTTTGTTGTTCGAAATCACTTTCAGAAGACGAGGACAAAGAAGATGAAGATGATAAATCTCCCATCGATGAATACGTGGAGAAGAGAGGTTGTAGAAGATAAGAGGTTGAAGAAGATGATATAGTTTTTTAAAAAAGAAGGTTTAAAAAGGAGAGAATGTAGGTAGAAATGGAGTTGGGGATGGTGGAATTAGTATGGGGGGGAGAGATTTATATAGTTTTTTTTTAATATATTTTATTTATATTTTTTTTAAATCTGGTCAAAGGAGCCGCTTGAGGTGGGTCCTACCTCAATATCATCAAACATCCGTTGAATGGACCACGAAGGCCCCAAAACGCTTCTTCGAAACCCCTCAGGGGGTGGTGTTCCTAGGCATTTTCGTCCAAAACGTCCACACCACGGTGCCATTGCGGATGGCCGTATGTAATTGGTTTGATAATGTCACGTGAGGAACTCTTGGTAATAATTGTTTTAAAAGTGTCCACTTCATAGATAAATGTGTAAACGTAACACAATAAATAAAGGAGTTAGGTTTTGTGATAGATAGAGCTGTGTAATATAACATTTAGGTTCTATATTCAATGCTTGGAGCCTCCAATGCATATTGTTTTCTAATTTTTTTCTTCTTTGGTGATTTTTTCCGGATTTTCTTGATTTTGTTTCACATTGTTGCATGTAAGTATCAAATCTTTTTCATTCTCTTATTAACGTTGTTGAATAGCCCTTTTGTATTTACGTTTTCTTTAAGTTGTAAAACAACTGTTTGTATACTCACATTATTTCTGTTGCACAAAAAAAAAAGCCTGGTTTCTTTTAAGTTGTAAAACAACTCAAGTGTTAATGTGATTAGTTTCTCCGTTTAACTGGGTCTCAGTATTCTAATGGTTGGATATTATGTGACAATATCCTATTAATTCTTTTTATTTAATGGCGTTGCGTAGTTATTCTGTATTTCTAATTTTTTTTTACGTTGCATTTAGCAACACGAATGTTTTATGTACTTATGTTATTCCTGTGATAACAGAAATAGATAGAAAAATTTGTTCTAACGTATCATTGAATATAGGTAAAAGTCAATGTGTGTGGATATCATTAGCCTCTCCCAACCTTTAAATTGACACACCTCGTTTTATATTTACGACTTTTAGAAAAATTATATCAGCTTACGAAAATCCCATGACTCAAAATGTGTCTTATTTGTTATTAAATTCAATATGTACGAAATTGACAAAACAAGACGTTGGTGTTAAAAGCAGTTCATGTTAAACAAACATTTGAAGTTAAACAGTAGTTAACTTAGGGGTTGTTTGATAATCTCTTACTGGGTCCGGTAAGAGCTGACCCATGACCCAGTAAGTGGTCAGCTCGTTTGATATCATAAAAGTCAAGTTCTGACTGAGTCTAAGACCCCTGACCGAATCACTCATGTTCAAATCTCTGACCGAGTCCCTCTCTTTAGCCCTTCTTAACCCTTAACGCACAGCTTTTCTCTTTTCTATACAGTAAGAGAAAAACACAAGGTAATTTGGTGGAGGAGAAATGTAGGTCCGAAAAATACCCGAACACACGATATCAAGATCTAACACGAGTGCGGAATCCTCGTGAGAGATTGAATCAAGAGAAATAGTAGAAGTAAAGACTAGATCTTGTATAAAGATGAAGCCTTGAGTGAAAACCGTCTACTAGAAGCAATCAAACCAAATCGTGAACACCAAAGATGAAGAAGAAATCGTAAATGGTA